>JAINUG010000182.1:1200000-1667500 GCA_029706075.1 Aldrovandia affinis | reverse complement strand
AGCAAAAAAAAATAAAATGTTCCATTCTCCAACACAACATTATGGATTTGTCACATGGAGTTTTTAACCAATTTTATTACTTGTTGAGTTGTGAGACATTTACAGCACAAAACTGGATGATAACCAACAAACCAACATGACACAAAATTGACATACAAGGCTTTTGCAAGACACCAAGGACATCATACTTTATCGTAAGGAAGATCCTGCCATGTAGATTCATGATGCTTTACTCCAGAGTTGATACAATTCAGCATGAGACAACCGGCAAGTAAATAATTGGGCCGATCAAAGAGACATGAACAAAGCAGCCCAGCATTTTGTTTAGCCCGAGGTTGATTCACCTAGCACTGGGTTTGCTGAAAGAATTGTATCATCTTCACCAGCATTGCCCACTCTGTTGCTGCCACCACATCCACTAGCTGGCAAGTGCAGTGTGGGCAGGGTTGAGGGCGGGGTTATTGACTTACCATTCCGTTGGGGACGGATCTGTGTTCCTGTTGGTCTGGTGACACCGCAGGGAAAGCTAGAAGGTTGTACAGTTATCTCCAGGCCGTTTATTATGCGAAACCATACAACCAACTACCTCACGCCGCAGCGCACATATACGCATCGGTCCGTCTGTTCATCTGTCCGTGCTGTTTTGGGAGTCTTCCATTCCCTGCCACAAACCCCTGTCTTTAAAAGTTTTTTTAAAGAGCTGTAACTGGGGAACCATAATAGCATTTATTTGAGCCTGGTCTATATTTGACAGGAACAGTTGTGCCAAATATCTCATGATATAGCCTCTGAGGTATGAACACAATTCACTTAAAAAATAAAAGAATGCATTTAAATAAATCACTGGATACTCTTTTCCTCATGCCTGATATCATTTTACATTGCATTAAAGTAGTACCAAGGGTTACAGGAGATAGTGTATAGTGCTGGTCTGCTCTGAATAAATGTATTTGTTGTTCATCTGCTTGATCTTACACTCAAAATATGAAAGAATTCTAACCTTTAATTGAAGCAGAATTATTCAAAGAAAAAAAAATCCTAATCAAAAAAGAAACATTTTTCTCAAAAACACTTATTATTGGCACCCTTTACAAATTCTTATGAACAAAATCTAAATTAAGTATTCCAATTTATATTTTATATTTTTAAAGTTCACCTGAGCCTTTAGGAACTCTTAAGTGGTCATCCATGACTTCCTGTTTCACTGGGGTATAAATATGAGGTGACACAAAGGCCAAACTCCCTTAGTCACCCATCAGTATGGGAAAGATCAGAGAATACACAAATTAAATGAGACAAAAGGTTGCTGACCTTCATAAATCAGGCAATGGCTATAAAAAATAGCTACACACCTGAAAATACCCATCTCCAGTATAAGGGCAATAATTAAGAAGTTTAAAACAACTGGAGCTGTGATGAACCTGCCTGGAAGAGGACACAAGTGTATTTTGGTCCAATGCACAGTGAGGAGGATGGTTTGAGAGGCTAACATTTTTCCAAGGATCACAGTTGGACAATTGCAGAAGTTGGTTGCATCTTGGTCTCCAAAACTACAATTATGAGGTGGCTCCATGTCAACCATCTATTTTGAAGGCCTGCCATAAGAAAGCCCTGGGTTGTGGTTGGATCTTCCAGCAGGACAATGATCCAAAGCATACCTTCAAATCCGCACAAATATGGTTCACTGACCACAGAATCAAGCAATGGCCATCCCAGTCCCCTGACCTAAACCCCATTGAAAACCTGTGAGGTGAGCTGAAGAGGAGAGTCCACAAGCGAGGACCAAGGACTGGAGATCTGGAGAGATTCTGTATGGAGGAATGGTCTCAGATCCCTTGTTATGTGTTCTCCCACCTCATCAAGTATTATAGGAGAAGTCTCAGTGCTGTTATCTTGGCAAGGGAGGGTGCACAAAGCACTAAATGCAGGGGTGCCAATAATTGTGAATTTTCTATGAATAATTTTACTTCAATTAAAGGTTAAATTTATCATATTTTGAGTTTAAGATCAAGCTGATGAACAACAACAACATTTTTTCAGATCCTTTTTTGCTCATCTTTACCAAGGGTGCCAATAATTCTGGAGGGTACTGTATATACAGTCAAATATGTAGACTTAGTTTCGGCCATCGTACTGCAAACAAGGGAATACACTTGGACAAAATCAACCAGAGGCTTTTCACTCTATATTTTTGTTGCATTTCTGTCGTGCTCCCTCTGCTGGTCACTAGACAAACAGCACCCTCCCTCCCTCCCCCCACCTTCACCCTGCAAACCCTCAGCTATCTCCATACAACCCAGCAACACAAGCACTCTACCTGCCGTTCTGCTGCAGTCTGACCCACTTCGGTAGCACAAAGACCCATCTGAAATATTCATGCTGACCTGGTAGTGGTTTTTCATCTCGCAACAATGAAGACGTTTTGTTTCCACGGTTCCCTTGCTTTTCCGTTTCCTAAAAATGGATGTGCCCTTGTGCCATGGGCGATCATCACCGTCATCCTCGGTGCCGGCACTGTCTGATGCTGCACGACTTCGCTCAACGTTCTACGCATTCTCTGTGTTCCAGACCGCAGGTTTGCTGCGGGCACATGCCCGCTTCCCCCCAGGCAGCGTCTCCTCTACTCCCTGGCACTGCTGTGCCCTTGCATTAAATGAAAAGTGACGGTTCCCTGGCAGATTGTGGCCGACACATTCCCTGGCTCACGCCACATACCGCGTGGCTCAAGGCAAACGCGACTGTTCCAAAATTGAATCTACGTCCCAATGATTTAGGCACGACAAAAATGCCTAGATACTCTGTGTGTGACTCGGTCTTGTCTGTTTCACAGCAAAGAGCTGCCCTCTGCTTTAAAAAAATGTGGGTACAGGTATCAGTACGCAGTTGATGATGGTGAGTCTCTCATCCTTGGGTTATTGGGGCCACTCTCATGGGTTATTGGGGCCACATTGTGTGTCCTCACTGTCTCTCCTACTATCCTCTCCCTTCTGTTTCTTTATTCTTCCTCCTCTTTCTGTCTCTGACAACTCATCTAGTATTCCTTGCTCAGCCACAGGTCACCCCCATACGCTGCCCTAGGTGCTTGTAATGAGGTCCTGGTGGTCCTCACATACCTGACTACAGCCCCAGCTTCTACTGGTGCACTGTCTGGCCTCCTCCCCACCCCGCCTGCGGCTACCATGACCTTAGATCTCTCTTCAGAGTGTGGACTTGGTCACGTCTCGTTTCCTCCCTCCCTCCCCTCCCCCGTTCCCCTCCCCCTGGCATCAAAGCTGCAGCTCAGACTCATCCGTTCCTCAGCTCCCTCCCTATTACCCGTCTACCGCCACTCCAGCTATCCCAGCACATTGGCCTGTGTGCAGAGCCATTGACTAAGATTCCATACTCCTCACCCCTGACTCCCGCAACGTCCTTCCTCCCATTCCGTCTGTTTCCTGTTCCATTCTTCTTATTCTTTTTTATGATGTCACATCTCCTGTCCCTTCGGACCAGGACAGGGAAGGATCATTTGTATGATGTCACTGTCACCTCACTTCCCCTTTGTTTGGGCGAGTTTAAATCTCCATGGCCATTGATGCATGCTTTCCCCTGAGGTCACCTCTCTTCTTTAGGTTTGTGAGTCTCAGAATACAACTTCTGTATGAGGGGAGCCCTAATGCAGAACTGGAGCACTGTGTATAGGACACCAGTCCAGCAGATGCTTCATTTTTTGGGTTCAATCGACAAACAATGTGGCTTTTCTGACCTCATCGCTACCTCTTGCATCCTCTACACTGCCCTCTATACCACAGTCCGCTGTTTCAGAGCCTCAGTGTGGAGCTTTTCTGCCTTCACGCGCTGCCGAACTTTGTGGTGTGCACCTCCCATATAAGAACTGCACCTGAGTCACCTGGTCGGCATGGCGCCGCAAGTGGGAGTGGCTCTGCCCTGTTAACACTGATTCCATATGAATACCCTGTCATTGGCTCTGTGGGCCCTGTGGTTATGGTTGCCATTATTACTATCATTACCACTGTAAAACGTGCTTCTAAGGTCTTTACAGTAAGATGACACCGCTAACTGCTAAAATAAAGGAAATGCCAACATAAACTGTCCTAATAGGGTGTTGGGCCAACATGAACCACCAGAACAGATTCAATGCACCTTGGCATAGATTCCACAAGTTTCTGTAACTCTGTTGGAATGATGCAACACCATTCTTCCATGAAAAATTCTATCATTTGTTGTTTTGTTGAAGGTGGTGCAAAGCACTGTCTCAGGCACTGCTCCAGAATCTCCCATAAGTGTTCAATTGGATTGAGATCTGGTGACTGAGATGGCCATGGCATATGGTTTACATCGCCTTCCTGCTCATCCAACCATTAAGTGGCCACTCGTGGGGGACTCGTAGGGACTCTTCATAGGTAATCATTCCAAATAGATTTGAATTTATTGGTGTTTACCTTGCCCTCTAAAGGCTTGAGTGAACCTAAACCATGCTCCACTCACTATAACTATAACCTTCATTTACTCAAGTGTTTCCTTTATTTTGGCAGTTACCTGTATATTTCCATAAAGTGACATAAAGAGCTACAAGGATAAGGACAATGGCACAGAGCAGAGCACAGAAAACATGTCACTGAAAAACTGAAATACTGTAAGCATACAACCAAAGCCATTATAAATGTGGATATAGTATCAGTCACAAAATAACATCACTTCATTGTAATGGCTGCATGCCTACGCTAATATTTGTCTTCTCTTATTATTTTGTCTTGTTTGCTAAGGTGTCTATTTTTGTTACTGATACACTGAAAATGTCCCATCAGATATCTATACTGCCTTTAAAAATGATTGTCATGAAAACCATTACCTTCTCATACCATAGATGAAGTGCCTAAATTTAGTGCTTAACAATGAACCATATGTTTAAATAACTTTAACATACACATTTCACACAAGGTGTAGGGTGCTGAGGTATGAGGAGCTTTTTTCACTGTCTAAAAGGCCACAATTAGCACTCCTCACACAATCGGATGATATGGCAGTTGTAGTATATTAGATCAATAAAGGTGAATCACATTCACCTGTAATCACAAAACTAATCAGATGGTTTACTTGGATCTCAGTGTGCATCTGATTCGCCATCATGCTCACATTCTGGGTGAGCATGACATCATTCAGAGACACCAGCCCCATTTATATGCCTTCTCCAAAGTCTGGCATCCAGTAGTCCCACAAATGACTTATCTGAATCACCTGCAATGTAATTCATCATTCTTCAATAACTCTGCTCTTTGAAAGGACCGCAAAGGCAAAAGCTCCATACATCTACCAGAAGACAGCTTCGAACTACAGACATCCTTATACCCTGCATAATCAGGCTCTGATCTGGCTACCGGTCTTACCACTGAGACAAAGCCCCCGGGAGCCATGTTCTTCTGCACAGTCTTCAAGACTCTTCGTTGTTCAGCCTTTTTTATCTTCACTACCACGCACCACTTCACTATCCGTGTCTGACGGAGTAAGAAGCTGTCAGGTGAGAATGCGAAACAAAGGTGTTCCATCAAGCATTACGAAGGAAATGCTGCTACCACGTTACTCTCTCGTTACTGCCAACCTTATATATATATGCAGTCAAGCATTTCCTTGTATCATTTATTTGCTTTGTGGGCAACTCTATCTGGGAGTGCATAGCTACATTTTACACTGCATGCACCCCCCCAACGGACACTCCCGATACTGCACCCATTTAGAGGATCCCTCATTTACCCAAGTGCTGCCTTTATGTTGGCAGTTACCTGTATTTACTGAAGTAATTCAGGCTAAGTTCTTAACCTAGATTCAGTGACCCAGCCTGGATTCAAACATGAAACTCATCTGGTTGAGAGTCTAGCTCCAACACTAAGCCATCCTGCACTAAACCACCCTGCCGACCCTGAGCTTAGAATGGGAATGGCCATGCTGCTTACTTGGCCTCCCAGACCACGCGATGAAGCACGAGTTATGGAATTATGACATGCATCGTGCCTTCATCAGGAATCAGTTTGAAAAATCAAAGATGAACACACAGTAATTGCCAGGTAAGAAATCTGTGAAAGGAGAACCAATTGCAATGTCCATCACCACAGCCATTTGCCGACCTATTAGCAAGACTCTGACCGTAAGTTAATTCCATATTGGACATAAAAGCATTGATACACACTCTAAAATGCAACATGAATTCCACTGTGAAATTGAATTGATAACGTGTATATAAGAATGACAGTATTTTCGGACACACTGTTGACTATATCATTAAACACATCTAACTGGTTGTTGCAAAAAGTCTACGAGGTTAATGACTGTGTGAATCACTCTTTCTGTTCACTTTGAAATTTCTGCATCCTTCCTCCTCATTGTCCTCCTGTCCTCACTGCTGGCCTCCACCCTCCCCATCAATCAAGGGTTGTGGACTTCATCACCACATACAAGCAGCCAGACCTCTTCTCATAGCCTACCCCACATCAACCAGAGCCAACTGACTGATCCATCTAAGACCATAGATATCTCACATAAATCAGGGCCAACTGCTGATCCATCTAAGACCATAGATATCTCACCCACAGACTCCTAACTAATTCCTAAAGGCCAATTTATGCTTTAAGCTACAAAAGTGATGTCAAAACGACAGGAATGTGTCGCAGGGGAGCATCGCAGAGGGTGTCGTGTACCTCCACAAAAATGAAAGGTTGCAGACGTCAAAATGTTGTGATTGGTTTGGATGACCAGGACACTCCATTGCCATGGAGATACAGAATACTACTTCCATCTTCCATTATGTTTTTATGTTGCAATGGATGGCTTTGAGGAATTATTAGCAGAGCAGGTGTGGAGGTATCCTCATATTTATAACTCCTCAAGGAGTGATTATAAAGATGCCATAAAAACGATAAACTCATGGGGGGACATTGAAAGGAATCTCGATGCAGACGAGCTGCAATGCAGACATAAATGGTTGCTAGACAGGTAAGATATGCATGTTAACGTTAGCTAAGCAAAACCATCTATCGATATCTAACTAGCTAGCAACCCAGTATCATGGCTAAATAAAGCTAGCTAACATTATCTGTTAGCTAGCTATTACGTAGCGCTGTCAATGTAAATAAATGTAACTTTGCTCAGGCTGGTTACCATAGAGACAACGCAACATTTTCTTTCTCTCTCTCTCTCTCTCTCTCTCTCTCAACCCCAACTTTTCGAGCACATCTGCAGTTTTTCCAGTCTTTGCCATACCCCCTCGATTCTACTTATCACACCATCTCTTCCTCTTTCAGAGTCGAATCATACACACGTAGTATGGTGGTGCCAGTGAAGTCTGTGGCCCTGGAAGCAAAACTAACATCACTGTGTAGCAACTGATCCAGCAGGCCATACAGACAGTAAGGAGAGGCACTGGATGTTAGTTGCAGAGCATTCTGGGAATTTCTTTCATGGCCGGTCACCCATCCTATCACTGCGAAGCAAGCAGTAAATGTGTGTGAAACACAGTTTGTATTCATGCCACCACAGCTGAACATGTGAAGTTGAAAAGACTGCAGTGTTCAAAGCTCAATGGCTCTGTGGGAGTTCTGTGTTGTTTGGAATCGACTGGGCTTGACTAATCTTTTATTTGTTAGTTGGTGATGTCAGTGCATAGTACTGCATTTGGCAATTTTACTGTAACAAAGTCATTAGGGAGATTCTTGGACCTTGTCTAAAACTAAACAAAATTAAATAAAGAACTAAATAAATCAAATAAAAACGTAATCAACACGCTTACAAAGAAAGTGTGCCGACAGTGTTACAAATAGGTTCACTGTATAGATTCACTGACCCAGGAGTGGGTCAAAGTTTACAATCCGCTTGGACCTATTTCTATATGACAAGTACATGACACATACCCATCTAAAGAGCATGTGCTTGGTATGCACTTAGAGCAGCCAACCAATCACTGTCCCTGAGTGTCAATAATGCTCTTTGTCTGTTATGAAATTGAAGTTAATATTAAACCCTAATTGGATGTAAATATTGAAAGATAATAGTAAGAATACATTTGAATGTTTTTTTTTTGAGAACAACACTGGATGCCTTTTCAGAGTTCAGTTTGTCGGTGGGTAGAAATGTTGTAGTGTGCTAATAATAGCATCTCATTTCAAAGGGGTGCGTGCTAAATTATTTATTTTCTCGAAAGACGCCCTTATCCAGGGCAACTTTCACATCTTACATTTGACAAATCGTCCATTTATACGGCTGACACAAATCAGGCAAAGGCCCTTGTTCAAGGGCAAAGATGCAAGAAGACCTGAACTGGCAACTGTTCACTTGTTTCAGTTTCACAACTTTCCAAAAAAGAAACTATCCTGAAAGTTTGTTGTACTCCTAGTCTGCCCTTAAAGCAAAAGTTCACCCAAAATATCCCTTATGCAACAAGCACATATTGCCATATATTTAAACTTATAGCCTACTGTAATACATTCAATATTATTCTTGAATATATATAAAAGGACTCATACACAGTAATTGGACACATATATTTTGCAATACAAGCCAATATATTATTTTTGTTCCAAAATATAGTATGGTATAATTAAATATATAGCAATACTTAATACTTACAATATATGAAAAGATGCAATTTTCTGAATATTGTGCAATATATTGCAATTAAATTATTAACTGTATTTTGCAATACATATAGCAATATAATGAATTACATAAAATAAATAAAACACCCACGTGCCTGTGTCATCTCTTGATATTATTGTTATATGTAAGTACATGCTGAAAATATTGTGAGAGTGATCTCTAAAGAAACTAGAATGGCAATATATTAGATCTCCATAAATGGAAAATATATTTTAATTGCATAAAGGGTACGTCAATGTAAGTATCATTTATTTTCCTTTCAATGTGATGTGCTATGGATCCAAATAAGTTTTTAGCAAATTTCCTGTCTACAGGAACAGCGAATCCACATGAACGGCTAGCATTGTTAGCATCGATGTGCAAAAACAATGAGATATTCTGTATCTGTAGGTAGCGTGCTCAAAATTGCATGCCAAATTGGGCTATTTGCAATTTCGGGGTAATTTTGGAGATAATTTACAATGTAATTTTGAGCATAATTCCTACCCCTTCACATTAACTTCAACCCATAATAAAATGGGTACTTTTTTACCAATTTCAACATGCTGTACAATGTTAGAAGATGTGTGAGATATTACTGTCAACGACTTTTGATGTGTATATACACATATGCATATACCAGTTTTTTCTATTTTTTACTGTCGTACTGTATGGATCCAAACAAAACAGTGCACAGCTGGTTGTATGGATATTTCTGAATATATTATCATGCAAGATAAAATGCTAAAAAAAGGCTGCAGCTACTGAGCCCCACCAGGGATTCAAACCTGCAACCGTCTGGTTCCAAGTCTAATTCCCTGGCTATTACTCAAGCAGACCCTTCACTGGCATAAGAACTCCCAGTAGAGGAATATTTAGGACTCAAGATTCAGTTTATGGGATGTATTTCCCAGTTTTAGTACAAGTATGCGATGGATATTGTCCATGGCTTATTCACTGTCTACAAATGGGCCAGAATTCATACAATCTGTAGCTTTGTTCATGTCTGAGTTGTCTAAAAAATATGGTGTCTGTGGCTTGAATCTGTATTCTTATTCAATTTATCAACTGAGCGCAACACGATAACCCTCACTAATCCCTCCTTCTCCATTTCCCTCTTTTTCACTCCCTCCCTTACATACAAAGGCAGCAAAAAAGTGTTTCCATGGTAACCTGTTCCCTGACAACCCAGGCTTGGCAACGTGCCCAGTGGTTGCTAGGGCACCATTGTCAATCAATGCTGGGTGCTGTGCCAGGCATGTGGCTATACCCAGTGTGCATTTAGAACAGAAATTCGAACAGCTTCATTACAGAAATTTTGCACTTGAAAATAAAAACACTATTTATTTCTTCTTTAAAGTAAATAATTGCATATTTAAGCAATTTCATTGTAGTGAGTTAAATTATTTTAAAGACAGAGAAATGCATCATGAAAAAGTCTTTCCAGATTTATTTATTTTGAAAAAAAAACAATTTTCACAATTCCAATTAATTTCAAAACCAAAAATAATTGTAAAAAATGATAATATTTATAAATATGTTTTCACTAACAGAATATTAAAGCAAGGGTATTTTTACTTACATGAGTCAAGTTTATCATATACCACTGAACAAAAACGTTTTCAAACCTTGATGTGAATCAATTTTTGGTGTCATTTCAGTGCATGAATCTAAATCTTCCATTTCCCAGAAAGGGGTAGTTTTGCTTAATAAGTGTGCTAATTAAAAGTTGAGCTCCAAGCAGAAGAAGAGTTCAGGCTCTTTAGGAAACAGGAGTACAGCAGCAGTCAAAATATCAAAACTCAGCAAGCTCTTTATCCATGGCTACATACTGTAAGCTTCTGCTGACCCACATAATAGAATTTTGATTTCTGAAACAGCATTATGGCTACTGTTGCACTTCTGTAAATAGTTACAAAACTCTAAGCTTAGCAAAACCCTAAAAAACATTTCATATGTTACATACAAGTATCTCTAAATTCCATTTTCTGTTAACGGCAGATACCCAAATATTGACATTTTGAAGCATTTCAGTCTACTGATCACAATTCTAAATATTCAAGATGAAAATACAATGACATTGAATACTATCATATTTATATTTTATTCCATATTTAAAGCCTGTTTCTTAAATTTAAAAAAAGCCTGTTTCTTTTGTTAAGGTATAATGAATCCTATATATAATAACAGCATACAATGCACCAAGTCTAGTTGTGTGTCCTTGGAGAAGGTAGCAATAATCTATATGGCGATTTCTCAGACCGAAGTGATCTGTCTGTAAAGGGCAATCCAGAAGTGCCTCCCTTATAAAGGATAAAATGGATGAGTAGCTGTCCACTGAAGCTTTAGACTGGTGCAGAGAAAGGTATGGAGGAGTCCTTACCTGAGTGGGTGCATTTGCCCTGCATTCTTCCATTGGCTGGTGCTCCTGACTGTGTTCTCGAGTCCATCAAAGAGGGTTCAGAAGCACTCAGGGATACAATACTGGATTCCTAAAATAAGTAGAGGAGGCCAGGGTTGTTACAGTCCATTACTGCGTTTTTGTGTGTGTGTGTGTGTGTGTGTGTGTGTGTGTGTGTGTGTGTGTGTGTGTGTGTGTGTGTACAGACGTGTGTCTGTGAGCATGTCTGTATTCCTGTCTGGGTGCACATAAGGGCTGTATAGCAGTCTGCGCCTTTTGTACCTAATTTTCTTTTCCAGAGGAAGTCCCCCCTCCCCCTTTTAATTCCGCCAACAATTGCGATGCCTGATCGACCACAACGCCCCCCCTCCCCTTAAAGGGGTCAAGGGGCAAACTAAACAGTCTGGTGTCATGACAACCTCACTGCCACCAAACAGAGTGGAGGGTTGAGGAGGTGGGTCGGGGACCTGTCAGTCCATCATGTAAAAAAAATGCTTCATGTTGGCAGGTGAAGTACAGCAGCAATGGGAAGCATACCTGCTATACTGAACATTTCCACATCAATTTTCCTTTACAGTATCGGTGTCACATGCATACATACATACTGATTTCCCTAATTACTCCTAAATTGTTTATTCTTTTTCCTCCACTTGCATGATTGTTTTACTCTGCACCTGTGCATACTACTGGATGTGCGTATGTTTGTCTTTTCCTTTTATGGTATCATAGAGCGAGCATATATAAATCGTGACAAATCGCACATGAAACAAACATACAAATGATCTCCCTAGGAGCCTGCAATTTCCTATACGGTCATTTACAAAGTCTATATCACATGCTTCAGTTCATTTTAAACAATGTCTCACTTTTTTAAGGGAATGTTATCTTTAAGTTTAATTGTGGCTGCAATGTATATTTAACATATCATCTTGGCTCCTTTCAACAATGTTGAAGAACTATCTTGGTTTTAGCAGTGTCAGCAATCTACAGCTTGGTGACTGTTAACAGCATAAGCATGTGTGAACATACTGTATCTGTGTCAATATGTGTATCATGCTGTGTTTGTGTGACCACACAGTATGCTTGCATGCGTACGTGTGTGTAGCACAGGCAAGTGCCCGTGTCAAGATAGTGTGCATGGCTTTGTGTTTGTTCAATGCGGCAGAGGGGGTTTTAGTGGATCGATGAGAAGCAAATGCATTCAGATCAATACTGAGTCAGGAGAAAGGGAAAATGAAGCAGAGAGGAATAAAGAGAAAGAAAGAGAGGGAGGGAGGAGGGGTGAGGAGAAGAGGCGATTGGTGGGTGGGGGTTACTGCAGACACACACAGACTGGACCCCTACAATGCAGTGCACACTGACCCTGAAAAAAGGAAAGGGTGAGATGAAGAAGAAAAGAGAAGAAATAGAGTAAAAGGAGAGAAAGACTTAATGGAGGGTCTGTAACCCAGACCTGTGTGTGGGAATGTGCTACAGTCACAAGGTTCTCCTTTTAAGAGAATTAATTAGGAGGTTACATTCTTCATTCATTCTTTTACATTTTTATAGTAAAAATAAAATTCAATAAAGAAACCTGACTGGAGATCACAATGATATAAATATTTTGAGTGATTTACTTGAATCTGTTAAAACAAGCCAGACAAGCCAACTCCAAAAAGAAGCAAATCATCTTTTTAGTTTGATAGATGAATTGTAGAAAGTGTACAGAAAACTGTTCTTCACTGTTGACGTGAAAAGTGAGATGGGGGCAGTGCAAGATGTGAATAGACTAAAATGCATAATGTTTAGAAACATCAATGGTATTTCTAAGTTTGCAACACTCGATTGCTACATTTGATTGTATGATTGAAAAAAAAAACATGGGGGGGTTAAAGCTGGCACACCAACCAGACGGAAAATTTGTTATCAACAGGGTGAGAGAGAGAAAAAGATGGAGGGAAGGATAAGTGGGAGGTGGAGAGGAAGTTGTGACTCCCCCAGCCTTGACCTCTGAACTTTTAGCCCAGAACGTTTTCCTATCATCCGAAAAAGTAGACTGGCTGCAGTTGAGTGCTTAGTCACCTTTGACCTCTGAGCCATCACCCAACCACATATCACCTCCTCCACATTAACTTAGCCGGTAGCATTAAGCCTTGAGTCCCCTGGCTTTGTAACTTTAAGATACTCGAACCTTTGCTAATAATTAAGTTTGCTATTTGTCAGCCATAGATATGAGAGATATGCAAGTTGTACTATGTCGTATAAATAAATATCCACATTTAATTTAGGCCTTTACACTAATGGATTAACAGTAAGGAACCCTGAGAGCAATAATAGTAACCATACTCAAAAAATACTGACCAGTGCACCAGATTTCAACTCATTGTGGAATCTCATTAAGAACATTTAAAGTCTTAGACTGTCAATCCATAGACCACATTGACTCATCACAATCATAAAGAAACAGGAGCATCACAAACCTTATCGTGCTACTCAACTTATGAGCACATCAACAAATCAAAATACACCAACAATCAGCCAATCAATCCAATTTAATTTAAATATAAACCCTTCACAAAAAATTAATCTTACTCACTGAGTCAAGTCAAACAAACAGAACACGTCTAATGAAAACAGGGGGAAAAAAACGACTGGTAGCAGCAATTAGCAGCAGTTAACGAGTAGCAAGGCCCTTTATTAACAAAGTATATAATGGAAACGTCACTTCGTGGTGGTCAGGTTTTTTTAGGCAGAAAACTTTGTGGATGATATTCCAAAGTTTATGCTGTCCAATTTTAATACCAATCAATGAGACGGTTATTGGTGACATGGCCATGTTTCGTGACGTCTTCCAATCCACAAACCACAACCTAGAGCCAGAGGGGAACATGAACAATGCTCAAAGTATGAATATATTTAATTGTATGTCATATTTCCTGTAAGATTTTATCATTTATTTTTTTTAAACATCTAAAAAAAGAGAAATATGTTGGCCCCATGTTATGTTGTCATATTATTATTTTTTTTACAAAAAAGGCATCATAAGCAATTGCAAATATGCAAAAGGCAGCATATGCAAATCATTTTTTATCTCTATATTTTATCTCTATATTTACTGTATTTGTGTAAGTTTGTCATGTAGAATTTAATTACAATAGGCCATAAATCTGAGCAATACATAATACGCTAGAGAGGCAATCTACTGTATATATAATATATAGTATATTCAGCATCATCATATTTTATCTTCATATTAGCTCCTTTATGCTAGCTTCTCTAGTTGGCACACTGCATTTGTTTGATCAACCTGAATTGTATTTTATGGAGCTGACACACCAAGCCACTGTAAAATTAAAAACAATTAAATGGTCCTCAGTCATTTTGTTTCTTGTGGAAATCACAGTTTAGATGCAATATGAATCACTGGTGTGCTGCCTCAGTTTGTGAACCATCCCTAGTCCTGCCTAAAAAAAAATCCAGTGAAGTTTATTCAGCCCTCCGGCCTTCTAAACATGGTCTGACTCCTCTTTGTAGGGAGTTCACAGATTATTTCCCCCCTTACATCCAGACATCAATAAAGTCACTCTGCAGCTAAACCGTAAGCTGCGCTGCGCTTGCGACTCTCGTGCAGGCCAACGCTGGATCTGGACTTTCTTGCTACCAATATGCAAAACCCCTGTCTCAGCGTCTGACACGATCTCAATTTCAACACAACGACTTTAAAAGCGAACATTTTTAGCACCGGTCATCTGAGTAGGTGGAAGAATCCCCTTTGTAGAACAGATTAGAAAATGACCTGACGATTCAGCAGGACTTTCCTGTATTGCATAAAAAGAGCAGCTCAGACTCAACTACTAGATTAATATTTTTTGGCGAAAACTTGAATCTCATTTAAGTTTCATTGAGTTGTAGCAGGTAGTCTCAAAGAATAATTCTTGCTTCTTGCAATATTTTGATTGAAAGAGTATGGGTCCATTCAATATTTATCTGAAGCATTGTTATGGCATCTCAGAATTCCTCAGCAACATTAGCAACCATGGATAATTGGTAGTTTGCTGCACTCAACAGGAATTGTTGGAAATTGTAAATATAAACGGACTGAAACAACAAGATGCAGTCATTCTTCCCACCAAACTGGGCTAAACCAAGTATACTAAAATAATTACTTTGAAACATAAAATGCAATGAATTAAATATACTGAGGTTGATTATACTTATTTACATTCACATATAGTTGTTTATATGTCGTTAATTATATTTAAACCTCATTACTGCCTTTGGAAACACTTGGTATGAAAAATTAGTTATTGAATATAGCAAGAGTTATAACAAAATACAACTGTTGAGTGTTAAATGTATTAGATATTATTTAATCTATTGTATATTTACATGCATTACCTTTACAATATATCAAATTCAATTTAACTTAAAATGTAATGAATATAGTCACCCCAAGAAGAAGAAAATATTGATAATATGTATCACATTACGTAAAAGAGTTCAGAATACATGTTATGTACAGTTGGTATAACACTGAAAAGGATACTAAAATTACATAATAGTACATCATTACATTAGATATATATATATATATATACCAATAATATTTTAGAATAATTGTTTGTATTTCATCAATAAGCAAATATCGCCTGCCCATTTTAACTGTGCATTATCTTTAGGTTCCTAGATGTGTAAGAAGTTCTTCAGGTGAAAATGAAGTACCAGAGCCTTTGTATTTTTTTGATTCTTTACATGTAACTACATTTGAAAATTATGACTCAAGAGAACACGGTGAGGAGAAAAGTGCAGGTGTTCTAAGAGGTTTTAATGCCAAATGAAAATTAAAACGGCGCAATGTGTTAATATGTTCGCCAGGCTCGTGGCGCACATGATGCTGAGTGGTTTGTGTCTGTTTTTTTGCAGCAGGGCTGTGGCCATACTCTGAAACGATGATGGTTACTCGGTAAGACGTGTCTGAACTCAGAGGCAGAGTGCAAACACATGCAGAGCTACACTGTGCATCTCTGCCTTGCATTTTCTCTCCATAGCCTTCCCTCCCCCCATCTCTCCTCTCTCTTCCTCCCTTTCTTCTCTCCCTCACTCCATCTCTCTCTCTCATTCTCTCCCTCTCCCTCCCTCTCCCTCTCGCTCCCCATTTTTTTTGCCACTCTCCCTCGCTTTGATGTGGCATGGCATTTGTTCCCAAGGCCCCTGCGCGTCACTGCTGCTGCCCCTCAGCCAGAAGAGGGAGAGACGGATTGTATTACTCACATCTCACCTCCCCTCGCTGTCTGGCACAGCGGCAAGGGGACACCGGGTCCCGGCCCCGCGCAGCGGGCAGCGGCTGAGAGCGACGGCAAGGCGCGGCCGTCAGTTGACATGGCCGTCTGTGCCATTGCCGCCGGTTTGCCCCGGGAGCCTCTGCCCGCCCTGGCGGGCATGCCATTTAGTTAAATTAGTTTCAGTTTTGGTTTTATTTATAATATGGTCCGTTTGTGTTTCAGACTGCCAGCCGGATAGGGTAGGTGTCTTCGAGACATACAGCATTGTCTGCCTCGGTCAGAATGTCCCGATCGACCAACGAGTGTGTCAGCAGTTCAGTGTCTCAGCTTTTCAGTGCGTGAGACAGTCAGGCAGGGGTGGCATTCCATAGATGCATCACAGATGTCGAGCTCTAGAATCAAAAAGGCACAAATATGTGGCCAGCGATGCAAATAACCTTGCAGTCCTCAGCATGGGAGCATTCCCTTCGGAACCAATGGAATCAATCATACATGATCAGCAACACATCATGTGCAGTGCTGCATTAATAATACACACAAACACACACAAACACACACACACACACAGTATTTCTCTGTCTCTTCCTCTTACCCAACCCCCAGCACTTCAGCCTCTGAGATACATGTGCAAGAGAAGGGGG
The DNA here is from genome assembly GCA_029706075.1 of Aldrovandia affinis. Taxonomy (NCBI): domain Eukaryota; kingdom Metazoa; phylum Chordata; class Actinopteri; order Notacanthiformes; family Halosauridae; genus Aldrovandia; species Aldrovandia affinis. The sequence goes on along the minus strand of JAINUG010000182.1, from coordinate 1,650,572 downwards.
GAGGCAGACAGTGAGGAGGATCAGAAGGAGGGAGGGAGGGAGAGAGAACAAGAGAGAGAGAGAGAGAGAGAGAGGGAGAGAGAGGAGAGAACAGACAGCGAGAGTGAGAGGGAAAAGAAACATGGCGAGAACAGGGACAAGGAGAAAGTGAGAGAGGAAGAGAAAGAGAAAGAGAGAGAGAGATTGAGCACACAAGAGAGAGAGAAAGAGAGAGAGAGAGAAAGAAAAAGAGAGGGGGAGAGAGAGAGAGAAGACGAGAGAGAGCGTGTGCTAAAATAAGAGGCAAGCTCTTGTCAGTGCTGTGACCTACTAACGCAGGACTGAGGAATTCTCACTGTCGACCCGAACACATTCCTACGGCCTGCAGACATTAACCCACAAACTGCCACTGCAGGGAGCTGGACTGCATTACAAAAACCTGCAACACACTGTACCACCCCGCATACTGTAAGGCAATGCTAAACCCTTTCGCATTGCTAGTTATCTTAGCAGGAAAATAAAGAACATTGGGAAACCCTTCACTACTGCAAGAAGGACACACTGTATATTGTGAAACTGGACTCTGTTTAACACATCTGGTTTTTATAAAAACATAACACGCTGTACGGCACAACTGCATTGCACAGTGAAGGGACACAATGGATTGCAATCCACAGTAACAAATGTCACTGAAAAATTGCCCTATTGCATTTACATTACTCAATATTAGATTATATACAGAACAGGTATGAGGCTATAATATTGCTCATGTTCATTGTATGAATCTATGCAATGCAGAAAATAAAAATCTGACTTAAAAATGTGAAAATTCATTATTTTAATAACACTAGTCATGTAGAGTCTAATTATTTCAGTGCAAGGATAAAAAAGCCCTCTACCTACAAGCTCCCCAATTGAATACAATACAGTAATTTCCAAATAACCTGGTCTTGGTTTCTTATATTTTACTAAATGAATAGCTCTGCCCTTCAGTTGGCATTATTCTTTCTGACTGTAGATCTGTACAGGCACTTTTCATATTTTATAGCAACTGAATCCAAATCTTATGTGTAAGACCTTTCATTGTTCTGTTTTGCAATTGTGCTATTGAAAGTTGCAAATGGGGCATCAATGTCATGTCACTTCCTGTCAATGAGCATAGTGTTCCTGGCAACTAATTCCATACGTGAAGCCAAAAGCAGTTGCCAATTTGCTAGCATGCTAACTATTGTTCACTTTCATAAACACAATGCCAAATTTGGCTTTATTACTTGGCTAGATATGTGGTAAGCCCAGAGTGGATGTATATCTATCTAGATTATCAAATCAGGATTCGCTGCCAGAAATGATTGTTTTTATTTCAACAATTAATTTGATCATTGCATACTGCTAGCAGGCTATTAGATCAGATGTCCTCGGTTTCGATCCATTAACATGACAGCAAATGTTTGAATCAATGGAAAATATAACATACTCATATCAGACCTCTGGTAACATCTGAAACTGAGAAAACTTTGTTCCTCCTGAAACTTTACTGAAATTGTACTTGTTTCCCATACGTGGGTCTTGCTCCCACACATTTCTTATTAATCCCACATCCCGTAAGCTTATGAAGAGGAAGTTGACAAAAGCATTTCCTAACATATGAGTCATTTTCTATGTCAATTCAGTTTAAAACATTCTCACATGGAGTTGCGAATATCAGCAGTCCTGGAAGAGGATACACCCTGTTGACATATTGACAGAAAAAAATCCTCTTTGTGGCTGATCAAAGATTAATCATCAATTAATTTACAATTATTTCTTCTTTCCTTGAAGGAAATGAGCAAATTTGCTATATTTAGGTAGAATGCAGGTACAATATAAGCAGAAGCCTATTGTATTAACTTGTTACAAAAACTTGCTTCCATTTATAATCCTTTCAAATGAAATCCACGGTTTGTAACGCCAGATTTTGAGAGTGACAACATTTGTGATGTTGTATATGATATATAAAACATCAGGTTAAAAGCGTGGGCAGAAAATTATGCAAAGCTACTATTGATTCCATGACATGAGTATAGAACTCCATCGCCGGTGAAAATATACCACCTTCTCTATTAGGCACTGAAGCAAGTGACACGTGCCTCCTTCAATATAACATAATTCATAGGCTTGCCGTGCAATATTTCATAACAGAGATATACTGGTACATTAGCATTATTGACTCAATTTACATTAAAAGCAGGGGCAGTTTGCTTTAGCACATTCTGGATATTGACTTTTATGGTTTTAAATCAACGTCCGATATTTGGGGGAAAGGCATTTCAATCGTATCATTTATGGCATCACTGAGTGATCATCTCCAGTGATCCTACATTCTACTTTTAATTTCAGTCCGAGGTCCCTTTAGATGTAAACCATAAAGGGGGATTTTTTTCACGGTTACACCTCTGCTGTCAGACACCAGACAATAAAAGGCACCCATAGCCAGACAACTACAGCTACTGTATCTGTACAGGCGCTTATGTTTCACAAAGCTGACAATGACTTAAAAAACGGAGTGACTTTGGTGCCATCTCAAACGTTGCCTTAAACACTGCCGTAAATAGGAAACGTAGCTGAGATCAGAGCCTTTCAGGGTGAATTTGCACCAGTATGGAAAACCGCCCCACAGAATGATGCAGGCTGATGACATGGGTGCATGGCACAAGATGCACAGGGTCACCATGGCACTGGCCGCTTGGTTCATGCCCATGTGTCAATGCCAAAGAGAGATCTGTTTGTGGGTTTTACGCTGCACAGCCTGTCCGCTCAGGAAAAGAAGAAGAAGGGGAAAAAAAGCCTGCGTATCCATTTCTCGATGCGACGAGGTGGAGGGGGTACCCAGCGGGAAATCGGGAGCTTGTTCGGTCTCACTCTCCTTCTATCTTTAGTGGAACAGCTACTCAAACACAAAGCTGCAGACAGACTGATCCTAACTGCTGCACAGGTTTTCCCTGTGCAGTCCTCTGGCTATCTCAGAATAGCTGCAGTGGAGGTGCCTCCACAACACAACACAATGTTTCAGGCTTTTACCTTCAACAGCTGGGACCCTGGGCTATAAATCAGCATGCGACAGGAGTCTGAGGAACAACAATGCATAATGCGCCGCTGCAGAAATGCACACGGCTGACAAATGCTACGGATGCGATGCTGTTCTACAGACGTGCGTGCACGAACACTGAGAGGCAGATATTAATGCGATTCCAAAACCCAAAAACCTATACAAATGAAGCAACGAACAGAGCAATGTAGATACGCAGTGGGGCAGAGAGAAACAGTACAGACCAATACTGTAGATGCACAAGCAGGGGGGTGGATTAAATGATAGACATACATGCCGATGGATCATGGATAAGGCTGGGACTTTCAGACCAGTGAGCCAGGACCTCGATCTATGGGACTGATGCTTCATTGTGTTTTATTCAAGATGCATCGTAGATTGTTACAGTGGTCATTTCTTTAACCCGTTGTCCCTGAAAAGGCACACTGGTACACGTAAAGCATGTTTCTGTGACTTCAGTAACTGTTTCAATCAAATCCTTAACATGGAAATACAGTTAAGTTAAAGGACGTAAACCGACAAACTAACTCCCTATCACAATTTGCCACGGACGATTTTCCCCAGCACTCTCATCTCTTAAACTTGATTGTTCATTCATTCCTTCACATGGTACACTTGGTCACAGCCATAATAACTACTTAGTACCGTACAGTTAATAGTTATCGAGCAGACAGACAGACATATGGGTACACAGCTGGACAGACAGAAGATGGGACAGAGGGAAAGATGGGAGGAGCATCGTATGGAAAGAGAGAAGAGAGAAGGGGCGCCCCCCACCAAATAGAGGCTACATTTCGTTTGCAATGCTTTTAGTTTTCCATTTCAGCTATACATTTGTTTACGAGCACAGACAAGTCATTCCAAGTTTGGAAGGAAGATGTTTATGCCATCGCGCTATACGAACAACTGTTCTCTACATGCATGCATGAAATAAAAGGAGCCCCCCCCCCTAGCCTGTCTGTATTCCAGCTTCCCGCTGCAGGGCCCCAAAACTGGATCCTGTGTATAGAGCTGAAAAAATGCCAGCCAAGTTTCATACAAGAAAAATACCAGAGGAAAGAGAAAGAAAATGAAGACAACACATGACACGAGGAAACAGTACACAGCATTTCGATTCAGAAAGGAGAAACGATAACCATGTATGCACAGGATCCAAATCGCAAGGATTCAGAGACACATTTTTTTCCTTCAACAAAAAGAAAAGTGTGGCAAAAAATGGAGCAGGAAAAAAATTCAGAAGCAATGGAAAGATAAGTCATGGGAGAGAAAGCGTGTGCAGAGGTAAAAATGTCATGAGTGGACACACACACACACACACACGCACATACACAGACAGGGAGAGGGGAAACGGATGGGGAAGGAATGAGCTGAAAATAAGGCAAAGGAGGCAAAAGGAAGGGACGGGAAAATACCAGCCTAGGTGGGATGAGTCTAGTCATTTTTCTTTTTTCTTTTCCCGCGATTTTGCCGATTCCCATTCGACCATCCCTCGTTCCTTCTCTCTCCCTCTCCCTCGCTTTCCCCCTCTCGTCCTGTTGCCCAGTGCCATTCCTCTCTCTTCTCCTTCAGAATCATGCTGTCCATTTTCATTCTCTTTTTTCTGTCTCCTCATCTCCCCCTCCACAATCACCTCTTCCCCTTCCTTCCCTTCTCTCAAGGATCAGGGTTTGGAGAAAAAGGGAGGGGGGGAGGGCCAAGAGAGGAAAAGATTTGAGAGAGCAAAAATTATGGAGGAAAAAAAATCGCAGGAATTGGTTGCCAGCAGTCAGTCCAACACAGACAACGTTGCGCCTGTAACCCCAGCTACAATCAGCTGGAGGAGGGCAGAGCCCCTTTCTCCACAAGTAAGGAAAAAAACACAAACACAGCACAGGGAAAAAATTAAAGTCTGAGCTCAGCGTTGAAGCGGCGACAGCAGAGTGCAGGCGCGCGAGAGTCAGCTCTAGTGTGTGTGTGTGTGTGCGTGTGAGGGAGAGAGAGAGAGAGAGAAAGCGAGTGTGTGAGTGCGTGCAAGTGTGCGTGTGCGTGAAGGGTGGGAAGGGAAGAGAGCGCGAGAGAGCGAGAGAGCGAGAGGGGGTGGTTCACCAAGGAATATCTGAGAGGGAGGGAGAGAGGTGGAGTGTGTTTGTGGAGAGAGGGAAGGGGAGGGGGCTGAAATATTTTTCCGCCTTTGCCGTTGTTTGATTTTTTTTGTCTCTCATCCCTTTCAAGCTAATATTTCTGTTTTCTCTGAAAAACAGCTGTTGCCTTGTCTTTCTGCCCCTTTGTATTCTTTCTCTCTCTCTTTCAGGCAATTTTGCTACACATGTTCTTGCGTTCTAAGTGCTGTGTCCTGACCTCTCCCTTTCAGTCTGCACACACATGCATGAAGCAGCACTTGCAGGCTGATAGCGAGAGAGAGAGAGAGAGAGAGAGAGAGAGAGAGAGGGAGGGAAAAGGAGAGGGCGTGGGGGACAAAAAAGGGGAGAAAGATAAAGCAAAGGGGGAGGGGGCAGAGGTTTTGAAAGATTGATTTGGGTTAATTCAGTCACTCGTTGCTGGTATCAATGGAGCCCCCCTCACCCCCCACCACACACACACACACACACACATTTTTTTTCTCATAGTAGTTTGATTCTTCCTTGAACAATAATCTAACTTTTAAACAATATTCAAACTTTTAAGCTTTTGATGTTGTCAAAATGCCAAGACTGAACATTCTATGAACTATATACAACACACAATCTATACGAGACCTACAGAAAAAGGAGATTCAATGAGTGGTTATATTCTCACATAACTAATCCACCACAGTGCGATGGCCTGCATATATTGGATCTTTGCAGAGATCTTCCCTGACCTTCACAAGGTTCACATTATTTATTTATTATGTCCCTTTCAAATTAATTTTGCGCCAGTACCTTCATATTGGCACCTGTCAGTTTTTGACCTTATACTGCATATACATGTAAATGTGCATTTGCAATGGATGGCTGCCTTTATGTTTTATTTTTTACATTTATGTGTTCCTCCTGTTCTATGGAAAAATCTGTGAATCACTTCAATTAATGTGCTCATCACTCGCTACTTAATTTAGCATAAAGATTTGGCTCTGAACTACAGGCTTAGATGTTTGCTGGCAAAGTGGGCAAAGTGCTTAGTGCCACAATTTAAGAGAATCTCCACAGACAATAATAGGAACCTGTTAAAAGGTGCCTAGGAACAGGAAAAAATGTGCTCACCTCACCCCTTTAAAACAAATCAATTCTGAGGGTTTTTTTATACACAGGCCTGACCAAAGGATTCAGTCAAAATGGCTAATTTGTATTTAGAGGAAGTGCAATGCAATCAAAAAACTCGATCCCAAATGTATTTAGTGCTGCATTACAATAAAATGACACCTAAATGAAAGAAAAACTGTGTAAAGTTCATGTTAATATTAGGATTTTTTTATTATCATTAGATGGTACTTTCCCTTAGGGCAATTTTTGGCCGGTTTTGATTTAATCCAAGGGTTAGTACTATTTTGTATTAAAATGGTAGATTAAAAAGATAGATAGAGCTAAAAGTCTTACACATTTCATTATTGCTTCATTTTTCCCTTGGTGTGGTCGGTTAGTAGACTGGAGTGGAGGAGAGTAATGATCAGGTGAATTGGGACGTCCTGACAAAACCAGCTGTGGAAGCCAGTGTCTTTGTGTATGCTCAGGCAGGCATCATTAACAACAGCCTCACACTGCACCTAATCACCTGGATCTAAAAACAACATGCCTTTTTTCACAAATGTTTTATTCAATATCAACAATAAGGCTAAGCTTAAACTGGCTGGTAAATTGCAATTGCTGAGAATATGGGGGGTGCGAGAGAAGGATAAGGAAGGTCAGGGAAGAGGCATGCTGATCCCTCTACCTCCTTCGTTAAGAAGCCTTCATTAAGAAACGACTGCACATACATAACCACATTACCTCTGAGGGGAACAATCCCAGAGAAATCATTTTGCTCCTAATGCAGATAAACTATTCCGCCGGCCAAGGACAACCAGTACCTGCAGGGCAGATAAAATAATGTGCATGTGTGAAGGGGAAGGATGCTCTATGGCTACTGATCTTGAAAAGTCAGAGGGTATTGATTGCTTTAGGCTCGCTCCGAGATGGCGAAATCAATGTGCTTTAAAGGCAAAGTAGGCTTGGTCCATCCATGGGCTTCATTGGTATGAGGCAGACTTAAAACAGCAGCGTCGGGACGAACACAGAAAAAAAACGGTCAAAAATGACGTCTAAAGAATTATACAACCTACAAAGGTGATAAGGTTTCAATGAATGAAGCCAAGGACAAGACAAAGCCATGAGGCTACCATGCTTATTATAAGGCTATGGTACATGAAAGTGTGGAAGAACATGAAAGTGAGGACAGACACGTTACAATCCTGTCACGTCTCGTGTTCGTGTTCCCCATAATTAAGTGTTTTAGTTTATTCCATGTTTTCCTGGTTGTCCGGTCCGTGTTTTCACTTTCACTTACCTGTTTCCAGTCTTGTCATTGTATTATCGTTTTCACCTGTTCCTCATGTGTCTGATTGCAGTTAGCTGCATTCGTGTTAATTCCTGATTGTTTCTTGTTATGTCTGATGTATTTAGCTGTGTGTTTTCCCATGTTCGTTACCAGATTGTCTCGTCATTGTATTATCGTTTTCACCTGTTCCTCGTGTGTCTGATTGCAGTCTCCGGTGGCAGCTGCATTCATGTTAATTCCTGATTGTTTCTCGTTATGTCTAAATGTATATAAGCTGTGCGTTTTCCCATGTTCGTTGCCAGATTGTCTTGTGCTTTGCTATGCCTACACAACTTTCCAGCGTTCTCGTTGTTTACCTGTGTGTTTCCTCGTGTTCTTGCTTCCGTGTTCAGTCCTGTCTCAGTCTTGTTCCCGATCCACCTGTTCGTGCTCCTCGTGGTTCCTGCCCTGCTCCTCTCTGTGTTCCCCGGACTGATTCCCTGTTATCGACCTCCGCCTGCCCATTGACCACGTCTTGCCTGCCTCTGACACACCTGAAGCCTGGAACAAACTTTGCCTGTCCCCAACCACTCTTTGGATTCCTGTATTGCCCTGATTGCTCCCGTATGAACTTTGCCTGTCTTTGCAATAAAGAACATTATTGCATTCTTGGGTCCGCGCCTGGTTTTCCTACTCCGTTCCTGACAGAACAATCTGGCCACGATGGAACCAGCGGACCGACCCGATCCTGCCGACGTTGCCCGTTACCACGGGATTCGCCTGGGACATCACAAGACGGAGCTGCGGACATTGCAGCAGACCGTCCAAGCTTTGGCGGAGCAGCTTTCCACCATGGTCCAAGTCACCCAGGAGTCGGCAGCATCTGCCCGTTCTGTACAGACTGCAGTGACCCAAGTCCAGACACAAGCTGGTTATCAGAGGGGGTTCGAACCTCAATTACCTCCTCCAGAACGCTACCTGGGCGACCCCAACTCCTGTCGCGCTTTCCTCAGTCAGTGCTCCCTGGTGTTCGAACTACAGCCCTCCTCGTTTCCCATGGAAAGAGCAACAGTAGCTTACATTATCACGCTCCTTGGGGGAAAAGCTCGACTGTGGGGGACCTCCCTCTGGGAAAATGGACATCCTGCTCTCATGACCCTCTCATCCTTTGCGGAGGAGATGAGAAGGGTTTTCGACCGATCCTCGGTTGGACGGGCGGCTGCCCGTCAACTGCTTCATCTTCGCCAGGTAGAACAATCCGTCTCGGACTACTCCATCGAGTTCTGGACCCTGGCTGCCTCAGCAGGATGGAATGCCGTGGCCAGCTACGACACCTTCATGCACGGTCTCTCCGAGAGGGTTCTGGACGAACTGACAGTGTGCGACCTACCTCCGGACCTGGACAGACTCGTGGACCTGGCCATCCGCATCGACACGCGTCTGCAGGAGAGAGGAAAGAGGCATCGCAAATCCCCTGCTCCCCCTTGCTTCCGGCCTGTGACGCGATCCAATCCCCTGCTCAACTCACTGCGATCACGGAGCCCATGCAGTTGAACCGGGCCCATCTATCTGAGGCCGAACACCAGCGCCGCCGGGAGGGAGGACTATGCCTTTACTGCGGAGGCAGGGGACATTTCCGGTCGTCATGCCCAGTAAAGAGACAACGCCCGTCAGTGAAGAGGGAGGTTCTGACGGGTGCCTCGCAAGTATCAACCTTCCGACCCCAACGTCCCATGCTCCACGTCGTCCTCTCCTGGCAAGGAGAGCAGTTTCCGGTGCAGGCCCTGATTGACTCGGGGGCCGACGCTAATCTCATCTGCCCTACCCTGGTTCGTCGCATGGGAGTTCCGGTGTCTCGTCTAGCGACACCTCTCCAAACCAAGACCCTGACAGGTACGCCTCTAGCACTGATTGAGGAGATCACCCAGCCTCTGGAGCTGCTTGTTTCCGGAAATCACAGGGAGAGACTGGTCCTCTATCTTATGGAGTCTCCCCACGCTCCAGTGGTGCTTGGCGGACCCTGGCTGGCGACCCACAATCCCAGTATTGACTGGACTACTGGACACATCCGGGAATGGAGCCCTTTCTGTCAAAGAGTCTTGCCTGGAGATCTACTGTTCCTTTTGCAGCTTCACCCACCTGATTTGAACATTCATTGCCTTGATGAGCAGATTAAATCCAGTCGACCTGTCACTCATGCCCTCCGAATACCACGACCTCGGCCAGGCTTTCAGCAAGTCCCATGCCTGCACCTTACCACCTCATCGCGCCTACGACTGCCCCATCGACCTACTTCCTGGTTCAACTCCTTCTAGAGGCCACCTATACTCGTTGTCTGTCCCTGAGAACAAAGCCATGGAGGAGTACATCGCCACCTCATTATCATCAGGGATCATCCGCCCTTCATCCCCTGCTGGCGCTGGTTTCTTTTTTGTAAAGAAGAAGGATGGTACACTGCGTCCTTGTATTGATTACCGGAGTCTCAATGCCATAACCGTAAAGAACCGCTACCCACTTCCATTAATGTCTTCGGCTTTCAACAACCTCCAGGAGGGACAATTCTTCACCAGATTGGATCTCCGCAACGCTTACCACCTGGTCCGGATTCGGGAGGGAGATGAATGGAAGACCGCATTCAACACCCACACTGGCCATTACGAATACCTGGCCATGCCATTCGGACTCACCAATGCTCCTGCCGTCTTCCAGGGATTAGTTAACGACGTACTCCGGGACATGCTGTCCCGCTTCGTTTATGTCTATCTGGATGACATTCAGATTTTTTCTAAAACATTTGAGGAACATGTACAGCATGTATGCCGGGTTATTCAGAGACTGTTGGAGAACCAACTGTTTATTAAGGCTGAAAAATTTGACTTTCATAAAGACTCTGTCCAGTTTCTAGGTTTCATAATATCCCGTGGCCAGCTGGAGATGGATTCCGCCAAGGTGCAGGCGGTGCAAGAATGGCCTGTACCTTCTGATCGCAAACAACTCCAACGCTTCCTTGGGTTTGCACATTTTTACAGACGTTTTGTGCGAAATTACAGCACGGTCGCCGCACCGTTAATAGCACTAACCTCTATCAAGATCTGTTTCAGATGGAATCCTGATGCCCAGGCGGCCTTCGAGAAACTCAAGTCTCCGTTCACGTCAGCCCCGGTCCTCGCACTCCCGGATCCCACACGTCAGTTCATTGTGGAGGTGGATGCCTCCGACTCAGGAACAGGGGCAATCCTTTCACAAAGAGCTTTCTTTTCTCACCGCCTTTCCACTACGGAAAGGAACTATAGCATTGGGGACCGAGAACTTTTAGCCATCAAAACATGTTTTTTGCCTCCATGGGTTACCACAAGGAGATGACCTTGGACCAGGGGCCCCAGTTCTCCAGCAGGTTCTGGAGAGCATTTTGCTCCCTGATCGGCACCAAGCCCAACCTGTCCTCTGGGTTTCATCCAGAGACTAATGGCCAGACAGAGCGCTACAACCAGGAGCTGGGGAAGGGACTGCGCTGTCTGGCTGAACAGACTCCAGCTACCTGGTCACGCTCCCTGCCCTGGGTGGAGTACGCTCACAATTCCCTTCCCGTTTCCTCTACCGGAATCTCTCCGTTCCACTGTTGTCTGGGATACCAACCTCCTCTGTTCCCGGAGGAGGAGAAGGAGGTGCCGTCTGCCAAGGCCCTCATCTCAAGAGCCCGAAGTACATGGCGGAGAGCACGTGTCACCCTACTTCGCCACGTCTCGGCCATGAAGAGCCAGGCCGACTGCCACTGTCGTACGGCCCCTCGCTACAGGGTCGGCCAGAAGGTCTGGCTCTCTGCTAAAGACATTCCCATGCGAGTCTCTTGCAAGAAGTTATCCCCCAGATTTATTGGTCCCTACCCCATCGTTCGTGTTATCACCCCCTCAGCCATACAGTTGCACCTCCCTCCTCCCCTACGCCACATCCATCCTGTGTTTCATGTTTCTCGTCTTAAACCCTATGTTGTGTCTCGTTTTAGCCCTCCTGTCCGCACCCCGCCTCCCCCCCGGCTCATCGAAGGGGGCCCAGTCTACACCGTTCACCGCCTGCTGGATGTCCAACGCAGGGGCCGTGGTCGCCAATTCTTGGTGGATTGGGAGGGGTACGGTCCCGAGGAATGCAGTTGGGTGCCTGAGAGACATATCGTCGACCCCTCCCTAATCCAGGAATTCCTGCGTCAGCATCCGGTACAGGTTGGTGATCCGCCAGGTGGCGTCCCTAGGGGGGTGGGTACTGTCACGTCTCGTGTTTGTGTTCCCCAAAATTACGTGTTTTAGTTTATTCCATGTTTTCCTGGTTGTCCGGTCCGTGTTTTCACTTTCACTTACCTGTTTCCAGTCTTGTCATTGTATTATCATTTTCACCTGTTCCTCATGTGTCTGATTACAGTTAGCTGCATTCGTGTTAATTCCTGATTGTTTCTTGTTATGTCTGATGTATTTAGCTGTGTGTTTTCCCATGTTCGTTACCAGATTGTCTCGTCATTGTATTATCGTTTTCACCTGTTCCTCGTGTGTCTGATTGCAGTCTCCGGTGGCAGCTGCATTCATGTTCATTCCTGATTGTTTCTCGTTATGTCTAAATGTATATAAGCTGTGAGTTTTCCCCAGTCTTGTTCCCGATCCACCTGTTTGTGGTTCCTGCCCTGCTCCTCTCTGTGTTCCCTGGACTGATTCCCTGTTATCAACCTCCGCCTGCCCATTGACCACGTCTTGCCTGCCTCTGACACACCTGAAGCCTGGAACAAACTTTGCCTGTCCCCGACCACTCTTTGGATTCCTGTATTGCCCTGATTGCTCCCGTATGAACTTTGCCTGTCTTTGCAATAAAGAACATTATTGCATTCTTGGGTCTGCGCCTGGATTTCCTACTCCGTTCCTGACAAATCCTCTGTACACATAGGCATGATAGTCTCAGGTCGTAATACCATTGTCATAACTGACAAGTCTGGCATTGGTGTACGGCTTGTCCAATTTGGCTGGACACGTTTATGCATTTTAGTGAAAATGTGATGGGAAATAGCAAAGGCAAAATAACTGTATTGAATGGCAAAAAATTTATTTTATTCAGAAATATTCATTATGGAAATGGAAGTAAAAAATATTCATTATGAAAATGGTTTCTTCACTGAACACAAATACTGAATTTAGAAAATTACATTCAGAAAATGTCGTTTTAAATTGATTAAAATCAGTCCCTGGCCTCAAGTCTTAGGCAGCATCTGGGTGAAATCTTGGTCAAACATTATTATGATCCTTTATTGTCATTGTACATGTACAACGAAATTGAGATGCAGTCCTTAACTGTGCAGAAAGAAAGATAAATAAAAATAACTTATAAAATCAGGCGAGAAGGCTATCGTGCTGCACATAGATTCTGGTGTATCATTGGCTTAAAGTCTGGTCATTTACTGTATATGGCTATGACCAATAAACCTAAAAGAAAGTTCCTGGCTCCTGCACTGTGGAAGTTAACTGCACTATTGATCAAATATTACATTTGACAAATATACAATTTAAGGATTTTAAGCAACTTCCTTAGGTTAAGTTTTAAATGCACCAAACATTTTACCTTGTGGTTCACTCACAAGGGCTTTCATTGTTGAAACTGTGGTAAAAAGCATTTATAGTCAAATCTCCTGTTTTATATTTTAGTTTGTATAACATGCATTGTGCATTGGTGGTCTAAGTAAAAAAGTTTACAAATTAATGTAGCAATTTATTCCTTGCTTAAAAGCTGATGGTAACGAAATGCTGCAGTCCATAATTTCATTTAATATTAAAAACGATACTTTTTTTCATTTTAAAATATAAAATGATTATGCAAACTATTTTTAGCAAAGCAGTTACCCCAGTTGTGCCGTCCCAGTTGTATTTACATTTTTACATTAAAAATAAGATTGAGCAGCAAAGAGGGTACATGGAATTGCAGAAGTCAAGTGAGAATGCTTCTGAATTTAATTATTTTCATTGGCATAATTTGATTGCATGAATCTTTGCAGCATAGAGTACCAGATAACTACAATGGTAGACTAATTTTGTGTGCTTTCACATCTGTATTTCTTCATTTTGTACATACACAAATGTACATACATAATCGATATAAAAATGTGTTTAATGTAAATATGTTCACCCAATTCAAATAAAATGAGCCTGAGTCAAGTATCTTCATACTTTTAAGACATATTTAATAAATATTTCGTAGCTAGTCATTGCGCTGCAAATAATTTCTTTAGGATATAATAATTTGTTGAGCTTCTTAAACCTCATTGTAATCCTTTTTTTAGCAAATCATATTTCAGTGTATCTAACGTATCTGAATATGATGAAATGCTCTTTGTGTCAGTTCTCTCATTTTTCCAATGGCATTGCTTTTTGGCAGCTAATCTGTTGAAAACCCCATATAGATCCATTTACAGTTTCATGTTCTCGCATACAAGACAAGTAAAGTATTACCTTTCAAAGTACTCATACAATTACAATTACTAGTAGGCTAATGCTTTTTCTGTACTTACCTAATTTGCAGTTTTATTGAACAATGAAAGGTGAATCTGAAGATATAATGCGTTGCATAAAAGTGGTTTTGGAAACATGGCATTGGCAAATTACATTGGGTGTGGCGTGGCATAAAGAGTGACTCAGGAACGTTTTGCTTCACAAAAGCATTGGCCACTTTCCTAAAGATTACGCAGATGTAGGTGCTCATGTCAAATTCTGTCAGCTTACCACACTGGATGGGGTTAAGGACCAACCCCCACACAAATATGTGAATTGGTAGATTTTTTTACATCAATTTATGGAAATCTGGAAAAAAGCTGACCCATGGATCTTTCAAATGGAGAGTTGTCTATACTGGCCTTCAAACTGTGAACATTAAAAGGATGAGACATAGTTAAAAATATCTTTAGGAAGCTTATCTGTCACAGTAAGGCCGAAAGGTTTGTAATAATTCCAAAGTTTCCCATTAATGGGCCTAAAAATACCTACCTGCCTTTCCTCTGCGTGCATGTCTGAGTATGCAAGGCTGTAACCAGCTTTTTATCTTCTTTTCTAATTCTGTCCATTTCTGAATTTGTCCAAGGTTGGGGGATCGGGGTACTTTCGCTATGTATAATGTGGCCACCAAATAAAATAATCTAGACATCTAAGTGTGCTGGTGTAATGGGCATGTCTTTATAATGTTGTATATTTCATCATGTGCCTGGCAAGTTGAAACCATTCACTTCATGAAGGTCATTGAAGTTCCATGCCTGTATGCACAAGTCCAGTCAACTTAGGAAGCTAGGTGTTACATTTCAAATTTTGCAATTTCACAATTGAGTCAACCTGCTACATAAAGTGTTTGACAATGGAATTACAAGATTTTGAAGTGTGGGTCTGTAGGACTATGAAAGCATATTCAAGGGTGACTTACAGACATTTGTATGTGCTCATATGCCTAACAGTTCATAAATTCATTTTCTAACTACCGACCTGTCTCTCTCCTCTCATTCCTATCCAAGACATTAGAATGGGCTGTATATAATCAAATGTCTCTCTGTCTCCTACAGAATGACTTGCTTGATCCAAACCAATCTGGTTTCAAGGCAGACGACTCTACGAAAACTGCTCTGATCGCGGTCACTGAGGCTCTCCACTCAGCAAAGTCTCAATCACTCAGCTCTGTCCTCCTCCTCCTCGACCTATCAGCTGCATTCAAAACCATTGACCACCATATCCAACTCTCATCTCACCCCGAGTTGGGCATCTCTGGATCTGCACTGGTATGTTTTAAATCATACCTGGCTGACCAGTCCTACCAAATGGCCTGGAGAGGATCCCTCTCCTCTCCCCACACCCTCTCTACTGGAGTTCCGCAAAGCTCGGTGCTAGACCCCCTCCTATTCTCCCTGTATTTATTTATTTTTATTTAACCTTTATTTAACCAGGCAGATCACTTAAGAACAAATTCTTATTTAAAAGGATGGCCTGGGAAGAGGTAATTAGCCTCTTGAAGGGAAAGGGGAGGGGATAAAAAAAATATATATATATATATATATATTTATTTATTTTAATTGTTACAGAACATTCAACACTGAAATAGATAAGCAGAACGTTCAGCGCCGAGGGACAGGTCAAACAATAACAAAGAGTTACAAATAGCAAATAGCAAAAACAGACAGACAAGACAACAGGAATAACAGGGACAGTCGGAGGCAAACACAATGCAATGCAAAGGCATAAGGCAATAAATAACGGTAAGCATATATTAAAACATTTAAAAATTTAAATTAAAAAACTGCACAAAAATATACACATAAGAGACAGGACATAAGCACAATTAAGAGTTGGGCAGGCATGAGACAAACATCAAAGTATTGATATTATTGTGAGGATGGAAAGCAGTTGCATGTGTCTGTGATAATGTCCATGATAGAGTCCTTGAAAGCTGTTAGAGAGATAAGTTTTAGAGATTTTTGTAACTCATTCCACTCATTGGGTGCAGCAAATTTGAATGCAGAGCAACCAAGTGAGGTGTTCGTTTTGGGAACATTTAAGAGAATGTGGTTAGAAGATCGGGTATTTTATGTAGAGGAGGAGGTTTTGCAGATAAGGTGGGGTCAGACTAAGGAGGGTTTTGTAAATGAATGTGAGCTAGTGAACTTTTCGTCTGGTGTGCAAAGATGGCCAATTTCTGGAGGAGTACAGGTTGCAGTGATGGGTTTTGTAAGGAGCATTGGTGGCGAATCTGATGGTACAGAACATCTAGCCGCTCAAGGGCACCCCTACATGCACAGGATGTACAGGATGTCTCCATAATCAAGCATGGGAAGGATGGTCATTTGGACAAGGGTCAGATTGGCAGAAGAAGTCAAAGAGGATCGGTTACGGTATAGAAAGCTAAGTCTGGTTTTAACTTTTGCCTGTAATTTGGTTAGGTGTACTGAGAAAGATAAGGTGCTGTCTAGCCATATTCCTAAATATTTGTAGAATGTCACTGTTTCAAGTGTTGAGCCATCGCAGGTACTTATGGCGCCAGAGGGGATAGTAGTGTTCTTCCTAACAAACCACATGACTTTGGTTTTTGAGCTATTCGAGACAAGGTTTAGAGCAGAGAAGGCATGTTGAATGTTCTGAAAGCTTTCCTGAAGAGAGCTAAAGACAGAATCCGGTGAGGGGCCAACTGAATATATAACTCTGTCGTCTGCATATAAGTGGGTGGAGGAGTTTCTATTACTGACAGTGTAGGGTGTGTTATTGATGTAGATGATACAATGATACTGTATACCATGTCACTTGGTTCGGTTATCTCTGCACATGGTTTTTCACATCACTGCTATGCTGATGACACTCAACTCTTTCTCTCCTTCTCCCCTTCTGAGACCCAGGTCCTGGTGCGTATCTCTGCATGCCTGGAAGACATCACTGCTGGGATGTCCACCCACCACCTGAAACCTGCTGCTCTTCCTCCCAGCAAAGTGCTCCCCGATGATTGATGCTTCAATCAGAGTGGAAGGCTCCATAGTGTCTGTTCTAGTCTGCCAGGAGCCTTGGAGTGACCCTGGATGACCAGCTGTCTCAGATCACCCCGACCTGCCGATTCTCTGTCACAACATCTGGAGAATTCACCCATTCCTTACCCAAGAGGCCACACAACTCCTGGTCCAGGCCTTGGTGATCTCATGTCTGGATTATTGCAATTCTCTGCTGGCAGGTTTACCGGCCTGTGCCATCGAGCCACTACAAGTAGTGCAGAATGCCACCGCACGTTTAGTCTTCAACCAACCCAAATTCACACGTCACCCCACTACTCACCACTGGCTCCCTATTGCCGTTTAAATCACTGGTGGTGGCTTATCAAGCTGCTAAGGGAAATGCTCCCTCCTATCTCCAGACACTCATCACACCCTATACCCCAGCCAGACCCCTCCGCTCTGCCTCCTCTGGAAAACTGACTGTTCCATCCCTCCGGGCCCCAGGCAGCCACTCCTCGTGGTCTCACCTATTCTCTGTCATGACCCCTCGGTGGTGGAATGATCTTCTGTACTCAGTTAGGACCACAGAATCACTGGCCATCTTCCACAAGAGACTCAAAACCCAATTCTTCACACTCCATCTTACCATGTATAAATGCACATCTTGGTAAGTCGCTCTGGATAAGAGCGTCTGCTCAATGCCAAAATGTAAATGTACATGTAAATGTAAGGAGTTGACATTTAGTTGCTTTAGCTAATGCTGAATATATCCATATATTAAATGCAATATGGCTGCCAAATTATTTAATCTTTAACTAATCAGAGGTCAGTTGAGGGCATTACATATTAGTGACCATTATGATGTGCACATTTATAGAGCAATGTATTTCCAATTCATACAGCAATTATGTACTAATTTGGAAATTGAAGGATTTTATTGGTTTATGCAAATCATGTTTTTTTTTAAATGTACTGCATTGTTTTGAGAGGCTGTACCCTGGAAGTCATGTATCCCTATAATGGCAGCTATTTCACCATGAAAACTACAGTTTAAAGGGAAAAGGTTACAATTCATGTGGGGCATCACAGGAAGTAGTTTTAGCCGACTGCCTGAAGTAACCAAGTGAATGTAAACTGTAATTAGTAGCCATGTGATTACTGTTGTCTGTTAGTGGCTGGCGCACAATAATGGAGGCCATTGTATACAGTAGTGGTTAAGGACTTGGATGAGTTAGGAAAAGTGAAAACAATTAACAATTATTTTGTGAAGAGGATTTGTTTTACACAAATTCCAAATTTGCATGTTCTCCGCGTGGGTTTCCTCCGGGTACTCCGGTTTCTTCCCACAAAAACATCATGGCACCAATGTTTTTGTTTTGAATTGTTTTGTCTTGATGCCAATTGTGCAGTTATCCCTGCTTTTTTTACTTACTATAATGTAATAATAGTAAGTAAACAAATGTAAACATGTTTATTTACTATAATGTGTGAAGGGAGTTTCATTTCATATTTAAGAAAAATCCAGGATTGACGATTGTTACCTATTGTTCTTTTTATTTCAAGGAAACCTTGTTCCCAATGTGTTGTGAATTCTCCACACACCATTTGGATGTATTTACAGTGTAGCTGGACAAGTTGTAGTTTGGGGTGGTAAAAAATATATAATTTATATTGTAGAAATGTTTCTACAATGTTGTTATTTATCACAACCTTACACAACATTATTGCAACATTGGGTTTTCGTCTACAGTTTGGAATCCTTCAGATGGCTACCATGCAACTTTCCCCCACCCCCACCCCCCATATTCTGAGTGCAAGTGTCTGGCTAAATAAATAAAACCAAAACCTAAAATTTGGAATTCACTATAAAGCTGAGAAGGATGAATAAGAAGGATGAAGAAATGTTCATGTTTTGTACATGTATTTTAAGGACTGATGTAATCAGTGTGGGAATTATTTGTTCACATATGTTGTAGGAGCCAAGATAGCTACATGTTTGTATAGACTATTATCTTGATCTTGATCTGGTTTTGCTTGAAACTGGGAAAGATATCAATGCTTTTTATGCAGGAAAAATGGTTTCTGGCACACTATGTGTGCAAACTTGAGAGATAATTCCAACCAATGAATAGTTCAAGACTTCATACACATCTGCAATATGGAAAAGCTGAAAGGCAACATTTCATATTTTTTTTTAAAAAAATTGAACTTGGCATATTACATTTTAGGTTCCAAACATAACAATTTAACAATCACATTATAAAGCTGCAAGGGATACAATTATATCCTGTACTGGTACTCTCTAACATTTATCATACAAACCTATTATTTAGCCTCTTTTTATTCCTGGTCTTATTGCTATCATCAATGTAATCAAAATAATACATTAAAGGGTACTAATAAACTAATAATAGCAAAAGAAGCTAATTTTGTACACTGTTGTCACCAGGAGTAGTTAAAACTACATTTATATTTCTTCCCAAACAAGATTATAATTACATTATTTAAATCAATGCATTGTGCTGTACCTGCACAAAGTATCACGCCTGGTTGTGTCTTGGCACATACACCTATTGACGTCACAATGAATCACAATATTGAAAAAATTGCCCATAAAGATTGTCTGCAGTTTGGGTTGGTTCTTAATATGACTTTCTATAGAACGATACCTTCCCCTCTAGTGGCCAAAAAAACCATGTCAAGATAGTTATGATAATTACACAAGCTTTGCTGTCCTCTAGGGGCAGTGGAAGTGAATTTGAGTTTTCTTGCAACTTCGAATACATTTATTGGATGGACTATGGTACTGTGCCTTTCTTCCTTGTTACTTGTATGTGGTTGTCTCTAGTCCTTGCATGGCTGTGTACTAGTTGCACGATCAGGCTGTGCTTCTGAATCAGGCCTTGCCGGTGAGCTAATGTTGCCAGTTTGCAATCAGTAAAGTACAGTGTAACATATGAATACGTGTTACATAATCAATGTACCTCATAAGTGACTTAATGCATTTCCTTTTGTTGAAGAGTGAGTCAAGCGAGTCAATACCACTCCTACAATGAAATGCCCTCTGCCAAGTTTTAGTCTTAAGTCATGTATCTTTGTCAACTTCACTACTACACAGCTCAGTTTCTTTACTCTATGCCCATTACATGTGTGCCAATAATAGCAATGAGATAATAATGTTTTTTTAACACTTTCATGTAGCCTGTAAGCCCCGGTTCCAGTCCAGATAATTAAATATGTAAAAAACAATAGCAGCACAAAAATTCAAAGATTACACGCTTTACTTTCATTCAGATTTTCAGTAAGCTGTGTAAAATAATGTAATATGTACCTTGAATTGAAATATTATTTTATTTGAAATTTAAATAACTATATTTGATATTTGAATAACCTGGAGGCTATATTGCTCCTGCAAGTGCACTCAAACGTGCTCTAATGCAGCCCACATCAAAGACTAGCTTGTCCACCACAGACGATGGTGGTCAACAAGAAAGGCTTAATAAAACGAATCACTATTGGTTATTAAAGTTAATATCACGTTATTCGCCTACTACTATTTCAGCATCACAATACTGTTTAGTCAATCAGTAAAGGAAAAAGTGATTGTAATTAAGGAAGGTATATCTCCTACTGTACTGTACCTCCTACATTGTTCATATGCCTGATATTTGATAGGAGCTATGCTCGACCACACCACAACTTTACTGTAACTAGGCTACGTCATCAAGAGAAATGCGGTCATGATGACAGATTAACTGTCTTTGAAATTTGCGCTGCAAAGCAATGTTTTTCCCTCCTGCATACACGCGGGAAGTGGGGGTGCTGCAGCACCCACTGTCATGAACAGTTTCCGCATAAGTAAATCACATTTAAAATAAATCAATAAATGTGGACAAAAATGTGTGTGTGTCTGTGTCTCATAATCGGCGTGAAACTGCGGGAAGTGCTGCATGGAGCTTCGATGGGGTGCTGAACAGAAGTTAGAAAAAAGCATTTGATCAACCAATCACCAGATAGGCGCGTGCATTGATCTGTATCAATGTAGCTAGCAACGCAAGCAAGCGAGCAATTTTAAATATCTTAATGAAAGCCATGAGGCCGTAATTGTGAGGGTGTGTGTTTTTTTATCAGAAAAAAGTGTTTGGCCTCACTATATAATCCACATAAGAGCTGATATGCATTAACGCATCAAATGATTGATTCTACCTGAGACCAGAGTCGTTTTCATCAGTGAGCCCAGAGTGATAGCTAAGAGTGATATTTGTTTCGTATGGATTATGACTTATTACTCAAACACAAACTATTTTATCTAGTGTTAAGCTCTAATTCTATCTCTACTACATTCAAGTGCATATGTGTAGGAAAACAATGATAAAATAATAATGAGCAAAATAGTCTACTCAATGGACAGAATATAGAATATACATACAGAATTTGATCAAGGATGATCTGAATAGTTCATTATAATGACAAATTGTCAAATAGGTAGAATTATATTTAACATATTGTAGTGACCCTGAGACAGTGGGCCTGCCCAATTCTCTGTTCATGATTATGATTAGTTAGTTCAGTAGGGGGCAATATAGAGGATATAAAAGTACAAGTTGTTAGCAGCTAGGTGTCTTCTTCCGGTAGTCCATGTGAGAGATGTGTGGTTTAATGTCCATGGCTACCTGGAAAGTCATAGTACCAAGTTTATTATTTTAGTGCCTCTCCCTATTGCCCACCAACTGTCATAATAAAACGCCTTTCCGGACAGTTTAATGTTACTTATTTTGTCCGCCTGTATTTCTCTGACCCTGGGAAGCTACCTCACTGGGAGCATTGTTACAATATTTATTGTGAACCCTTCAGAAATTATAGTAGCTACTGCATTTTTACATGGAATAATTATGGCTTGTGGAGAAACCATCAAGCTGGGAAAGGTTTCCGCTAAACAAGTACAGCATTGTTTTGCTACAGTATGACTGCTCATACTCCATGACTGAGAGACAGTGGAATAGAGAAACAAAAGGGCGATATAAGATCGAAGGAGGTTTATGCAATTGCCTACACTCATCTTTACAAATTGGCCCCGGCTTCTTCAGAGCAGTACCAGATGCTCGACTGTGCAGACTCTTCTGTATGACCTGTTGACATATTGGCTGAATTCAGGCAGAAGCCCAACTCAGAGAGTTTCCCAGCATACTTCTCGAATTAGGGCAGAATTATGCTTCTGCGTCTGTGAATCTGCGAACATGTATGCATCACTTACGCTGACGTACACATAGGGGTTTGCTAACATACTTTCACGGGCTAGGCGCAGTGTCGCATTTACTAAACTAAAGAATGTACAGAAAACTAAGAATAAACCCAGAAATGTAAATCTGTTTTCACCCCCGGTGTAAAGAAAAAAGCCAGTGAGCTTATTGTACGGTTGTGTGGTGAAGGGTCTTGATTGACATAGAAAGTAAACAGGAAAAAAATACCTATATGTGTTTTCGGGTTAAGATGTGATTATACATGGTTTTGGTGGCTAACAATAAGCCATCTCCAATCAGTAACATATGTTCGTAGTTTTATACCATAGCTGGGTTCTGTTTATAGCAGTGGTGGGCCGTCAGGGCCTGCAAGGCCTTCTCTGCTGGCCTAAAAAATATCTGAATCACAGACTGATGTTAATTATATTTTGTCCATGAATACTTATTAAATAATTCCAAATGGTCTGTCCGCTTCCTTTCATAGCTGTTCCCTGGTTGCGCTGCATCCAGACGTGTATTTTCATATTAAAGCATTTAACCAATCACATTTCAGCCATCATTTGTTGCCAGGGTCAAATAAATCTGCCTGGAGGCCTTCACAATCAATTCTGAAGGCCCTGTAGCATAAAATAAGTGTTGATCAAACTGTTGCTTCAACCAATCAAATTTTGAGTTGGAGACACCAAGGCCTTCTAGAAGGCCTAGGTACGTCAGCGTATTCACACCCTTTGATTGGATAGTCAGAGAGTGTCTGACTATGATGTAATGTGATTGGTTAAATGCTTTAATATGAAAATACACGTCTGGAAGGAGCGCAGCCAGGGGAAAAGCTATGAAAGGAAGCGGACAGACCATTTGGAATTATTTAATAAGTATTCATGGACAAAATATAATTAATATCAGTCTGTGATTCAGACATTTGAGCGGACATTTTCAGCCCTAAAGCGAATTAAAACTTATGCCAGAAATACATCAGGGCAGACTCGACTTTCAGCATTAGCTTCGATGGCGATAGAAAAGCACTTCTTGATGGAATTGAAACACACGGATAATCTGTACGACAGAGTAATTGAACTCTTTTTGAGGAAAGAAAGGAGGATGGATTTTGTGTACAAATAATAAGGATTTTTGGTGAGTAAAATGTTGCTATTTTCCTAAATAATATAGCAATTTTATGAGGTTATTATTGATGTTTCATGTTACGATCTTGTTTAGCTAGTTATCTAACCAGCTAAGTTTATGTAATAAACATGAGCTGTGACTCGAATAAAAATAGCGATCATAAAACAGGTCAGCTAGCGCTTTTTCTTATTATGATCAGTGCGTTTGTATGATTTAATGAAGTGGCTAACTTATTATAGCTAACCACCTTAGTCTTTAACATTAACTTTGTATCATTCAATTTTTAATAACAAGCTAGCCAGCATGCAAGGCAGATAATAACATGGCACGGCAGGCTGCATTACAAAATGTTATAGATAGCATAACTATCCCACACTGAACACAGGCTGGTTCTGGTTCTGCCGATCCGGTCTCGCGGTGAGAAGAGAACCGTGTCTCTCTGGTGGCAGCAGTGAGTTGTCTTTCTGTAAGCACAGATTCTCACCCGCTGTGATGAGGCAGGCCTGGGTCTGTGAGAGGGGACAGTGACCCCCCGTCTTCCTCTGTTATGTCCTGTCCCTACACCGTCCCCATAGCCCCATGTTTATACTGCATTTCTGCATAATAAGAATAAGATGGTTTTTATAGCCATCAAATAGTTATTGAGGGGTGGATCGATTCAGACGGAGCCATAGGCGTAGCGGGGGTGCTACCCCCCCGTCCGCGGAAAATGAAACCGGTGAAAGGTTGGCACCGTTACTGCGCTACGCCACTGGGCAGAGCACTACTGAAGGCCTAGGTGTGAAATGCACGGCCCGCCACTGGTTTATAGCTAACTTAGTTAGCTAACATTATGTTTTTAAGTGCTTTGTTGTTGTTACAGTAAAGTTTTTCATTTTAAGTTGGGCTAATATAGTTTACAAGTTGCAGAGTAGCTTTGTTCATATTACTTGAGTAGCCTACATCGCAATAATACTTAATTCGCTCCAAATATTACTCTGTACGTTATGTTTTGTTGTTAATGACTCTGTTACCCAATGTCAACAATAAAGTCAATGATATTTACAACATGTACTGAGTTTTATTTATAATATATATGCCATTTAGCAAATGCTTTTATCCAAAGAGACTCACAGTAATGAATGCACACATTTTTCAGTATATGTGGCCCCAATGGGAATCGAACCCACAACCTAAGCGTTGTCAGCGCCATGCTCTGCGTACTGAGCCACACAGAACCACGCGTGTGTGATATTTATCTGTGGTAAATCAGCTTCTTGCTCATGACACTGTTGTTGGCTTCAGTCAACTGTCATTGCCAGAACATCGAAGAACATGTCCTGCTTGGTCCATAAATCAACCAAATCAAACATACATCTCCATGAGTAAAGTTAACTAGACAGCTGCCGTCAGCTAGATAGATAGTCATTTAGTCAACTATACATACAATCTGATACATAGCTATGTTGCTGTAGTAATGTTAGCATTTCAGCTAGCTGGCTAAGTTAGAGAAGTCACAACTGAGCTACAGTTAGCTAGGGCTACTGCATATACTTCCCTGCTCATCCAACATTGTTGAAATTTTGGAGGTGTGCACAAATCATTCCCTTCCCCCGTGTTGCTACCTTGTCGTGGTGGGAAGGCTTGTGTGCTTCCGTGACTCTGAAGGCTATACCGGGCAGGTACAACCAAGCCAGGCAGGTTTCAGGGTAGAAGCCAGACGGAAAGCAACACCTGGCCCTCCAGGTTGGGGTTGGGCGTGGGGCCAACAACCCCACCCCGTAAAAAAGAAAGAAGTTACGGAAACTACGAAAAATGCAAAAATTGCCACGGGCCACGTAGTAGACTTGCGCCAACTCGTTAGCAGTATGACCACTCCTAGTGAAACCCTCAACGGCAAGCTAGGAGTGCGACAAACAGTCTACTCGGGCCCAAAACAAAGGTCCGCCTGGGAACATGGAATGTCCGCACCATGTATGAGACGTCAAAACTAGCCCAGGTCACCAGAGAGATGGAAAGATACAGGCTGGATATTCTGGGAATCAGTGAATGTCGATGGACTGGTTCTGGATGCCAAACAACCAGCGAGGGATCAGTTGTCCTCTACTCAGGGTCATGAAGACAAGCACATACATGGCGTGGCTCTCATAGTCTCCAAAGTAAAGGTGAAAACCTTGGTAGAATGGGAACCTGTGAGTGACAGAATGATCAAGGCTCGCTTTAACTCCAAACATTGCAAACTGACCATCATACAATGTTATGCACCAACAAATGAAGCTGAGAGAGAGGACAAGGATGACTGGTATGAGGAGCTACAACGAACCGTCTCCAAGGTCCCTCAACACGATGTGTTACTGATCATGGGTGACATGAATGCCAAGGTTGGAGCCGAAAATGACAGCTGCGACAGAGCTATAGGAAGACATGGCTGTGGTGTGCGGAACAACAACGGTCAGCGTCTTGTTGACTTCTGCCTTGAAAACAACTGCGTAGTTGGTGGTACCATCTTCCCACATAAGACCATACACAAACTCACTTGGAAGTCACCTGATGGACTTACAACTAACAAGATTGACCACATCCTAATCAATGGGAAGTGGCGCAGGTCCCTCCAAGATGTCAGAGTTTGCCGTGGTGCAGATGCCAACAGCGACCACTATCTGGTGACGGCTAACATCAAGCTGAAGCTCAGAAAAGTTCAACAGCAGGGTCACCGAGGGAGACAACTTGACATCGGCAAGCTGAAATGTCAGAACATCAACAAGGAGTTTGTGTTGGAACTGAGAAATCGCTTTGGTGCTCTTGGCGCCTGGCTGACTCAACTGACAAGGACCCCAATATCCACACCAAATGGGAAACCATCAAGAATATCTATGTTGAGGCAGCTACTAAGATCCTGGACTACAGAGACAAGAATTACAAGGAGTGGCTGACACCTGGCACTTGGCAGAAAATAGAACAAAGAAAACAACTTAAGGCCAAGATACTAAACACTAAGTCACTGAGGCTCCAGAAACAGGTCCAAGAAGCCTATAAGACCATGGATAAGGAGGTCAAAAAGAGCGCAAGGAATGACAAAAGGGCTTTTGTCGAGATGCTAGCCTGCAAAGCAGAAGGGGCAGCAAGAAGAGGCGAAATGGGTGTTGTATATAAAATCACCAAACAGCTCTGTGGCAAAAACTCCAGCCAATCTGCTCCTGTAAAAGACAAGGATGGTAACAACCTATTAACAGAGAGTGAACAGGCTGTGAGATGGGTGCAGCACTTTCGTGAAGTCCTCAACTGCCCTGAACCAGAACATCCTGCTAACCCCACACCTGCAGATAACATAGGCCTACTCAACATCAACACCAGCCCCCCTACTGAAACAGAAGTCAGAAATGCTATCCAAATAACAAAGGACAGGAAAGCTGCAGGCTCTGCCTGCATCCATGCAGAGATGCTGAAATCCGACCTCAACACCTCGGTTAAGGTGCTTACAGACCTGTTCAGAAACATCTGGGACAGAAATGTAATTCCTGTGGATTGGGCCAAAGGTTTGATTGCTAAAATCCCAAAGAAAGGCAATCTGCAGAACTGCAACAACTGGTGAGGCATCACATTGCTATCCATACCATCCAAGGTCTTCTGCAGAATCCTGCTAGGCAGAATTGATTCAGCAATTGACATCAAACTGAGACAGGAACAGGCAGGCTTCAGGAAAGGAAGAGGGTGCACAGACCAGATCTTCACACTAAGGAACATCATTGAACAATGCCTGGAGTGGAACTACCCACTATACATCAATTTCATCGACTTCCAGAAAGCTTTTGACAGCTTACACCGTGACACTCTGTGGAAGATCGTGCAATCCTATGGAGTCCCTCCAAAGATAATTGCACTAATAAAGATGTTTTACCACCGATTTGAGCGTAGTGTGATCACAAATGGCAACCTCACTGACTGGTTCCCTGTGAAATCTGGCGTACGCCAGGGATGTATCATCTCTCCCATTCTCTTCCTGATTGCCATCGACTGGTCCATGCGAAAAACTACCCCAGACAAACCTAGAGGCATCCAGTGGACTCTCTTCACCCAGCTGGAAGATCTCGACTATGCTGATGACCTAGCCATCCTCTCCACAAATCACACTCATCTGCAAGAGAAAACAGATAGGACTGACAGATTTGCCAAACAGATGGGTTTGAACATAAACATCTCTAAAACCCAAGTGATGTACATAAATTCAACACCACATGTACCAATCACCGTGGATGGCAACTCTCTCGATTATGTCGAAGAGTTTACATATCTGGAAAGTCTACTCAGTAAGGACAATGCATGCAGTAAAGACATCAGCATAAGGCTCGGGAAAGCCCGCAGTGTATTCGCAATGCTTCATATCATCTGGAAGTCAAAGCAGTACAGCCTAAGAACCAAGATCCGACTGTATAACAGCAATGTTAAGTCAGTTCTGCTGTACGGCTCAGAATGCTGGCGAGTCGTCGAGAGTGACATGCAGAAGATCAGTGCATTCCACAATGGATGTCTCCGGAGGATATGCCGAATATTCTGGCCAGAAAGGATCTCAAATGAGGACCTGTACAAAAACACAAACTGCCGCAATGTGGTGTTGGAGATCAAACAACGCCGACTCCAATGTCCTCAGAATGGACCAGAACTGTATCCCTAAAGTAGCCTTGAGATGGACTCCACCTGGAAAGAGGAAGCAAGGGAGGCCAAAAACAACCTGGCGGAGAACTGTGACCTCGGAACTGAAAACGGCGAACCTAACCTGGGGCGAGGCACAACATGCTGTACAGGATAGGACCAGATGGAAGCAGATCGTCGCAGCCTTATGTTCCTCAAGGAACGAAGAGGATTAAGTAAGTAAGTACAAATCATTCTCTTGCTTGAATCATACCGAGCCTGTAATGGTACATACCGAGCCTGTAATGGTACGTACTGGTACCTCCCACTTGAGTTTCCCTCGCCAGTAGCTCTTCTAATGTCGGGCTAGTTTCTCTCCCCTCCCACTGCCCGCCTTCTTTCAACCTTATATGCACTGAGACACATAGCTTCTGTAAATTATGTACAGACTACAGTGAGCCACAGAACCACTGTCAATGATCGCCATATAAGTATTGCAATAGGCTTAGACAATTTGTTACAGTATACCTTCTCAAGCAAACGTTTTATAGTCGTGTACCCGACCTGAGTACTGAATACTGATACAGCAAACTCAAGCTCAACTCGACTCGACATGGCGGTGGTACTGATACAGGATACAGCAAACTCGAGCTTGACTCGACTCGACATGGCGGTGGTACTGATACTGCAAACTCGAGCTCGACTCAACTCAACATGGCAGTGGTACTGAACGCTGTAGACACTGCCTGTCTCGGACCAGACAGCCTGCAGCTGAGCCTGTGGTATTTGGCAAGGCTCGCTGCTGAGGTTTTCTGCTTGGTTGGTAGTACTTGCTGAGCCTGTTGATAACGTTAATGTCGGAAGGTAAAACCAAATGTCATTGGGAAATTGGACACCCACGGGAAGAATGTGAGTGAATTGTTGGATCTGCGTGCAGATGTGAATTGAACATTGAATTTATATAGCGTAAAATATATACAACTGTGTGTGACTGTGAATGGTGGTAGAAGGGGTGCATGCGATTGGTGGGCATAGAGGGGAGGGGGAACTGTTAAAATGATTTTGATTATTTGGTTTGAGTTTCTTTGAGTGAAGAGTGTAACAACGATGGCGTACCCAAGTCCAACTGGGCGATACGGATGAGAGACAGTGCTGGATCACAGAGGATCAAGCAAGCGAGCTGTGGCGACAGAAGCGGGTGGAAATCCCAGGGTGGAGAATTGGCTAACAACGGAGCTCCGCTCCACCACGACAGGGAAGTGCCCAGCTGTGTTGTGTGTGCATGAACATCGTAACACAGTGAAATAGCTGTTCCTGAGAGCACTGTCCTTTCCCTCCAGTATATGCCATCTGAACTGCGTGCAAGGTGGGGACCTAAAAGGGGCGTGGCCAGAGGAGGAGAGCCGAGCTGTCGCCGGAGTAGAGTGGCTGTGATTGGAGTGGGAGCTGGAAGAACTTGCAGTCTCTATTTTCCTTTTTTTCTTTTGGGGGGAACTAAGGCTGGTAGAAGAGGCGCAGCCTGACGTGGTCCCCGTGTGGTTTCTTTTCCTTTTTATTATTTTTGTGTTTCTTTTATGTTGGGTGTTGTGTGACTGTGAGTGTGAGTAAGGGCCCCAATTGTTGGTTCCTGGTGGAAGGAGGATTGAGTAGCTACGGGAACGGTTGGGCGGGGTGGTTGCCAACGGGTTGTGGGGGGGGGGAATGCTGTGTAAATACCCCTCCCCCATCAGTGGTTCTGTGTAGGTAGCTGCGTAGCTCAGTAGGTAGAGCATAGCGTTGGCAACGCTTAGGTTGTGGGTTCATTGGGGTTCAATTCCCATTGGGACCACATATACTGAAAAATGTATGCATTCACTACTGTAAGTCACTTTGGGTAAAAGTGTTTGCTAAATAGCGTATATAACAATGGATTATGGATGAATCCATCATAGATTATAATGGTTAGGGAGCTGAACTTGTAACTCAAAGGTTGCTGGTTCAATTCCCAGGTGGAGCACAGCCGTTGTACCCTTGAGCAAGGTACTTAACCTGAATTGCTTCAGTAATATATCCAGCTGTATAAATGTATTGTATGTAAAGAAATGTAAACTGTAAGTCGCTCTGGATAAGAGCATCTGCTAAATTCCTAAAATGTAAATGTAAATGTGTTTGTGGAACAGGAGAGTGTGCAGTGTGCCTATTTGGTTAAGTGGGTTGCCGCCTTATGGTGAGAGTGGGGTGGAGCTTACCTGCCCTGCCTTTACGGTCCATGCTACAGTGGGGGAAGGGGGAACCTGTCTCCAGGTTGTCCTGGAGGTGGAATCCTGAAAACAAAATAATAGGGAATCTTAGTGGAGGGTGGCTGGGGTTTGTCTTGCACCTGACACCAACATTAACTGTATATACTCAAGCCATATTACAAACAAGTTTAAATAAAAGTGCGTTTTTGCACTTTGTAAATTATTTTCTTCACAAATAACAGTTGACCTAGCACACAATTAAATAAAAAAATGTTCAAACTGTTCTGTAATGAAACAGAAACAATAACAATGATAAATATCCATACAATTAAATAGGATATTATGCCCTCTACAGCGTTGGCAACACTCAGGTTGTGGGTTCAATTCCCACTGGGACCACATAAACTGAAAAATGTATACATTCCTAATGCCTAAAATGTAAATGTAAAATGTTTCTTTGCAGAAGCATAATTCCGCCCTTAAAGGCCTCTACGTGCTTCTACGTAACTTGTGCGACTTCAGGCCTCTACATGCTCGAAGGACAAAAACATGACAGCAACACAACCAGGGCTCTGCAACATCAACGCAACCTTTGTGACCTACGCAGAGGGGGTTTCAGAGGGTGTCGTGTACCTAGCACAAAAATCTAACTCGCGACCGCAGCGCAACCGTTCATGTAGATGTTGCGCATCATTGATTGGTTGGTTAGCGAATGGAGGCGGAGCTGTCATAGTCATAGTTCATAGGTCACATTTCATCAAGCTAGTAGCTAACAATATAGATAGCTAGCATAATTTGTTCAACACGGTATAAAATGAACCAGCTTCAGGAAAGATTGGCTGAAGAAGTTCAAAGGTACAGGAATTTCCCTGCTTTCATGAAAACTTTATTGACCTTGTTCAATACATTGACACCTACTAGTTAGTGATGGGAAGTTTGATTCCTTCAGTGAAAAGAATGACTCTTTAGAATCGTTCACTTGATTCAGTAATCACCACTTCTCCGGAGCGCATAGGAACCCCCCTACCGGACGAACGAAGACTTGAAAATGTTGTGATTCTTGTTCAGAGCCGGGTTAACGGTTCGTTCAGGCCCATCTCGTTCGTTTAGTTGAGTGGATATAGCCGTTCTTTGGCGTGATAGATTAAATTGGCCCATGAGTGCTAAACCATTGCAATGCACGTTCTGATAGCAAACACAACTAGATAATGTACCCGATTAGAAGAACTCAAAAGAGTTGTTATTCTAGAGCCCCGAAAGAGTTGTGATTGTGGTTCATTTCGTTCAGTAGCCTAGGGTAATGCCCATTCGTTCACTCATAAAACACGAGTTTAGGCAGACAGTAGCTAATGGGTTTACTTTTGGTTTTACAATGTTATGTCCTGCAACATCGTGTAATTTAAATGCTTTTGTTAGCCCTCCATTTAGTTTGTGTGTAGCATGCTAGGTGGCTACATATTCGTAGGCCATGGGCTACGAGGTCATCACATGTCCCAGGGGCCCTTCCGGCCAGCTAAACGTAAGAGTGTTTGGCTAGTTATGTTCATAAATATTCAAGTATGAAAACCAAGATGTTGTTTGAGTGAAATACCCTTTTTCCCTTGTACGAATGATGTGTGTTTGAGTGTATGTGACGTCACTGGTTGTCACTGGTTGTGTATGCGTTGAGAATGACACCTGTGTGATTTCGATGCATATGTTGTACTTCCCCTGTACTATATGCTTTATTTTAAATAAAGAAGTAGTACTGAAATGGAAAAGATAAATCTCTTGGCTCTTGGTTCCATCCACTGCTACATTATCATGTTTAAAAACATGGTGGTTGAAAGCTGAGTGCGATGTAGGTGGAACGAACGAGTAAAATGAACGACTCGACTGAGAAAACGAATCATTACTCCAGAGTCAGTAAAAAGAGTCGTTCAATTCGAACACATCACTCGCGAACTGCACATCACTACTACAAGTGTACAGAAGTGTAAGGACACCACAGGCTTCACATAGCCTTTGCAGACATATAAATTGCAGAGTGCTTGCGACATTGTTGCATTGCGCGAACCGCAAAGAAGTCGCACAAGTTACGTGGAAGCATGTAGAGGCCTTAAATGTTGCTAATGTTGCAAAGCCCTGGTTGTGTTGCTTGTTGTGTTGTTGTCCTTCAAGCCAGGGCCGTGCACAGACATTTTGGGGGCAGGCACTCACCCCACCGACACGCACTATTCCCACCCCGATGTTGCCACACGCACTACTTAAACACATTCATATATTTGTTACATCTATGCATATGGCTGAAAAACTGATCCAGGGTCAGGGAGGTGAGAAGTATTTGATCTTTCATTGGAGACAGGTGTATTTGCCTCTTCTAGCAGTGTTTATGCAGCTTCTTATTTCCCAATCAAAATGGATTGATTGATTTAAACTTTTATTTTAACAGGGAAACACACTGCTACATGCCCAAACAATAATACACTTTTAAACATCACGTTTTTAGAAAAATGGCTATAAAGTAAGGGGGGTGATTACACTAAACTAGCAAAACTATGCAAAACGTAACTACCTGCTTCAGAAATTAATTGCATATTTGTAAGTTGTCCTGCATGACGGAGATAACGTCGGTTTAATGATAATTAGACTATCTTACTTGCTCGCGAGTACCGAGGCTAGTAATGACGAAATTACAGCGTGAAGGGGCAAGTCCTACTGACCTACTTCATAGGTTTAAAAAATATACATAACATACAAATTAAGTAAGTGTTGTTTAATCGTGGTTTCATAATTAAAACAATGTCTACCTGGGTGATATCATTCACCGTAACCGAACTGGAGCTGGGGATCCGGTGCTTTTCATGACAAGTTGTATTCGGAATGTCGGAAGATGCGACGTTGATTGATTGATTGAGACAAAACCATTTGGAAGGGAGGGGATGGGGGGGGTTGGAGAGCGGAGTACTTTTTAAATTGATAAGGTGTATTTTTTCGTGGAAACTACTACACATTTACCTCTTTGTATTTGATAGAATTTCAATAACAAATAAAGAAGAAAAAAATACAATTAACACCAGCCAAAAAAGGGCACTTTTTGACTCTGAGGGCAAAAGGGCAGAGGCTCAAGCCCCTTGGGCCCTATCTGTGCACGTGCCTGCTTCGAGCATGTAGAGGAATTTACACGTGTCCTGAACCCACCCAAGGTGGTATCCTGCTTTGGAATGTCTTACCATGTATTAATGCACATTTTGTAAGTCGCTCTGGATAAGAGCGTCTGCTAAATGCTTAAAATGTAAAATGTAAATGGAATGTAGATGTCGAGCGTATAGAATTGCTGCACAATCGCACAGATCCACAGCTCTCTATATCACATTGATTGCTTATCCGCAGTTGTAGTGTTTGCCAAAAGTCCATCCAGTTAGGTGTATCTACGCAGTTGCTGCGCAATTCTATACCTTTATTCATTGACATTGGCATAGTAATGTAAAAACATTGTTACCGGAAAGATAAATAATATATAGCAAGTTAGCGAATTTTTCCATTGGCTTATATTTCAGTCACAAAAAAATCCGAAAGTTAAGCTTTTCAAGTTTTAATCGTGAATAGACTCGGTTTCCCAGAAAGCTCTCGGTTTCTCCTCCCTATCTCGCGCCTTTCCCTCTCGTCTCTCACCCCCGCCCCCTCAAGCTCTATCGTTGTTGTTGTTCAGGTTGATAATGGCGGCAGTGGGATGCGGGTCAGCAGCTGCGACTGCTGTCGGAGGTCCAAGCATTACGGCCTCAGCTCGGGGTCGCTTTCCAGGTCGACCATGGACGTCTCGTAGTCGTTTGCGTTCGGAGAAACGTTCGCAGATCGACCGGTTACGAGCTGAAGATGAGGAAACGACAACTGAAGGCCTGAGGCCCACAAGCGTTGGACTTACGCTCAGCGAGGATCCGACACTCTTGCGCTTACTCGGGATGGTAGAGAACCACCAGCTCCAGGCAGAGGCTGGTTACAGCTCAAGTGGGAGTGAGGAGGTGAGCATTAAAAGCACACATTTCTTGATGATTTTAGCACTCTCTAAAATGAACGTAATTGAAACACGTAGTTGAAACACTCCAGTAGCTGTGCAGCCAAATAGCTACGTTTAGATTGGAATTTTCTTAATATATATTTTGCTTGCAAACCTTAATTGTACGCGGTAGCAAGCGTTTCCCTGTTAGCGCATCAGCGAGCGAGGATGTTTTCATTAGAACTCTAGCGAGCTAAACGATACCATTTGCGTATTTCTTCGTAACGTTAGCTAGCTGGATTTATGCACAACATAATGCTATCTCAACAGAGCTTTAAATTGGATAGCTTTCTGTCGATCGGTTTAATTTAACGATTGGTTATCTTATAATACTGGTTTGCAAAGCTAGTGTTAGCTAAAATGCTATGTGATGCAGTGACACAAACTGTGACGAGGGGCGGGGCCAGCGCAAGCCAAATATGCATTGTAAGTTACTTACAATAACGCTATCAAACCGACATTTACAGTATAATTTGAGCTAACTAGCTGGCAAGGTACTTCAAATTTGAATAAAAATGATTGCTGGCCATGAAGCTCCTCAATGTCTGCCATGTTTTTTTGCCGCCGTAAAAATGCATTTTGCCAGACATCGACGTTAAAGGAGGATAAATGCAATCGCTACTGTGGCTACCTAACGTTAGCTAACGTTAACTTTTGTGAACATCAGTTATCTGACAGCCATGTATGTAAAGCATGTTCAGTTACTAAAACTGTCACTTTTTGCCTAAGCTAACGTAATTTAACCAATAATAAGTTGATATGGTTATATTGAGCAAGTAACAACAATAAAGCTGGTAAGTTGAGGCACATAATAAACATTTTACCAATCTTGCAACGCATCAAGACACTTATAAGTTTGTGCTGTTAAGTGCCTTCGTCACTTTCCTAGCAACAGGTAGCTAGGTAGCAACACATTCTAAACAAATGAAATTGAGCAAGATGGCGCCTCCCATTAATTTCAAGTTAGGAGCAACAATAATTAGTTAACGTTATTTTTGGTGGATTGCTAAACCTGGTGAAATTAGACTGTGAATATAAATATCTTCTAAATGGTGTTTTTGACGGTTAGTTCAGATATATAGCTAACGTTATTTGCTTGTGTGTGACGTTACCATCTAGCTTGCTAGGCTCCCATAAGTGCGAGGGACATAACGTGTAATTTAACATAACGCTATATTGTGAACAACCTAGAAAGCCAGTGGCTGTTCACGAGCTGTTCATAACACGAATTTTATATATTTAAAGTCAGTTTTGCAGAAATGATTATAGATGTAATGAGCTAGCTGACTTACGTTAGGTAAGATGTATGACAGAGATTGCTAACGACTGTGCGTAAAAGACTCCACATGGCTAACTGCAGAGGGTCGATATCACTGTCTGTTGTGCAGTTTAGGTTTAAGGTTAGTTGCGTCAGTATTTAAATTACCTTTATGGGTCATCCCGATTGTAGATCAATTGCAGATGTTTGCAGACTGTATGCAACTTAAGGTTATGTTTTCACGGATTGACCACGCATGGTCTACTGTTCATGAAGAAGTGATGCTGAAAGTGGTCACAATGCCAGAACAAGTTTTGTACCATTCAGCCAATATTTTATCCTAAATGAATAACCACCCTGAAAATGTGTGTTCGGTTGAAGTGAAACTGAAGGTTATAGGTTGACAGAGCTTTTAAAATGACACACATTTTTTAACTCCACCAGGTACAAATCTTCTAGCAAAATCAGGCAACAGAATGTTCCTCTTTTCTGGTTGACTTGACAAGAACTGACTTGTAGTGATATATCCCAGTACTAGTTGTACCAAGGAGCATTATATTATACAAGGGTAAACAACATTACAGATCAATCCAATTGCTCTCAACCCTGTCACACAACAAAACAATTTATAACACTTGAGAAAAGAGCATTAGACACATGACAGGCAGCCCTTGTTCTAGAAGAGCCAGTGCTTGCTCTGAACGTCAGTTGCAGTCTTTGGTGAAGCATACCATAATGCATTTGTTTATGTTAAGACTTTGGTATATAAAATTAAATTGAAGTTAATTATACTAAGTTTATACGAAGGCCTGTTGGCATAAAGCTGCTATTGGTTATTTGTGAATAGTATTGTATGCGTTTTCAGCATTTGAAACAAATCAGACTAAACTGTTAGGAGTATCTGTCTCCTAAATCATCTTTTTATTAAGAAGAGTTAATAAGCTATAGTTCACATAAATATTGGTGTGTAATTGTTTCCTTTCTGTATGATATACAACACATCCAGAGAAGGGTTTTTAGTGAATTCACTGTCTGCATGAACAGCAAATCCACCAACAGTTAGCAACATTAGCATTGACGTCTTTAAAAAATCCCTAAAACTCTTTGGAGGTGTAGTGCATCGTATTGAAAGGAAAAAATTATACTTTCATTGATTTTGGATGAACAAAACTTTAACACACAGTAATGTTTCAAGAACAAAATTAATTCTTATGAACAAAATTTAAATGAAGTATATCTTTTTTAAGTTCACCTGAGTCTTTATGAAATCTTAAGTTGACTTCCTGTTTCACTGGGGTATAAATATGAGGTGACACACAGGCCAAACTCTTAGTCGACCATCAACATGGGGAAGATCAGAGAATACACAAATGAAATGAGACAAAAGGTTGTTGATCTTCATAAATCAGGCAATGGCTATAAAAAAAGAAATAGGACAATAATTAAGACGTTTAAAACAACTGGAGGTGTGATGAACCTGCGTGGAAGAGGACGCAAGTATATTTTGCCCCCAAAAGTGAGGAGGATGATTTGAGAGGCAAAAATTCCTCCAGAAGTTGGTTGCGTCTTGGGGTCACCAAGTCTCCAAAACTACAATTAGACGCCACCTCCATGCCGAATCCCCACCGTGAACCCCCTCCCCCTACTGTAAACCCCATTGAAAACCTGTGGGGTGAGCTGAAGAGGGTAGTCCACAAGCGAGGACCGAGGAATCTGGAGAGATTCTGTATGGAGGAATGGTCTCAGATCCCTTGCTATGTGCTCTCCCACCTCATCAAATATTATAAGAGAAGATTAAAAAAAAAAAAAAATTGATAAGGATTTTTTGTTTTTTTAAAATAATTTTACTTCAATTAAAGGTTTGATTTCTCTCATATTTTGAGTTCAAGATCAAGCTGATGAACAACAAAGACACTTTTTTGCTCATCTTCACCAAGGGTGCCAATAATTCTGGAGAGCACTGTGTGTAGTGGATTACTTTGGTGGATGCTTTTCAAGTTCATTGTTCATGCGTCTTTAGTCTGCAACTACATTGTATCCAATCTAGAAACCATCTGCTTTTAATTGGAAAATTAACTAGTGTGACTGCACAGCTAAATGTAATGGGGAACATGAAGTACTAGCAAATAACAATATGAGACATTCACATCCATTCACTTTTTTTCCAGTATTCATCTGGTATGTGTTGGGAAGGGACAAACAGATAACTCTGTAGTATTCTGTCACACCAGGAAGGAAAAGGCTTTAGTACATAAAAAAAAAAAGGAAGTGGAAGTGTTAAACAAGTATACATATACAAAAAGCAGTATTAACCATGTAGGCAGTGGTGATGACAATTGGCTAGATACACAGAATTCAGTGGAAGAGGAGTCTGAAAAGGTGGGTTTTGAGTCTCTTGCGGAAGATCGCCAGTGATTCTGTGGTTCTGACCGAGTGCGGAAGATCATTCCACCACCGAGAAGAGGCGAGACTGTGAGGAACGGCTGCCGGGCCCCCGGAGGCATAGGACAGTCAGTTTGACAGAGGAGGCAGAGCGGAGGGGTCTGGCTGAAGTGTAGGGTGTGTGTAGGGCACACTCAGGCGTAGTGGCTGGTCCTGTAGTTGCGTAGGCAGGCTCGTGGGGGAGGGGGTAATTGAAACAACAGAGGGTACAATTGGCCATCAAATGGGGGGGGAAATCTGAAATCTTTTAACATTTTAATTTAATTTTTTTAGAATCCTTATGCAGTAACACTTTTGTGTTTTTGTTTTTGCGACTATTGTTTGTTTGAAAGGGACACCAGGCTGTGCCTGCAATGTGTTGATCAAGAGTTAAAAAGTATACACTTTGGCTATGTAATTAAAGATGCTCACCACAAGAGTCCTATAGTCATAGGTTTGAGTATTTGCAGGACACAGCTGGCCTCGTCCTGTTTTGGATAGGATGGGTTTGAGTCTCAACTATGTCATTAGCCAACTAGGACTGAGAGTCCACTCTGGTGGGACACAACTGGCCTCGTCCTGTATGGGACAGGATGAGTTTGAGTCGGCCAGAGTTCATTAGGTTTCCACAACATGAATTGTTCCCAATTATACATCAAGCACCCACATACTACCAGTTGTTGTCAGTGAGAGATGCACCTTTTCTCCAGTTGGAGCTAGCTAGGACGGCAGTGTAGTATAATGGTTAGTGAACTGGGTTTGTAACTCAAAGGTTGCAGGTTTGATTCCCAGCTGGGGCACTGTTGTAACCTTGGGTAAGGTACTTAACCTCAATTGCTTCAGTAAACTATCCAGCTGTATAAACTTATTGTCTGGTAAATGCCTCTAATGTAATGTAATCTAATGGTGCTTTTCCACCACACAGTACAGTACAGTACGGCATTGTAACCAATCTGTGATCCCACATTTTGTCGCTTTTTCCACTGCCAAGCGAACCGTACAGAACCTAAGTGTCCGTGCTGAATTTAGTTACTGCCAGGGTAATGATTTTATAGCATATTGTATGAAATTCTAATGCTACTCACCGATAGTTTCTCTTATGTCAATCCACACATATTTGGCCAGGTTCATGCACTAATTTAACCTCTCAAAGTACTTTTAAGTGCTTACACATACTGTATTTGTCTAGCTAACCATCTACACTTATTGTGGGTTTAAAAATATGTCTGTTTATAGATTCACTTCTTCCAATGGATTTATCCATGTCTACCATTCTGTTTAGATAAGGAATAATGGGGAAACGACTACAGCTACTGCCAACCACAACATTACTTTTCAACTTTTCCAATTTCATTACTTTACAAATTTCCCATAATTCAGGAACTCGGCATGTACCAAAAACTGACAACTTGAGATGAATTCAAAGCAAAAACTTTTCCTAGGCACCATAAATGAAAGTTATTTGAAAAAGTCCCTTGCATAATCTACAGAATAATATAATAATATGTAAAACATGATGATGAAATCAATGATTTTCAATTATTTTGAGTCCTATTATTAAAAGTGTAATTCTTGCATGTGCAAATCATAGTTTAACATTTTGAAGCGTTTTTTTAATTCAAAAATGGAAAAAGAAAATAGGACAAGGCGTATAATTGGCCATCAACCAGGGAAGGAGGGTTTCCAGTGGGCAGGATACTCGCGGTCTCATCCTGCAATGGCGGTGACTGCTGGATCAGACATTGGTGCCTGCTGGGCTCCTGATACAATTCAGGTGGTGAACTCCAGAGTTGACTGCGGTGGCTGGGAGTACACACTTCTTAGAGGAATAAGTCCTTGTGTGCCCTCTCCTGAATTGATGGAAGACTTGGCTGTGATGTGACGGGCCTATGAATCTGATTGGGCATTCCGAATTGGGTGTCAAAATTAGTTAAGAAATTTGTCATCAGTAAAAATCTATATGCACTTGAATTGATCTGCATTCACCTGGAATGTCCTTTGCAATACTGACTAAACGAACTGGATGTGTTTTCCAAAGGCATTTAGAAAAGCCTCTTAGGCTTGGGGCTTGTCGGGGAGGTGGCCAGGCAAAACCCTGATTGGTTAAATGATTGTGTAATCCTGACTGAGGTGTATATCAGGGACCATGTGTGAACCTCAGCCCCCAAATGGAACTGTAGTAAGTGTTTCAATGCTGTGCAAGTCCTGGGAACATGTAGCCTGTATATGTCTATTCTTATCTTTCAGGGAGAAGACTTCAGAGGCTTTGAAGTACAGAATGAAGGCAACAGAAATTCACTACGTTCAGGGAATTCCTCTAAAAGTAAGTACACCTTATACAGACACAATCTGTGGCGATAGTCGCACTGAGAAGTTAGCTAGCTAGCTAGTTAGTTAGTTAATTAATTTACCAGTGATGAACTGATCAAACTTAAAGCTGCGTATGTTTCAAACATTTTTTGTCTTGCTTGGTATGCAATTAAAGTTTGAGGATGCAAATGTGTACTGGCATACCACTTATGTGCACCCCTGTTTATAGATCAGTATTTAGATAAATGATTGTGTTTAAAGATAATCTGTGAATATGTAACACACAAATGTGCACATGTGAAACATCAATCTATGTAACTGGATTTCTCATCAACCTAAAAATGGACCTAGAATGTGCTTATTTATAGAATATATCTGTCACAGTGAGGTAGTATCCTAAATGAGTTATGATTAATCTTCCTCCTCAGTGGCTTTGGACAGCATGGTAGTTTCATTCACCTTTTACCTCACACATTGTGATATTGAAAATAATTAATAAAATTAGGTCAGAAATGCTTACTGCTAATGTGCCAACTTTGATCCAAATTGAACACTGAGAAATAATCCAACAATAAAGATTAATTCCTGATTTACTATTTAATCAGCTTAACCAAGCTATTAAGGCATGACAAGTGGTACATTTTGATATAGCCGGATATTAATATTAGGGACCGAAATCATGTCCATATATGAAAACTGAAAAATGTAATGGATTTTTTTCAGTTTCAGTCTTCAGTCTAAAAACAAAACAAAATGTGCGTCTTTCATCAGGTTTTGCCACAGAATGTTTGGTATGGTATTGTTTGTTATTACCACCAGTGCAGTCTTTTATGTACTCTTTGTAACAGTAAGTAAATAACTCTGCAACACATTTTTTTCTGTCAGAATGATGTATAGCTTTTATACCCTCCAAGCTTTTATCTGATAATTTGGTACATTGATTCATTGTACAGACCCATTACAAGCAGTCATGGTACATTTGCAGTTCATGACTGCTAAATATACATAATATTTATCAGTCATAAAATTATATACATATCATGGAGTGTAAGTTTTCGGTCCTCTTTTATTTTTAGGCTATACCCCGAATCTGAAATCGCGGAAACGGGGACAAGAGTCCCATCCAGCATCGGACCAAGCAGAAGTTACAACTGCATCACCACTTCCTAAAAAAGACTATAAACCCCCTCAGGAACCTAGGCAGAAACCTGAAGCTACTAAACCTATGAAGAATAGCATCAAGTGTTCTGAAAACAGCGCGACAAAGCTTGGTGCTTCAACGACTCGGGGTACAGGAAAAAACACAGCAAAATCCAAGCTTACCGTCAAACTGGTCACCAAAAAGACAGCCAAGAAGAAAGCAATAGCTGGTCCAAAACCATTGAAAAAGGTGAATGTGTCTGGACTCAAGGTCCTCTCCAAAGGCCAGAAGCTACAAGGTGCGAAGACCCCCAGTGCCCAAGTGAAGTTAAAGAAAGGGAAACAGCTTAGTGGAGTAGGGTCTCTTAAAGGTGGAGTTGGTTCAAGAGGAGGAGCCACAACAACAGGGCAAGGAAAGAGGTTCAACACAAGAAAATCTTTAGGGAATTTTCAGCTTACACCGAAAAGAGGGAGCTCAACACCCAAAAAAGACATCAGGAAACAAAAATCAGGACGAAAGGATTTGGAGGCAAGTGCTGGAGTCAAGGCAAAGGGACAGAGACGTTATAGAAAAACTGGCCAGAATTATGAAGCTGATGGAAATTCTGTGGATGAATCGGAAAGCCTCGACACAGAGGGAAGCACAGCAGAGCTGTTGTCCAATGGAGAAAGGACAGTAGACTCTACTTCAGCGATCAGCAGCAGGAAGGACAATCAGAAGGGGAGGCGGCAGAGAAATCTAAACAAACAAGCTTCAAGTGTTCCACATCCACTGGGTGCATTGCCAGAAAAGCGATATGGAACTAGAGGTCTGGGCATGGAACGCAAGAGTCCAGACCTGGGTGTCCCTGGTTTGAAACTAAAGAGAGTGAGGAACCCCAAAGCTGTGCTTGCCAGTTCAGCCAGAGCTCGCCCCAGTGGTCAGGACTTGAGGGGGTTGTCGTGTAAGAAGCAAAGCAAATTTGTGTGGACCCTCACATTAGTGAAGGGCAAAGGGAAAGTACTCAAGAGGCAAGAGTCTAGTAAAATGAAAGTAGAGAAGGAAGATGAAGAAATGATTACAGATGAGGATACAGACTCTTCTCCAGTTGGTAGTTCTGGCCTCTGTAAAACACCCCAGAAACAACAGAAGACATGTAGGAGGGGAAGAGGTAAGAACAACCAGGGGCCAACCAGGGGTATGGGAAAGATGATGGAAGCACCTCCAGAGGATGCAGTGCAGGCAGCACACATTTTGATTGGAAAAGATGTTGTACCACCACTAAAGCTAAAGGTTGTTTCCTCACCAAGCAAACACAAGGGTTTGCAGCAATCACTCTTGATCCCTCAGATTGATCCTGACCTCAATGAACAAGAGCCCATTTCAGGAGCTGTCAGCAACGTTCCAGGAGACCCATCAACCTTGTCTGATGTGAATGGCTCACCATCTCATAATGAAGCAGGAGTCAGATCTAACCTCAGCTCCCAACAAAAGAAGGGAGGATGTAAGCCACAGATGCCACAGAAAGGAAAGATCCCGAAGAAAATCAGTGCTGAAAATCTTCATCCTTCACCAGCTGCACAAGATCAAGCTCGAACAGACAAAGATTACGGAATGGATGATATCTCTGATCCACAAGAGCAAACCAACAAAGCAAGCTTTTCAAGAAGCTTGCTATCTTCACCAAAGAGGGAGGAGAATCAGAACTCTGAGGGCTCAGCTGCTTTTGAATCCACATCATCTGAAGCCATGACTAATATAAAAGATGGATTCACATCACCTGAAGCCATGACTAATGTAAAAGTTGAGACAATACAGGAGATAGAAGTGCAGCAAATGGGAGAGGGAGAAGGCCTGGAGTTAACTGAACAGCCCAAGCGACGCTTTAGAAAGCCCTTCAAACCGAAGCGACGCAGGTCATTATATGGGTATCGAAGAAGGCCAGAAGAACTGCCTGTTCGTCCTTCCACAAATAGTCTTAAGCCAAAGCGACATAGACGTAAGTTTGTCACTTTCACTTATGAAGTGATCCCAGATCCACTTGAAAAAGGAGTGAAAAAGGAAGGGGAAGTGAAGGAAGAGGTGGATGTTGGGCCACAATTAGCTCCCACGGATGACCAGCAAGGTACGTTCCAAAGCTTAAGCGGTGTGGTGAGCGCAAGGTCCTCCCGTGTCATCAAGACACCAAAAAGGTTCAGGGATGATGCCGACATTTCCTTGCTTCCACCCAGAGTTTCTCCAAAGAAAGGTCACCTTAGCCTGCACCCTCGGTCCACCAGGAAAAAAGACAACTGCTTTGATGAC
The DNA here is from genome assembly GCA_029706075.1 of Aldrovandia affinis. Taxonomy (NCBI): domain Eukaryota; kingdom Metazoa; phylum Chordata; class Actinopteri; order Notacanthiformes; family Halosauridae; genus Aldrovandia; species Aldrovandia affinis. Next base: position 1,606,922 of record JAINUG010000182.1, on the reverse strand, counting down.
ATGTTTGATTTTTTAGAGGATGAGGACTTTTTCACAGAGCCCATCATTAAGACTGAAGACATTGATGCTTCTCAAACCATGGAGACCTACTGCAATGCAAGATCTGAAGTTGAAAGCCCAACTACATATGGCCTGCTATCTGGAAAGCGGAAAACCCCGCTGCGAGAGCCCAATTTTAAATGGCGTGACACTGAAGAGGAGACCTATGCACGAAGAAGAAAGACCAAGCTGTCCTTCAGAGACCTAATGCCATCAGACTCCACCACTACCTCTGCCTTGCCTCTGAAAAAGGTTTCCAAGCTTAGCCAGCACTCAGCACTGAACATTTATGAAAAACTTAAGAAGCTGACCTCAGGTACAGGTCAGAAGAGGAAGATGAAGGAAAGGATTGGCAGAAAATGTGGGTCTCCTGCGGATGCTAAGAGAAGCGGGTGTTTTAACAGATGGGGTGAACGAGAAGGGGGGTCTCAGGATCCCGGTCTGGCTCAGTCTTTCTCACGTGTGAAGAGGAGAAGGAAAACTAAACTGAAGATCGAGGACCTTAATTCCCCTGGGGTCGTGCGGAAAGTGGCAGTGCATGTCTGTTCCAAACCCCAGGAGTTAGAATATGGGGAGGTGGTGGAGAGAAAGAAAGCAGATGGCAATGTATGCTTCAGGCCAAAAGATGAGATTAAAGGTAAGGATTTCTTCATAGAATATGCCTTGTCAACTCATTAGGGAACCTCTTGTATTTGTCCAAAGATTTGTTGATATTTGAAAACCAAAACATGAACGAGGTCCATAGAAACCCATTAGAATTTTTTCCCGTTTCTGTATTTTATTATTTATTATTATTATTATTATTATTATTATAGTAGTAGTTTTATTTTTATTGCGTCTGTTTGGGATGTGAATTTTTTCCTCAGATTTATGTTTACATCAAATCAGATTTACATCTACATGCTAACAGTGAATAGTCTGTTTACTTTTTTTAAACCAAAATGTATTTCTACCTCAGGAGAAGGGTACTCTCTGAAACCTGGTTATGGGGAGCCAAAACAGAACCAGAGAGAGGACCCCAAACAGGTAGTGGTAGAGGAAAAGGGCACCACCCACCGACTCCGTCTTTCTGGTGCCAACAAGAAGATGTTCCATCTACTGAAAAGAGCCAAATTCCAATTAATCAAGATTGACCAGCAGAAACAGCTCAAGACCTCCCAGGTGATAACCATTAACAACATGTATTCATGTACTTGGTATTGAGATTAATCTTTATTGTAATTTGTGTGTTGTAAAGTAACACGCCCCTGCAGTTACTATCATCTGAGCATATCCATTAACCTTGAGGCCCACTAATGTATTTATTCAACATTGTGATCATTTTAATGTACTCTATTTTACAGTGTTTATAGGTTGGTCATGATTTATTGCACATGTATGGCTTGTGTACAGTATGTGTCAGTTAAATTTGTCCTGTAAGATGGTGCCAGAAATCAAAGTAAAAAATTTAATGACATTTTCTAAAGGTACAAGGCATTTATTGAGTTATATTAATATAAACAGTATTTCAACAGACCTGAATACAACATTGCATCTCAAATTCTCTGTATAGATTGGTTTTAAAACACGTTACTAGTATAGCTAGCTTCTTAGTTTGCTACAACTGTGTGACACGAGTAACAATAACGTGTCATTTTCAAGATGATGGTAAGCAGCTAGTCTAGTTAATGTTGGAATCAATAGCTATCTAGCAACTCATAGTATCACTGTGATATGAGATGAGCACAATTGTTTCTAGTTAAGAACAAAGAATTAAGTTTTGCCTGTAGTCTTTCTATGTTAACCAAATTGTTTTGCTCGACATCCATTTCCTCACCTGTTGTTGCTGAATCCAGTAGCGTCTCCCTCTTCGTGCTCCGCCATTACAGGAAAGCAAGTACATAAGCGATTGGAGACATCTGCTGGTTGTAATTGGTAATGCATGATGAAAAATATATTGTGCATTTTCCTGTGTAAATACACTGCTTGTCCCCCAAAAAAGTCACACACTAATATTTCGTTGGACCACCTTTAGCTTTTATTATGGCACGCATTCGCCGTGGCATCGTTTCGATAAGCTTCTGCAATGTCACAACATTTATTTCCGTCCAGAGTTGCATACATTTTTCGCCAAGATCTTGTATTGATGATGAGGGAGTCGGACCGCTGCGCAAAAGTCTTCTCCAGCACATCCCAAAGATTGTCAATGGGGTTAAGGTCTGGACTCTGTGGTGGCCAATCCATGTGTGAAAATGATGTCTCATGCTCCCTGAACCACTCTCACAATTTGAGCCCGATTAATTGTGGCATTGTCATCTTGGAATATGCCCGTGCCATCAGGGAAGAAAAAATCCATTGATGGAAAAACCTGGTCATTCAGTATATTCATGTAGTCAGCTGACCTCATTCTTTGGCCACATAACGTTGCTGAACATAGACCTGACCAACTGCAGCAACCCCAGATCATAACACTGCCCCCACAGGCTTGTACGATAGGCACTAGGCATGATGGGTGCATCACTTCATCCGCCTCTCTTCTTACCCTGATGCACCCATCACTCTGGAACAGGGTCAATCTGGACTCATCAGACCACATGACCTTCTTCCATTGCTCCAGAGTCCAATCTTTATGCTCCCTAGCAAATTGAAGCCTTTTTTTTCGATTAGCCTCACTGACAAGTGGTTTTCTTAAGGCTACACAACTGTTTAGTCCCAATCCCTTGAGCTCCCTTCGCATTGTGTGTGTGGAAATGCTCTTACTTTTACTATTAAACATAGCCGTGAGTTCTACTGTTGATTTTTGACGATATGATTTCACCAAACGTTTAAGTGATTGCCGATCACGATCATTCCAAGATTTCTTTCCGACCACATTTCTTCCTCGAAGATGATGGTTCACCACTATCCTTCCAGGTTTTTAATAATGCGTTGGACAGTTCTTAACCCAGTTTTGGTAGTTTCAGCAATCTCCTTAGTTGTTTTCTTTGCTTGATACAAGCCATTAATTTGACCCTTCTGAAACAGATTAACATATTTTCCACGACTACAGGATATGTCTTCCGACATGGTTGTTTAAGAAATGAGAAGCTACTCACTGCATCAGTTAGGGTTAAATAACTTGTTGCCAGCTAAAACATATTAATCACTGCAGTAATTATTCAATGGAAGGCTCTTATCTATTTGCTTAGTTAAATCCAGGTGGTGACTTTTTCTTTGGCCAGGCAGTGTACTTCATTCTGCAAGATTATGCAACAGATGGTACTTTCTACACATGAGGGCAAATTCTCTGGAAATTTCTGTGATTTTTGGAGGGGCCATTTAAGTTTGGAAGGTTATAGTGACTTTATTTGACACTTTTACGTATTTGCAGTGGATTCTCAGGTTCAACTGAAAGGGTCTAAGTTTAGTAGGGTAGGGTGTTAATAAATGGACGCTGGTATAAAAAGCATGGTAACATTTCCATGCCCCTGTCTTCCTCAGCTCTTGTGTGGATCTGTCTCTGGGCGATCCCAAGATAAGGGTCCAGTAAGGTTGAAGAGGAGGAGAGTGGTCAGGACACAAAACAAAGACTTTGTTCCTCAGGTAAAGGATACAATACACTGCTGTTTCCCTCTGCGCGAGTACGCGTGTGTGCGTGCGTGCGTGCATGCATGCATGCATGTGCGTGCATGCATGCATGTTAAATTTTCAATCATGCTATTCCAAAAGCAGATGGGGGCCTCCCGGGTGGTCTAGTGTTTACAGCGGTTAGCTGGTTTGATCAAGTTAAATTTTTTCAAGAGTGAAGCTAACACAGGACTAATGTGCTCATATTTCTTTGTTCTAGAAATCGGTTGTGCTACCACAGTTCCAAAAAGGTAAGCAGATGGGGGCCTCCCGGGTGGTCTAGCGGTTACAATGTTTACTAGCGGTTACTAGCTGGTTTGATTCCACCGGCCGTGCCAGAGTCTGCTCTGGCCGGGAGTGCCACTAGGGGGAGGCAGTTGGCTGTCCGCCTCAGGGAGGTGGTAGGGAAGCCGACATGAGTCCGCTGCGTATAGGAGTGGCTCTGGAGTTACGGTCGACAGGCTTAGTGAGTGCCTCTGTCACTGCCGTTCACAGGGCTATAGCAGCGAACTCGCAATACGAGGGGGATTGACATGAAAAATAGAGGGTGTAATTGGCTGTAATTCAGAAACAAATTCAGAAACCAATTCTAAAAAATATAAATAAATGTAAGTAAGCAGATGAAATATGTACTTTGTGCAAAATATTGATTTCTAATATGGTCAAAGCAAAAACAGTATAAAATTTCTTGCTCGAATGCACATAGTTACTGAACGACAAAACAGTTATGATGGTAGTCTCAAGCTTATTGCTTGGACACTGAGGCTCCTGATACATTTTCCAATTACACGTTTCTTATTCTCTGTTAAAAACATATTCTTTTTTCCAATTCTCCAAAGTACTAGAAGTGCTACTTCTGTACGTTCATTTGAACTTGACATATTTTCTGAATTTCTGTGCTGGGTTCTTCTTGCAGGTGGGTATCTGCCCACCCACCATTAGCGCCATCCTGAAGCATTTGATGCTTTTTGTTAGTTTGTCTGCTTTTCCTCATTGTGTCTCAATCTCCCCCAAAAATAGGAGCGTCCCCTGGGCGGCCCGCGGATCAAGCATGTGTGCCGGGCCGCAGCTGTGGCACTGGGCCAGCCCCGCGCCATGGTACCCGATGACATCCCCAGACTCAGTGCCCTACCTCTCCACGAGAGAGCCGGCATCACCCCCTCTCCAGCTGCAGAAGGTAATGGCGTACCCCCTGTGTTTTTTGTCAGCCTCATTTTGTGGTACTTGGGAGTATAGTGCCCCAGGAGAAGAAATATAACCCATGTATTCAATAATCTTGCGTTAGTTTATTTTGGTTAGTAGATCTACGATTCTGAACTTTTGACCATAAAGATGATGAATATCAATGGAATACAGTAGTAATGATGAATCGGCTTTAGGTCATTGAAAACCTCAATCTTCTTGTCCCGTAGACTTGGGGTCTCCATCAGAACCGGACAGCCCCACCTTGCATGACCAGAGGACCCCTAAGATCCGGAGGTTCGGCGCGGGCAGACGGAATCTGGGTGACTACGGGCCCTCGGGCCTCCGGTCCCGCAGGTGTGGAAGGTGCCAGGGCTGCCTCCACGAGGAGGACTGCGGAGAGTGCATCAACTGCCTGGATAAGCCCAAGTTTGGAGGACCCAACACCAAGCGGCAGTGCTGCGTGTAAGTGCCGCCAGAGTCCTGCTCTAAATCGCACCCGCGCACCTGCTTCTCAACCATGTTAGCAACCGATGGTGTCAAATAAACAACCGGTTGCTGGGCTTTCTACAGAATTGTGGGCTTTTTAGCACCTGTTAAGTTGAATAGTAAGGCAATGTTGCTTAAGTATATTACAGTATGCAGTCCCAATCAAATGGCGAGTGTGGAATATCAACGAGAGGGAGAATATAACTGGAACCTTCTGTTAAGAGCCCTACTGGATGCCTTGCAAACATTAGAACCATCCGTAGTGAATGAGAGAAACAGGCACAACTTAACAAAAACCTACACTGAAATTCAGTTCAGCATATCCTTATAAATCATTTGAGGGAATTGTTCAGTTTTCTTTAGACATATAAAGGTTGCATCAGTGAGATAAACTTGGCTGTTCCAAATACTGTGGTTGAAGATTGCTTCTTTTATTTCTTCTGGTTTTATGTTGCAGTGTTTTCAATGGTTTCAATTAGGGCTAAAACGATTATTCAGCATTATCGATGACAATAAAAAATTATTGATAAATATTTCTGTTTTCGATTAGTCGTTTGCATTTTTAAAATGTTTTTTGTTCAGTAATGACTCTTTCAACCGGGTGAGGGCAATGCGCTGCTGTTTCTTGCCGCCTTGTCTGCTGCAAATCTGAAAGAAGATAGAAAATGGCTGAAGCTTCCAAATGATCCAAGTGCAGCAAAGTGTGGGAACACTTTCAGAAAAATCCATCTAAAAATGCGGTCACATAGGGGCGGCGGGTAACGGTCTTAGCGGTTCGAAACCCGCGTCTACCAGACCGGCCCTTGTCTTTGGACTCGTGTAGGGAGGGTCATAAATCGAAATAAATAGAGGGTGTAATCGGCTCCCAAATTGGGGGAAAAAATCAGATGCAAATTTAAAAAATACAAAAATGCACGTGAAATTTTTTCTGCAAGAGGAAGTTGACGTTCCACGGGAGCACAACATGTATGCTCGAGCATCTTAAAAGAAAACACCCTGGTGCGGATGACATCGGACCAATATAACTGTAGTCTAACTTAACATTAGCCGCTAGTTGTCTAGCCCAGTGTTTCCCAACCCATTCCTACAGGGCACACTGCCCTGCATGTTTTCATTCCAACCACCGCTCCCAACCTATCATCTGCATCGGTCGTCTGTTAATGATCACTTGAGCATGATTAAGTGGTGGTTGGAATGAAAACATGCAGGGCAGTGTGCCCTGTAGGAATGGGTTGGGAAACACTGGTCTAGCCTGTAACGTTAGGTAGGTCTAAGCCAGTATTATAGGCATTAGCTAGCATGGAGCGAACATTTGCACAAACAGGCTAGTGTGAGCTAACTTTAGGTGCTTCTTATTATGACTTGTTAAGAAAACATCCTTATTGCTAAAGCAAAAGACTGTCGTTGTGCACTAATGTTACCGTGTTAGCTACTGTGTCTGCAGTAGGTCTGACTTGTCACAGTCAACGCCAACGGGCGTTACATTAAAAGTTACATAAAGTTACATTATTCCAGCCGTGTCAATGCCACGTTGTTCTCCTTCCGTGACCTTTCCTAAATATCTATGCTACAAATGCTTGCGTTGTCAGAATTAGAACAATTATATTGAGAAAACGAGTTTTCCATACCTTTAAAAAAAATACAAAAATAATAATATATATATTTTATTTTTTTTACAATAAATACCCACAGAATCCATAGTTGAACTGACACAGCATTACTTGCTGATTTTCTTTTTTCTTTTTTTCTGATTTTAGTTGAACTGTTTTTTTATAAATCCTTCAGACATGTATTTTTGACCTGAATACAGAGTACACTTACTTATTTAGAATTTTACTTATTTTTGTAGAGGGGCAAATATTCATTGAGAAATGTAAAAATTAAAATATATATTTTTTTAATAAAAAAAAAAAAATTTAAAGTGGAAATGTCAGTCCAGTAAATTAAAACGTTTCTCTGTAGGTATTTATTTTCCAATGCATTTCTGTTCTGAACAAAAAAGAGGGAAAGTGAAAAGAAAATACTTTCAATAAAGTTGATACGTTATCAAAGTTAGTTTCTTTCTCATTATTTTGTTGATGGACAGCACAGGCCTATTGAACTATGAAAAGAATCATTTGTTGTAGCCCTTCTCAATTGAAAACCATAATTTGCTCATAAAGCCGATTAATCGTTGTAATGATCGCCAGATTAATGGATTATCAAAATAATCATTTGTTGCAGCCCTAGTTTCAATGTTGCAATGGCCTTGTAGTCTGCATCAGGTGTTTTATATGAAGTGAACACATTTGTGTCCGGTATTTATTTTGGATATGAATTTAAATTCCACACAAGCTAGCTGAGCCTATAGAGAGTAAAACGTTACATGTTCAGTGCCTGAACCAGTGACAAGCAATGTTATGTCTGTGACTGTCTACATACTGCACAGGAAAACAGCATTTGAAATTGAATCTGACTAACAAATCTTGAAAGAGCCCATGTTCAAGCCTTGAATGGTCTAAAGCTCATTGAAACAAACTGTATATATATGCCATAGGTTTCACATATCAATTTATTCCAATTATCGTCAGCATAATCTATGGGCATATTTTCGTATTTCATCTAAATCAATAGAACATAAAACCATATGAATCAAGTTTGATTGAATTCCTGTCCACCCCCCTCCAGGTACAAGAGGTGTGCAAAGATTGAGGAGCGAAAGGCAAAGCGCATGGGTTACAAACCCAAGGGTAGGTCCATCTGTTTTTTCCACCGTCCGTCCACAAGATGTCACTGTTAGCCTCTGAAAAACAGAAGTCCGAAACTGTCCATTTGCAACAACAAAAAAAAACGATAGCGAGGCCCACCCGCTCACCCGAGCGTGTCTTTTCGCCCGCAGGCCATATGAAGCGGCGCCGCCGGTCGGTCAGCGTGTGCCACTCCAGCAACGAGGAAGGGGACGGGGGCGAGGGAGGGGAAGGGCCGTCAAGGGCTGACGAAGAGAGCCCCTCGCTGAGGAAGCAGCCGAGGCGTGGCGTGAAGCCCCGCTCCTACTGCGATCTGCTGGACTCAGACTCGGACCTGGAGAAGCCGGCGGGGTCCGGCTCCGGCCTCCTGGCCAAGCGGAGGGCCACTGCCTCACGCAGGGGTGGGCAACATGGACTAAACATCTTATCCTGACATTTCCAGACCCTTAGGACGATAACCATATACATCGCCATTGTTTTTTCCTTTTTGTGGTTGTTTTTAAAAAGATTTAATAACTACTATTGTGCTTATGTTCAATTACAGATAGTAATGATTTAGAAAGTAGTGATTTGGGGCGTAGAACATGATATTGAGCATAAGCATTTCGAGGAACCTCTCGTCTTTATTGTTGTGTTGAAACACGCCAGCATGTCCAAATAAATCACACTAATATTGAATAGATTCTGTGCCTTTCCTGTGTTTATGGTTGTGGCGGTTTTGCTGGGTTGTGGTTTTAAATAGTACTTATCTCTATAGTACTGAGAGCACAGACAGAGTAAGTGCATATAAATAATCGAAATAAAACAATATTAAGTTATCCCTTTCTTAATTTCTGTACTTAAGCAGTTTATAGTTTAGTTTACCCAGCTACTGTCAGTACCTTACTGTGTTTTTTATGAAGAAAATCAGCCTGTCTGCTTTTTCAGTGCTGAACGACAGCAATTGCACTTGTAGCGAGAACACACAGAAATGTCTGTGTTCTAATAGCAATTAAACGAGTTGGTCTTGAAGGGCTGAAGACAAATGTGCCTAGGTGCACACACAAACAGTAACACTACGAACATTTGCGATGTCTGGCCTCATGTCACCGTATGCGGGATGTCCTTTAAACCATTGTGTTCACCCACGCCGAACCTAGGTAGGGGCAGAGAGCGGGGGAAGAGTTTGCCGTTGGAGACTCCAGAGGGCAGACAACCAGATGAAGGAGATTCAAATTACATCATTGTCGTCAACCTCACATTTTAGTGTTTTGTTTTTGTGTTTGGGGCAGAGGGTTGTCTGAAGTACAACAAAGGTGAAGCTTATGGACACTCGGGGCCCCACTGCAGAAAGTATCCGTTTGAATGGCGGTCTTTTGCCTGCAGTGGGTTTGCTGAGTTGTGCCTGTTCCGTGGTTTCGGATGGGAGAGCAGAGTGTTTTCGTCACGCCACCATTTCTCCCCTGTTGTACCGCAGACTGCGCGTCACTCGAAGGCGACCAGGATGACGTTGCGGGCGACGGCGTGCGACACCGCAGGCCCGGCCAACACAGGGGTCCTCCGCTGCGCCGCAAAGCCGAGAAGGTGATTGCCCCCATTTCGAGCGGTTGAGCTAGTACTGACACACACCTGTGCCTGCCTCACACGTAACGCTTTCCTGTGCGTGCACCGGGGGTGGGCAGCTCCAGGACGCCAGAGAAATGTTTGTTTTCAGTTTTGCTTTAGGAATTCGTACTGTATTCAAACGGCTGCAATTTAATAATTTACTTATTTATGTGTCAGGGACATGGCAAAAGCATTGTTAGCATCGAATGCATTGCATTGCGTGTTTAGAGGCAAAGGCTAGTTTCTAGCACTGGTCCCCAATAAACTACAAAAAGGAAAGTGTGTATCAAAAAATGAAAACGGACAAAATATATTGTTTTGTTTGTTGGAACGCTAATGGGTAGCATTCACCCAAAAATAGATATATTTTAGTTGTTTTTTGTTCAGAGATAATTGAGCGATTTGAGACTAATGATGGGAAATTGGACGCATGGCTCTTGGATCACTGGAGATGCTTCACCCCCTCCTTCGGACATTAACTGCATGAGCTAACACTTGATTCTGACTTCTAGGGGGATAACAAACCTGCAGGATCGGCACAGCCTCTCTCCTCTCCCTCTTCCTAATCTCTCTGCCTAAAACCCGCAGGGTTCCAACAGCTCCTTGAAAACCGCAAAACTCCTTTATTTTTAATGTGCAAAAATCCAAGGGTGTGAAAGCGCATGGATTTTACAGAGAATTTGTGACAGTGGTTGGTTTTCTATTGCTTTGATGCATTTCAAGAAACTAACGTTATTTTGTAGCCATACATAATCCCATATTACAGCAAAAATTCACACACTGAATTCAGGAACATCTGCTTCCTGTTTTCCAAATCATGTAGTTTGACATATTGGTCAATATGTCACTAATCTGTCACTCCTTGACATTGATTGTCAAGGAGTGAAACAGTAATTGGTTACTCGGTTACAGTAATTGGTTTTGGATTTTTAATCAAAAAAAGTCCTGTTAACTTTTTTCTCTTCATAAGATCAGGCACAGTACCTTTAAATCTCAGAGCATTGTCCGGTCCAGACTGTGGGAACCCTGATTCTTCCTCTTCCTTTTCCTCACCTGCTGGTGATTGGTGGTGGGAACCGCTGTCCCCTCTCAGTAGTGTGTGCGCGTGCGTGCGTGTGTGTGTGTGTGTGTCGCTGCTTGCCGTGGTTGTGGTGTAACGCTGGTGCTTTTTTTGCTTTGGCTTCAGCAGTCCCCCCCCAAACAGGCACAGCAGGCCGCAGGCGAGTCACAGCACCTGGACCCCAGAATCGCCATCGGCCGCGCGGGGACCGCGATCGTGCTGCTAGAGCGGCTGCTCCTGCCCACCGCGCGGCCGTCCCCGCGCTCTGAACCGGAGGCCCCGCGGGCGGCGGAGCAGCCGCTCTCGCCCGTGGAGCAGCCGCTCTCGCCCGTGGAGCGAGCGGGGCCGTCCGAGCAGGACAGGCCCCGCCCAGAGGCAGCGCGGACGGAGCAAACACAGGGAGGCGGTGAGGCGGAGCTGCTGGAGGATGAAGAGAATGAGGAGGAGGAGGAGGAGGAGGAGGAGGCGGAGGAAGAAGAAGAGGAGGAGGAGGGGGCGTGGGATGATGCCCAAATTGATCCCTCCTTTCTCCTTCATTCCCAGAGTCCCCAGGAGCAGACGCCTCCGAGCGTCCTGGCCGCGCTGGCCAACGGATTTGCCCAGCAGGAGCGCGAGCCCTGTGAGCTGTCCCACAAGATCCATGTGGACTTCAAGGTGAGGACCCGTCAGCCGCGGACCGTCCCGTCTCAGTTCCTTTCTCGTCTCTCTTTCTGCTTTGTTCTTCCACATCTGTTAGCAGAAATGTTCCACACTGAAAGTGTTGTTGGAGTGAGGCATGACGGCGTTAATTTGACATCTGTCACATGTTCCTGTCGAAGAGATGTTGTAATTGTAATGAAAATGTAAATAAAGCTCCATTAATACTTATTTGTATTTTAATATTAGCAGAAATAATATGCAGCATTGACTGGGGGCCAAGGACAAAAAGGCCACTATGGCAGGCCTTTGGATTAGTGGCAAAACTGTGAAAAGGGGAAGAACCTCTGTAGCAAGTTTGAAACCACGTATGCTAGTGAAGAATTTTGATCAAATGGATGTTAACTGTATCAAGCACCATCAAGTGTCTGATCAGCATGGTATATTCTAGGACTGGGTATTGTAATGGAGAAGAACATATGTGGCAAGATAGAGACCGCTGGGATATACTTGTGATTTTTATATTCAATGTGTTTACATTCATTTTGAATTCATAACTTTGATTGGCTGCAGAGCACCTTCATCATCAGATGAAAAACGTGTTGTGGTAAAATAAGAATATTGATGTTCATAAGTGAAAATATTCAGTTTTACAAACTAATACACAGCTTGTACTTTCCTTCACTGGATGAATTTGGCTTCCATGGCCTATGGTGTACAAAGGCTGTTTGCAGTATATGGAAGGAAATCCCAAGCAGTTGACTGTTTAATTTTTGACTTCTCAGGCCAACTCAGACATGCATATTTCTCACCATTTTCAGCTTAATAATAGTTTTTTGGAAAGCATTATTATTCTTTGAATAAATATTATTATTTATATTATTTTTCCACATCCGTTGAAGTAAGTCGACCGACTGGAGCGGTCCTGATGCGTGAGTCCTGTTCTCGTCCCACAGGAGGACTGTAACATCCAGAACGTGTGGCTGATGGGGGGCCTCAGTATCCTCACCTCTATCCCAATCATCCCGCAGCAGGTCTGTCTGCTGTGCGCCAGCAAAGGACTGCACCAGGTACCGCCAACCTCCTTCCACCCCCCCCCCACCACCCTGGTTTCTGGGTAGTGATCGACGCTGCAGTGTGTCTGCTTTTACCTCGCCGTTTCCCCTTTTCTCCCGCGAGGTGTGAAGTGCAACCGAAAATTGAATAGACGCTGTCCGCACGCAGCAAAGTGTACGACTGCGATTGCCTTGTTGCGAAAGGGTCTTTCGTGTTTATTTTCCACACCTCTGAGGATGAGTGTTAAAACTTAAAATGTGTTTGTTCTCCCCATGTCAGGGGGTTGTGGACACTGGCATGTTTTTGATCCTCTTGGGTTCGTCGATGGCAATGATGGCGTGAGCATACCGGCGCACAAGGTCTCTGGGCGTTTTTAGTGTGTGGCCGCTGACTGCTGACTGCTCGACTGCCCTCTCTCCAGATGCTGTACTGTCAAGTGTGCTGCGAGCCCTTCCACTGGTTCTGCCTGGACCCGGAGGAGCGCCCCCTAGAGGAGAACAAGGAGAACTGGTGCTGCCGCCGCTGCAAGTTCTGTCACGTGTGCGGCCGCAAGAACAAGCTCTCCAAGGTACCGGATGCTGAGCTGCACAGGAAACTGAGGAAGATTCGCACTTGCGTAGCTCTTCAGCTAACCAAGCTCTTGTTTTTTGTCGTTGATAACTCCAGTCCCTGTTGGAGTGCGGGAGATGTCAGAATAGCTATCACATTTCCTGTCTGGGACCAAACTATCCTAAACCCTACAAATGTAAAACGTCTTGGGTAAGTTTTTTTGTTGTTGTTGTTGAGTCTTCATGCCGAGGATTTACAACTTGGACACCATCTTATGGGTTGGTGAATGTGTGTCCTTTACCCAGAACTTTTTAATTTGAACTTTATACATGTATAGATTCAAGTTTGAATTTCTAATCCCAGTTGTCCTTTAAGTTGCATCACCTTCTTTCATGGTCTCTCATGCATCAACCACCTTCTGACCACCTATTTTACATTTTGCCACAGTGCGAAACATTCAAATATTTATTTGAATGATTTGTGTTTAATGTTGCATGCGAAGCATAAATAATTCAGATAAATGCCGCACTGTACCAACATGTTAGACATGAATAAATAATGTACTGCACAATATGGTGGCTCATGCGTAAAACCACAATGATAGAACTTGAAGGACAGCTTAAAACATAACGTTTTCCGGTATGTATAAATGACATATTGTTGTAATTACCAAAGTGCAATACTTGGAGAAACGCATTGTTTAGGACTTCTGGTAAAAAGAAATGTGCTCTTTCATTGAATCACTTTGCATGGAAAGTTAGCCTATTGCAGTGAAGTGTTGAATTGGTGATCGCCTTCTGTTTTGTGTCCCCCTGAGACGTGTTGTGTGACGCCAAGGCCGAGCGCGTTTAGAATGACTCCGTTAGGAATCCAACGCATTTGTGCGTCCCTATCTCCGGCAGGTGTGCATGTCCTGCATACGCTGCAAAAGCTGTGACGGGTCTCCGGGGAAGAGCTTTGATACGGAGTGGGACCATGACAAGGGCCTCTGTCCCGACTGCAGCAGGCTCCACGACCAAGGTACGGGTCACCTGGGGAAAAGGCACCTGAGACCGCCGGAGACTGGATGTTTTCACACGCACAGAACAAGCTTATTCATGCACCTATATTAGGGCTAGGACATTGGCGCAGCTGTTGATGCACAAAATATGATGTTAACATTTTTTTTGTTCCAGTATTTATTCTTTGTGAGACAGCTAGCTCTTGCTTTTATCTTTTACATTTTACATGCAGTTTTTCTGTTGTGTACCTTTTTTGAAATGACCAGCTTATTTAAGATAGAAATAAGCCTCTAACATGATTTGTGTTAATATTGAATGTTATTCTAATGTTTGCTTCATCATTGATATTGTAAGTTTGGTATAATATGATGGATTCGTTTTGTTTTGTTTTTCTGTACAATTGAACTACTGCATGGGTATACTGAATCTGAAAATGACTGAGTTGTTTATGTCTACGTGTATACCTACACACGTGCATTTACACAAATGGGTAGTGTACATTTTACATGTACATTTTAGGCATTTAGCAGAGCACTTATACAGAGCGACTTACACAGTTCACATTTCTTTACATACAATCCATTTATACAGCTGGATATTTTACTGAAGCAATTCAGGTTAAGTACCTTGCTCAAGGGTACAGCAGCAGTGTCCCACCTGGGAATCGAACCTGCAGCCTTTGTGTTACAAGCTCAGTTCCTTAACCATTACGCTAACGCTGGCGCCAGTGTACTTTCGCATCGACCAGCAGCAGTGGAGTTTCTAGACACGTTGCTGCTCATGAGTGAATGGCCGAACGCTGTGAAAGAGTTCTGTGTCTGATTTATGATTTTAGCGCTCAGTATCCACCACAATGAGTCGATGAGCTCATATCTACATTTTACATTTTACATTTTAAGCATTTAGCAGACGCTCTTATCCAGAGCGACTTACAAGATGTGCATTAATACATGGTAGGAACAATCATATTTAGCGCACGAGATCAGTGCAGGAATACAGCAATAGACATCATTGCAGGCAGCTGCGTACCATACCTGGAAGGAAAAGGTTAGTGAATAAATTTTTTTATAAAAATTATCCTCTTTTGGGAGTATAGTGTTGAACAAGTAAACAGCGGTGAAGAC
Source organism: Aldrovandia affinis (assembly GCA_029706075.1). Classification (NCBI taxonomy): domain Eukaryota; kingdom Metazoa; phylum Chordata; class Actinopteri; order Notacanthiformes; family Halosauridae; genus Aldrovandia; species Aldrovandia affinis. Next base: position 1,591,891 of record JAINUG010000182.1, on the reverse strand, counting down.
AATTTAGCTATATGGACAGAGTTCAGTGGTAGTGGAGTCTGAAGAGGTGGGTTTTGAGTCTCTTGCAGAAGATCGTAAGTGATTCTTACGATATCTCTGTCCAGGTAACTTCTGCCCCATCTGCTCCAAGTGCTACGAGGACAACGACTACGACAGTCAGATGATGCAGTGTGCGCGATGCAACCACTGGGTCCATGCCAAGTGTGAGGGCTTGTCGGGTGAGTGGAACACTCTCATCCCTTTGTTTCTGTGAAATTTCTCTGAATTCTTTTGTTGGGTGGGGGAAGCGGCAACACAGGAGCGGCTGTCAAGTAAATTAACACATGAAGCTCTTCACCCTTCAGGTGGAAATTCACACAGGTGAACCTAAACAGGAAATAATATATATAAATACACTACCGGTCAAAAGTTTTAGAACACTCCCATTTTCCATACTGGAATTTAAGCAGTTCAAGTCCAGTGAATAACCTGAAATGGTACAAAGGTAAGCGGTAAACTGCCAGAGGTTTAAAAAACAAAACAACAAAAAAAACATTTAGGTCACCAAAAACTAAAAAATAATGTACATTTCAGAGCTATTTCAGACAGTTGGTGTCACACACTGAGGAACCATCCTTTCGCCTACTCAACAGCCTACAAAAACCTTTCAAAATTTCAAGATTTCTAATTTAGATTTACTGCTTATATTTATTTGATGTTGCTTGACCCATAGCAGGCAGCCAGCACAGCTGATGCAAGTGAAGTGATCATATTATCAGTTTTTCTCATAGTGGTCGATCTTGTTTTTATTTTACAGAAATAGAACATTTGGATTTTCAAAAGTGAATGTTCTCATTTCACCCTTAGCGGTGTTGATCTGCTGTCCTTTGTTCTGAGGTTGAACAGTTGTGATGGTCCCAGCCGACCCAGTTGGTCTGCAATTATCTTCAGTCTTTTTTTTTCACCCAGTTACTTTCAATTAGCCGTGCAAGCTAGCCAGTGCCATTTGAAACTTCACGAAGCTAACATCACAAGCTATCTAATAGTCTCTTGCGATTTTCATAGCTAGTATATCAGAATCTCTGATTAAAAATGGCGAATTACTGGTACATTCCATGATTTTTAAAAATAGGATATGGAATTTTTAAATAATGTATGTATTCCATGAATTTTTGGAAATGCCCTGTCAAACTCCCTATAGCCCAAAATTATGCTTGGGACATCTAGAAATTATTGGGTTTTCTGAAGAACTAATTCCCTTACATGGACCCAAGCCTTTCAATCAGAATGTTTTCTCTCCAGAGAGTGAGGAGTCCTAAACAAATGTGAGAGAGACTGGTTCTGCTGGTTCTTTAAGGCAGACTCTGAACATTGAGTTGTTAGCATTTCTTCCCTGTCGGGTGGGGCAAAGTGACGCATGCTTTCTCACTGTCAACCCTTCTCCGGCTGCAGACGACCTGTACGAGATCCTGTCCAATCTGCCCGAGAGCGTGGTGTACTCGTGCAGGCCTTGCAGCCGGGCCAGGCCCAGCCCCTGGAGGGAGGTGCTGCAGGCAGAGCTGAAGGCCGGACTGGAGAAGGTGCTCGCCTGCCTGCTCACCTCCACCCTCACCCAGCACCTGCTCAAGTGCAGCGAGGTGAGCGTGACTATACGCCACACACCAGACTGTACACTCTCATTCCGCTTCTCTCTCACACACACACACACACACACACACACACACACACACACACACACACACACACACACACACACACACACACACACACACACACACACACACACACACACACACACACACACACACACACACACACACACACACACACACACACACACACACACACACACACACACACTGCCCTGAATTAGAGCCGCACGCCATCAGTCATTCATCTTCACACACATGTGCGCACACATTGCCCTGTCTTAGAGCTACCTACCATCACACTCTCATTCATCTTCACACACACACACACACACACACACACACACACACACACTGCCCTGGATTAGAACTGCACACTTCGTACTCTTATTCAGCCATACACACACGCGTCATGTAAGCACAAGCACACGCACACACACACGTACACACACCTACACACACACACACACACATCTCACTCTACAGATAACCTTCACCTTATCTGTGCTCAGGCTTGCTTTTGGTATTGTACTTAAAGCATGAATCTACACATACTGAGTAGACCTAATGTGCAGGGATGCAAATATACACGTAACGGAAACAAAAGTTCTGTGTGGAGTAAATAAATACACATGAGCATGTATATACATATGATTCAAGCACAAGTTGGTTGCATGCCAGTCAGCTGCTCTCGTCTAATGCCCATACCATCCTCTCTGTGAACACAATTTGCGCACACCGTTCAGTGTAGCAGTCTGACGCCTACCTGTACTCTCCCTGTACTGCAGTGTGCCATGCTCGGTGATCCTGAGTTCAGGCTGGACAGACAGCCAGCCTGCGATCTCCATACCCTCAGCAAAAAGTTTGACATGGGCCTCTACACGACACTGGTAAGCCCCCCCCCATTGAGAACACTGGGGAAATAAGACCTTTCTCCTCTACACCCACAAGTGTCCAGATGTGTGTGGTGGGGTCTTCACCTACTTTTCCGGTTTCCGATTAGAAATCATTCCATGAGGATGTGGTCCGAGTGATTGTGAAGCGACTGGAAGAGGAGGAGGAGGAGATGGATGAGTCTCTCCCTGAAGACCAATGGCCCACCTCGCTGGCCAGATCCTACTACATAAAAGTAAGAGGCTGTGGGCACTCAAACTCCCAGCATGCACTCTTGTCACGTCGCAATGCAATCAGCACACACCTGGAGACAACACAGTCCTAGTTCACAAGTGAATTCTGCAATGGGTAGTGTATTCACATTCCTCCCTTGTAGTAGTATTTTTTCCTCCGTTATTGCTCTGGGGTTCCCAATTAGGATTGAATTCCTGTGCCTGTAGCGCTTGATGTGTCTCTGGCCAAACAAATCACCAGGCTTTCTGAAGATCCACTAAACCGCTTTGTTTCTCCTGCTGCAGGTGTTGGAGGAGGTTTTCAGCTGGTTCAATAGCCAGGACCCAGAAGTATGGCATCCATGTCCAAGCGATTTCCCTGTGTAAGTAAAGCATTTTTATCACACTTTTTTTTTGTGGGGGGGGATAACTCGATTTTTCTGTGCTGTTTGAGAAGTCAATGTGTGTTCAGTATGTCTATTCTTTAGCTTCTAAATATTTTGACAAGGTTGCGAAGATTGACAATATAGATTCTTATAAACTAAACTAATGTTATGGCCTGATAGGTCATATCTGATTGCTTGAGTGTATGTGGACAATGATAACGAGTGATAATCACTATGGTAACCAGTGAAATCGATGTAGAATTCTGGTAAGCATAAATACTGATGTCTGTGTATCAAAAATGTACATTGATCTTTTCTTTCCCATGAAAACGGGTCAGCTTAAAATCAATGTAACATCTGTACAGACTAAAGTGCTTCAGCCTTGGAGCAGTGCATGTTGTTTTGCGGATGTCTGCATGTCCCACCTCCCTTTTAACAAGCATTTTTCCCATAATCCCTTTCTTCTCGCCCCTCTTAGCGGGATGCTCCCCAACGCTGTGCTGCCCCCCTCCGCCGAGCACACCTACGCCCAGTGGCAGGAGAGGGTCGAGCCACGCGCCAGCGAGGCAGGGGACCGCCAGCAGAGGGACCGCAGGGGTCTGGAGCTTAAATCCAGCGAGGGCTTTCCTCTCTCCACCCCCAGCACGCACAAATCACTCAGCAGCCACCTCAGAAACACTGGGGGCTTCCACAAATTCCAAGGTACCAGGACTGGAACATTTGCTCCCAACTGCTGTGAATATCCTGTCAGTCACTGAGCGCGCTGATCGCTGATTGGATTGGCCAGTTACAGGGGTGTTGGGTGAAAACGGTGTGGGACCATTCCTGCAAGGCTTCATTTTAAACTCGTAATTAATTTGTATGCAATTCGGAGGCTTCATACTGTCCACCAAAGCCTGGAACCAAAACCGTGTCCAGGATTGATATATAATATATATGCCATTTGGCAGACGCTTTTATCCAAGAAACTTACAGTAATGAATGCACAAATTTTTCAGTATATGTGGTGCCAGTGGGAATTGAACTCACAACCTCAACGTTGCCAACGCCGTGCTCTACCGACTGAGCCACACAGAACCACATTGTTGTTTCTTTATTCTGTCATGCAGAAAAGAGGGGACGTCAGTTCTTCACTGACCCGGAGTCCATCTGGTCCAAGCAAGATGAGAGGCAGTGTTCCCTGTGCCAGAAATATGGGGATGCCAAGCCCAACGTGAGCCCCTCCCTCTGCTTAAGCTCTGCACTAGAAGCGTCACCGTGATACAGTCACATTCTTCATATGGAAAAACGCTGTCACATTCGCATACGTTTGGCCGCACGTGAGCTTCTTCACAGTGTTCTTTAGAGGTCTGCTGTACAATGCACACGTACACATTTTCTGACAAATTGCCTTCCCGTTTCTGCAGAATCATGCGTTCTATATCCATTTCTTTGTTTTTGCTGACGCGTGTTCACCCCGAGCAGCACTAAGATGAAAGTTGTTATTGAAAATGATTATTATTACCTTTGGATGTAATCAAAAGGAGATCTAGATTGACAGTCTTTTCCATTTCTGATTTCACCTAAATAAAACTGGAGCATTCTCTGATGTTAAGACCCTCTTTCTCCCCTCCCCCTCCTTATTTCCCGTCTGTCCAGGATGCGGGGCGGCTGCTGTATCTGGGTCAGAACGAGTGGGCGCACGTGAACTGCTCCTTGTGGTCCGCGGAGGTGTACGAGGATAACGGCTCCCTGATGCACGTTCACAGCGCCGTCGCCAGGGGCCGCTTCATGGTCAGTGTGAAGCCATCTTTTCCTGTCAAACATTCCTCGCATGCAGGGCCCGAAGCCTTATTTTGAAATGCGGTTACCCACTAGTCAGTTTTAGCTATGGCCAATATGGTAGCCCCGAAAGCTCCTGTGTCAATTTCAGTACATATTTTAAAAAGGACAACACAGAGACTTGATTAACAACAAACATACTGTTTAATGAAGATATGTGGTTTCTAGAGTTCATCCTGCATTCTTTATGGAAAACCATTTCATTTTTAACTGTCAGCAGACCTTGTAGTGCTGAAAACATTTTTTTTTTTTAACTGGCAGTAGAACTAGCCTAGCAGTGCTGAATACTGACTTCTTAGGCTACACATACTTCTGTCTTTACTCCACTAAAAGACGGTCAAGCAGAGGGGTGTGTCGTACAGCTAAACATCAACGAATGAACCAAAGGTGAACGTGAAAATGAGCCTTACCTTTCTTAAAGCTCAGTAACCATACAAGAAAGCCAGTTTTAAATCAGATTTTATTGAAATGGACCCAATCGTTAACAGTGTGACAGAGAACATCCACGCTTAACTCTATGCAGTGGTAGGTAGGTAGCACCGGTGTCCGTTGGTTAATCATGTTCATGGTAAACTGAGACCGCCAAACGTATTCATTTTATCGGCTTGTTCTAGTTAGAACAAAGTGTGGTGATTATTAATTGCTCAAATTAACTATGGTGTGGTGCTTTTTTGCCGTTAGTTGTAACCATATTTTGTTTCTAGATGAGATATGCCTAACGTTACTTTTAATTTGGCTTATCGATCGTTCAAGCATTGCATGTTGTCCATTCCTCCACGGCAGCCTGGAGTGCTGGAGCCAGTAAGCAGCAGCAGCAGCAGTAGCAGCATAGCTATCGATAGTTGTTGGCTGTAAACAAAGTGGAAAAATGGCATTCCTAATGTGAATCTTTAATATCGTTATTATTTACATTTCTGACATTTACGACCATACTAAAAATAAAAAATAAAATAAAAAAACGAATTAAGGGAAAGTGTTAGCCTGACCGGGTTACCAGGCAGCAAAGAATGGTAGCCCAAACTGCTCATTTGCGACAGCCCTGGGCTACCATTGATGTCAGGGCCTGCTCATATGAATGTGAAAACCTTTCACCCAATGGTCTATCTTTAATTTTCTCTGAAACATTTTGGCTTAAACTTAATATCTCTGATACCGCCTAATTTCAGTGTTGTTGTCTTAACGAGCTTGCGTGCACCGAACTCTCTCACTGATCTTTCCTTGATGCCTCCGTCCTCAGCGCTGCGAACGTTGTAACCAGTCGGGGCGACGGTGGGCTGCTGTCTGACTTCCTGCCAGAGCAACTACCACTTCATGTGTGCCCGAGCCCGCAACTGTGTCTTCCAGGACGACAAGAAAGTCTTCTGCCAAGCACATCGGGATCTCATCACTGACAAGGTAAGCCTCTGGGAATTTAAGACTTGAGAATGAGATAAACGATTGAGACTCACACACTTATTAGATGCTCCAAAAAGTAGTGTAATGGTTTATTTAACCATGCAGGCTGGTTAACATTTCGACCTTTAGGTCTTCATCAGAACACAACCTGCATGGGTCTAATAAGTGTGCAAGTCTCATTCTTTCAATTCTTATAATGATTCTGTGTGGCTCAGTAGGTAGAGCATAGCGCTGACAACGCTTAGGTTGTGGGTTTCATTCCCATTGGGGCCCACATACTGAAACATGTATGCATTCACTACTGTAAGTCGCTTTGGATAAAAGCGTCTGCTAAATGGCGTATATTATTATATGCCACTTTGACTGGGCACCTTATTCTAAGACTTTTTTGGAGTGCATATGTTCATCGTGTTATTGTTTTAAGCCTCTGGGAATATTCTAGAATTGCCCAGTAATGATGCACCAGCACGTTTTGTGGACTGCAATTTCAGATTTTTGCCCAACCACTTTTGCTGATTCTGATTTCCAGTGTCTGAGCTGTGCCTCATGTTCCTCCTAGCAGCTCAGTCACCTATGTGAGGGAAATAGATAGAATCAATGCAAGAAAGTTGTTAGGATAGCGAAAGGATAATGTTGTCAGGATAAACATATTGTATCACATTCATTTAATTTGTGTGACATTCTGCGAGAAATCTTGGTGCATTTATCAGTAACCACGCCTTGATGAGTTTAGCTTTTCAAATGTTCTTAGTTTCCACGAGATGAGACTGAAATAGCCCTGCATGCATGAGCCGCTGACCTCTGGAGCAGTGGTTCTCAAACTCGGTCCTGGGGACCCACTGTATGCTGGTTTTTGTTCCAACCATTATTGCAACCACTACATTGTAACTAGGTGTTAGTTGTTCTAAATTAGACACTTTTCATTTCCATTAAAGCATGATTTACTCTCAAGGCCACGTTATGTCAGAAATGGCTATGCATGCTATGAACAATAAATGTCCCATATTCACATCGCAGGACTTTAGTCAGTGAGATCATTTAATGCTGTCATTCTCACATGATTCATTTAGAAAGTTGTTACCTTGTCTGTAATTGATTAAATTATAGACTGGCAAGTGAAATCTGTGAGGGATTGAAAGTGTGGACACTTTGTGTAAAATTAAGAGTTCAAAGACCGAGCAATTGGCAACAAGTCAAACCTGCATTATGTTATAATAAGTTTAAGGAAAAAACGGTTGTAGAACTTAAACACATGTTTTCGACAACTTTAATTGATCAAAAGATTGGCTGTAACAAAAGCCAGCATACGCAGTGGATCGAGTTTGACAACCAATGCTCTGTAGCATGTAACACTGCCTTTTTCATTGGAATTTTCATCAATCCACAATACAGTTTAACTTAACTGTGCGAGAGATTGTTATGTCCTTGTTTTTTGACAATGTTTGTTTTGTCAATAGCCTCCGCTTTGCTCTCATTGCAGATGGTCACAGGGACTGGATTTGAAGTTCTCCGGCGGGTCTTTGTGGATTTCGAGGGAATCAGCCTCCGCAGGAAATTCCTGACTGGTTTGGAACCGGAATCTATTAATATGATGATTGGTGGGTTGCATATAATGATATCGAGGTGATGTGCATTCCTTTTCCTTTAAGGACAGAGCAGATGTGCAGTCATGGGCGGGGTTGGGGGGGTTACTGCAGGCACTTATTGTATGACTTGAAATTATTTTCATGACAAAAGGCATTGAAAATGAGGCCAACCTCATTGATTTGTTTTTATTTTCCAGGGTCTTTACTGATTAACAGTCTGGGGGTGCTGACTGAACTGTCGGAAAGTCAAGGCAAACTCTTTCCTGTAGGCTATCAGTAAGTACCAAGTACAAATTTGAGCATTTTGCAGTCCAAATGCAGAGTCTGGTGGAAGATTTATGCCCGTTTGAGTATGTCTGTAGGTTTACGATGTGGTCAGTGATGTTATGTTCAATGGTTAGTGACTGGTTAATGGGGCGAGTGCCACTTGCATCAAATAGCTCCCATGACACAACTTCTCTGTGTTGTTTTCCATTATGCAATACCACAAATCTATGTTTTGTTCAAGGCTTCAATCTCTTTCTGAGCATTTATCATTTAAAACATGTTGAGGGAGCTTGCAGTCCAAAATGTTTTAATTTAATGCCCATGTTCTTCATTCGGTTTCTATATGCCGAAACACGTTGGCTTTAAATAATAAACTATTACTTTTCACCATTTTACATCGTGTAGCTGGAATTCTTTGTTTATAGCTACTATTTCCTATTCCACGGACCTTGTTAGTTTGGCGAAGTAGCACGTGAGCTCTCCATTGTTTCCCTGTTCTTAATGTTGCCAGAGCTGGTCACAGTGTTTGAACTACAAGGTTTCTGCTAATCTTTCTGCCGCCTCTCGTGTCAACCTCCCCCCTTTCCCCCCTTCTGTGAACCGTCCCTCCTTCCCCATAACCCCAGGTGCTCCCGATGGTACTGGAGCACGGTTGACCCTCGTCGCCGCTGCAGGTACACCTGCAAGGTGAAGGAGGTGCGTCCCCCGGTGCAGGAGAAGCCGACAGAGGAGCCGCCCGATCAGGGAGACAACCACACCATTGTCCACAGCCCCAGCCCCCACACAGGTCAGCCGCTGCCTGCCAATGAATGGGATTTTAATGTCAAATCAAAGCAATCGGTACGCCGCTCTTTGCAATGGAGTCGATACACATCCTGACAGATTGTGCAGGTCGGTCGCTCAGCGGCTAGAATTATTTGGTATTCCTTATGAGAAGCCCTTCACAGAGTGCATTCGTATTCAGAGCGGATCGTAAGTCGTCACGGTGGGTATAACTTGAAGGAATGGCAAAGATGCTGTCGCAGCAGAAGGTGAATCGCATTAAATAATAGGAATAGATGCAATGTGATCAGGTTGAAAACAGCCTCGCTTTTTCCACTGACTGACATGAGCAATCTGTGTGTATCCACTTTAGTGCTCGCTATCGTTTACGTCTTAGCTTGTCCCTTGAGACTAGTCCATTTCTGCCGTCAGGCAATTTTTTGACAAACGTTTACATAGAGCTGATATTGGAAATGCATGCAAAAGCATACAGAAGTACTCTCTGTACCGTAGTCTGAGAACACTGAAGTTCTTCAGCGGAACAAATTGTTCACAGGAAATCCCATCCTTGATTACACAATTTCACTATTGCCTTCACTGAGATATGGAACATTGAAAGCTTAATACATTTTTTGGTTTATTTTTCCTGCCAGAAATGGAAATGCGTGAGGCTGAGATGGCTCTCTCCCGTCCTTCAATTGAAGCACCGCCAACCACCCCATCTCCCACCTCCAAACTAGACATGGGAGCCATAGCCAAAGTCCCCAGCTACCCACAAGCCAGGAGACCAGCAGGGGGAATATTCCGACCTCTGCCATCCCCAGGTAGACTTCATACAGAACTCTGGTGTTGCACACGAGTAGGAATCATGCTAAACTGTACAATACAAATTTTACACGAGTTAGATTAACAGTTATAAATTTGTCCACCGAAACTATTGTCATGTTTCCTCATTTGTTTTAGGATCATGTTGCCTGATTGCTATTTTTTATTTTACAATGAAATCATAGGAAATTGTTAAACAGGGAGCACAGTTCCTTGAAGTCTCACAGCAGTGTCCTCTTCCTAATCCTGTCTCTAGGGTGCGCCTCGTCGAAATCCCACCCCATTCTGACGATTGGCGACCTGGAGGAGTCTCGCCGACCGCGACGCTATGGCCCCATCTCCCGTGGCGCCAGCACCCGGAGCCGTGTTGCTTCTCCCACCTCGGGCATCCCGTCAGAACCCATATCGCTCCGTTCGGTGGAGTCCCTTCACTCCAAAAGCTTTCCGGTTCCCTCTCCGCTGTTCCCCCTCAGTGCTACTGAGAACCTGCAGCCCTCTCCGTCATCCCGCCAAAGGGGTCGAAACTCTCCCTCAGTCAGGGGTTCGGTATTGACGGCTCCCCACACTACATCAGAGCTCTACCCCGTCAACAGTCCCCCGCCGTCACTTCCTGTCACCCAGTCCTCCCTGACCCTTCGCAATTTTCCCATGCCCAGACTACCCTTTGAAATCAACAAGGCAGACTCGGCAGAGGTACCCCACGACATCCTGGCTATAGCAGAGCCAGAAGACATAGCAGAGGCAAACGGGACCTCCTTGCCCCTACACGGTGATGACTCGGGGCAGGGAAGTGGCACCCACATGATCTCTGATCAGGAGTTCCCCTTTGTCCCCTTCGACGTGGACTCTGATGTGGCTGTGGCATCCGTGTTGAACGCTAAGCTGGACTTCAGCGAAACACTGCTTAACGAGAACAGCTGCGGAGCCCAGATTGTGGTGAGTGGGGAAGAGGTCGAGGTGAACCCAGATGGACTTGCAGACGATACAGACGACCCAGACAAAGCGTCTGCGGTCGTCAAAGCCCTATCTCTTCCCCTGACCACTGCCAGCGAGCAGTGGGGAGGCGTCTCCTCCGATGAGGACATGGACAATTACTTTGACTTCTCCCGTACTGTCATTAGCTCTGAGGCCCCAGTGGACCCAGTACAGGCTCTTGCCCCTCCTCCCTCAGAGTCTATCCCCCAGCTGGATGGCATTGACGATGGGAATGAAAGTGATGCCAGTGAAGCAACCAACGATGGGATTCAGAACCTAAAGAGCGCAGATAAAGCCCAGAACCTAACACAGTTGCCTGAGGTTCCACCCCAAGGGGACAATCAAGGTAATGGATTGAATCACCCAAGCACACCCTCTCCAAGCCCAGCCTGTGCGAAGGAGCAATTTGAGCTCTCATCGTACAGTGAGCAATGCGTAACCTCAACTAAAGATAACTTCTTACCACCCTCAGAAGCTCTGACACAGAACATGACTTCTGGATTCTTGAAAATGGATTCCACCCAGCAAGAGGATGCTGTCCCTCCATTGGGAACGTATCAGGGATCTGCAGAAACCATTTTAGACACTGAACACAGTCTTATCGATGTGGACCCTGAATCCCATCAGTTGCTTGAAGTGATTTCTGTAGAAAATGGGGACGTAGAACATTCGGCATCACAGGTGGAGCCCACAATTATTGTGGAAGTGCAGACTGTTCCAGCAGAAGCTATTGAGTCTATCACTCAAGAGACGACCTTCACAGAGGGGCTAATGGACGAGGAGATCTCCATATTGCAAGGGACTGATTCTGAGACGGTCTCCGGGACCTTTCTTGTCTGTGAGAGCAGTGACCTTCCATCGTCAAGTGCTTCTTACACTAACCTGGTCACTGCTTCAGAGGTGGTTCCTATGCATAGCGAACCTGCAGAAGTTCAAAAAGAGATCTTCTTGGATCCCGACAGCGGTCATTTCGTTGCTGACGATGGCACCATTCTATATCTTACGGAAAGAACGGAGGATGATGATTTGCCAACCGGCAGCACTGTGAACGGGGACCAGGAAGTGGCAACAGGTTCTCCTGCACTGAGCACCACCACTTTGAATCAGGCCCCTGCTCCCAGTCAAGCCCCCAGGATTCCTTTGAGAATCAACCCATCTGTGCAACTGATCGTGCCCCCAGCCAAGGCCGTACCCATTACCTACATGCAAGCTACCATAGACCCCTTGCTGCCTACCAGAGTCATGAACAGTATTCCATCTGTTCAGCATGTACGGACGATGTTGCTGCCATCCTCAGGGTATAGGCAAGCCACTCAAGCTGTAGCCCAACCCGTTTCCTCAACGACCGTTAGGTCCTGTCGTCTTCCCCCTCCGTTGCCACTCGGTCTTTCCAAATGAACAATACCCAAACTTCGGCCCCCATCATAATCAACGGATTGAACTCGGCACCCGTGCAGACGGAAGCCCCAAGGGCACGGACATTCTCCATCAACATCTGCCAGCCCAAGCCGCTGCTCACCCCGCAGCAGCAGGTGGTGACTCAGACGCTGCCGGGTCACACCATCCTCACCATGCGGGAAATGGGTTCTAGTACGGGAGGCGCACCGCCGCAGGTCCTGCTCGTCAACCGCCAAGGTCAGATCTTCGCCAAGAACCCGGAGAACAACACCTTCCAGATCCCCAGCGCCAACTGCCCGTCCTACAGCACCATCAGTAGGATCGTCAGCCTTCTCCAGGGCACCAACATCTCCGCCATGCCTGCCACAGCGGGACATGTGACCCACGTCCAAAGAGTGGTGTCCACCGTGCCGTCCTCAGGAATGGTCATTAACCCGACCACCCCCACCCATTTCATAAGCTACAAGAACAAAGAGGTTGTGGCTGCAAGGTCCCTGCAGGGCGTTGTGCCTGAGAGCAAGAAGCCCAGGAAGAAGGGAACTGTAGCTAACATAAAATCCAAGACTGAAGTCAAGCCTGATTTATCAGTTTGGTCAGTTGTCAAAGGCAGTGCCCAAGCCATAATCAACCAAGCCATGACCAGTCAACACAGCCCTGTTCAGACCGGCATTCTGAGCCCCTCCCAGTTCCACGTCCATCCTGTCCTGAGCAGAGTCCAGGATGTGAGGCCTGCGGTGTTTCCCTCTAGCCTGCATCTTGAATCGGAGCCTGCCGCCACTCTTTCCCGCTCTCAGGTTCGAGTCAAGAGGGTGTCCTCAACATCCGGTCGCAGCAGTACCAAGAAATCCAAGGTCGACTTCAGTGAGCCAGAGCCACCTGGTGGTCCGGAGGAACTGCACAAAGCCAGCTGTGTGGCATCCAGGTAAGGGAAAGTGAGGGAGCAGAATTGTGAAACTTGATTTTCTGGTGCCTTTTCCCCTTTTGAGACTTAAATGTGAATTATGGACTTTACAGCAAACCTGGGGGCGTCCGCATAAAAATGCCATCTGCAAAAGGGGAACTGGACCTTGACCAGCTGAAGGAAGATCATCACTACTCTGAGAACCCAAGGTAATCTCTCATGACTTTAAACATGTGCTTATTAGAGGAAAAAATGTAAATTGAAGTCTGATATCACAATTGGCTATCAAACCTAATGTTCAATGTTCAACCCTTTTCAATTCAAATTAAAGACCTGAATGAAAGCATTTTGGCAAGTGTAAAATATACTTTTTGGTTTAAAAAAATTAAAATTAAATAAATGTATATGGTTTTCACTCTGTATTGCAGATCTGGCCACTGGGATCGGCTGTCCTCTATGCCTCGAGGTAACACCATCAGCCATGGAAAACGACCAGCCTGGGACTCCCTGACTGACAGCGATTTCTCAAGTGGGCCTTCCAGCTTCACCTGTCCTCACCTGTCGCCTACTCCCTCATCTATCCTCTCCAGTCTTAGCTGTCCCCTGCTCTCTCAACTGTCCCCCCTGCTTCACATTCCAATGCTGCCTCACCTTCCTCGTCAGCTGTGTTGTTTACATATGTTGCCATGTCAGCGTTTATATCAGTGTATGCCTCCTTGCCTAAATGCAGTGCTATGCGTGAGTGTCCTCCTTGTGTGGAACTTTAGGTTCCTTGTCTCAGGTTGTGTGGCTCAGCTCAGCTATGTATTTTCCAGCATGTGACCTGATGGTGTCCCCTCTTAACTCCTCTCAGGTACAAGCGTGAGCTCCGATGATGAGACCCCTCCACCCGAGCTGGAGGAAGAGAGCCTGCCAAACCCAGACCAACCCCACCTGCGCTTTGAGATCACCAGCGAGGACGGCTTCAGTGTGGAGGCCGACAGCATAGAGGGTGAGGGAATAGGGAGCTTAGGGGCACAGGCACTTTGCCGTAAAAGGACACAGTTTTAGCTGTTGAGTTGCTGAGCGGGGTTCCCACAGGTCAGGGAAAACTGGGAAAGTTATGGAATTTCAAATGCAATTCAATGCATTTTCAGCCATGGGAAGTCATGCTATTGAACAAATTTATCGATTTTGATATCGATGGGTTTTCACTTTTTTTAAAGGGATAGTTCACCCAAAATTATTTTTCGCATCTCCTATCTTATCTTTTAGAGCAGTGGTCACCAATCTTATCTAAGGGTTTTTTGTTCTAACCCAGCGCTAAAACACCTGATTTAACTAATCAAGGCCTGAATTGAAGAGCAATTAGTTGATTACTTGAATCCGGTGATAGAACAAAAGCCTACACACAACCCATGACCCTTCTCTGATAAGATTGTTGAATGCAATCTGAGGATCAATAAAAGCAATCCATTTATAAATTCCATTGTGAAATATCAAAAATGTATAAACAAATCAATTCTGCAGTTAGCCAAAAATGAGCCATTTTAATGATGAAGATGAACCATATTCATAATGATACCAGTAAAACCGTTTTTTTTTTTTTAGGTTTTTATTTATTTTTTAACAAGCTACCCCCAGCTATAGCTAATGCTCTGTGCACAAACAACCCCACCAGCGCTTGGAAAGCTGGACTATTTTTGAAAACATGAAACCACCAATAGACAGACAGTGCAGCTGAATAGGAATTTGGAACATGAGACCCTGGGTAGGCAATATATTTTAGGTGTTTCTCTGGTATTAGGTCACTTTCTATTAAATCAATTATGTATTTTACTGCTTGTCAAAAAGTAGTTTGAGTTAGTGGTCTTCAGGAAGTCAAAAAAATGTTGAAATTTATTGTCCACATAGTAATAAAAAAAAAAAATTATCACAGTGACCCACCCGATACAAAAGAAAATAACAGACCTATACAAAACACCAACCAAAAAAGTATTGCAGATTGGTTAGCTATCCGCTCGCCCTAACAGCCTAAAGCCCCGCTGCTGCAAGGCAAACTGTGCCACACGACCTGCTCAAGAAGAGCTTACAACCTCATTTAGCCCTCCTTTTCTCAGTACTCCCATAGAAAGCTGACAGGGTTTACTCCCATGGCCTAAACCAACCCAGAATCTACAACAGGAGAAGCACATTTTACCCAAAATGTCATGTATATCATCATAATACTTTTGAACAATCCATTTCCTCATACTCATAACATCAGAATCGTTATGCCCTTACATTTCACATGAACGGCGTGACAATAAACTGAATTGATTAAAACTGAGTGCAGCTGCTCCCCTGCTAAGGAGAATGGGGCGCACTTATGGCAATAAACATGCACGCGCCTGTTGGCCGCGCTCCTTTACCATTCCTGCCGCCCAATTCATAGATGAGTTCACAGGTCCGTCCATTAGCAGCAAACGGCGCCGGTAACTGAGAAGCACATGATGAAGATGGAGCCACTCGACTTGATCACTCTGCTGAATTTCCTTATGTATTTTCTTCCCTCTGGTTTGCTTACAACATCATTCCCCTGTTGAAGGCCCAATAAGTTTGCCACTTACCTGGAGTGCGTCAGACTATCGGGCCGAACGTCTCTCGCGGTTCTCTGTGAATGCATATCGTCAACTTAGGTGACTCCTCTCTAAAACCGTAAATGGCTCTTTTATGGGCTCTGCTATGCTGAGTCTGCCATCAGCGTCCCCTCTTACTGTAAAAGGTGGCAGATAAGAATGTGTTGAGTGTGGGGCACTTAATTGGGGACTCATGCCAATATACGTGGTTCTGTGTGGCTCAGTAGGTAGAGCATGGCGTTGGGCAACGCTTAGGTTCCCACTGGGACCACATATACTGAAAAATGTGTGCATTCATTACTGTAAGTCGCTTTGGATAACAGCGTCTGCTAAATGGCATATATCTGAGAGGGCCAAAGCAAACAAATCCGGTTCACGAGGAATTCCACCAAATTTTTTATTCCTTAATAAGAATTATCGATTTGTTTATATGACTGCATGTGTTAGGGTGCTTTGTTTCCAGTTAATATCCAGCTGTATAAATGGAAAAGAAATGTAAACTTTTTGGATAGAAGTATAATATTCTTTTAAAATGAATATTGTTACTATTATTTTTTTAAACACATCCCCCCCCTTTTTCACCATGGTGCACAGTGGCGTGGCGGACGGTGATGGAGGGAGTGCAGGAGGCGCGGGCAGGCTACCACCTGAAGCAGCTGTCCTTCGCCACCGTGAGCGGCGCGCGCATGCTCGGAGTGCTCCACGACGCCGTCATCTTCCTGGTGGAGCAGCTCCAGGGCGCCTCCCGCTGCCAGAACCACCGCTTCCGCTTCCACCAGCAGGAGAAGCAGGAGGAGGAGCTGCCCATCAACCCCAGCGGGTGCATTCGCTCCGAGGTCTACCTGCGGTGAGCTCTCGCTCGTAAACGTGCTCCTTGTGCCTTCAGGTTTTCTCATTTGAATTCGTGTTAACGTTTGTTTATGGCTACATTCAATATCCTGACAAAAATTGGTTAAAGTTGAACCAAAGTGGCCTCCCGCATGGTCTAGTGGTTTCAGTGTCCGACGCTGGCCACGGAGACCGGTTCGATTCCCCGTCGCGCCAGAGTCAGCTCTGGCCGGGAGTGCCACCGGGCGGCAATTGGCTGTCCGCCCCAGGGAGGGGGAGGGAAGCCGACACAGTTCGCTGCGCACAGGAGTGGTTCTGGGGTGGCGGAATTACAGTCGACAGCATGACGAGTGCTGTCTCGGAGGAGGCAGCGCTTCGCCATTGTCACTGCTGGTCACAGAGCTATGGCAGCGAACTACGAGGGAGGGGATTGAACTAAGCATAGTGGGAGTAATTGGCTACCAAATTGGGAGAACAGAGAAAACTGCGTAAATGTATAATAAATGTATAAAAAAAAAAAAAAAATGATTTACTACCAACTTACCATCAGCCATAAGTCAGTACTTATTCCTAACAGTATAAACAGGCCCTTGCATGACCAGTACATTCCCATAGATGCCATCATGTCTCCATGTTGGCAGGCAGTGTGGTATAATGGTTAGGGAACTGGGCTTGTAACATTAAGGTTGCATGTTCAATCCCCAGGTGGGACACTGCCGTTGTACCCTTGAGCAAGGTACTTAACCTGAATTGCTTCAGTTAATATCCATCTGTATAAATGGATTGTAAAGAAATGTCAACTGTAAGTCGCTCTGGATAAGATCATCTGCCAAATGCCTGTAATGTAATGTAATAATGTAATGTAATGTTGAAGATTTGCAGAGCGATGTCCCTTTTGTTTTCTAAATGGTTGTTCACTAAATGCTCATGTTTACCCTTGCTCATGTTTAGCATCTGTCTTTGGTTGTGCTTAGCAGTGATCATCAAGTGGGTCACCGTCCTCATCCCTCTTCCCTGTTTCTCCTCACAGGAAGTCCACCTTCGACATGTTCAACTTCCTGGCCTCCCAGCACAGGCAGCTCCCGGACACGGGCCCTACGACGAGGAAGAGGACGAGGTCCCGCTCAAATCCACCAGGTCAGACAGTTACATTTGAGGGGGATGTCATTTTCGTTGCACTGCTTGTCTGTGGCGATGGGCATTTTCTGTCCTCAGCACTGCGTTCCGCCCTACCGGCTCCTCGGTGCATTTTAAGTCGAGCTCGTTCCAAGATGGCTCACATTTTTGCTCTGAGCGACTCTTAAAACCTACCAACTTTTTTCTACTTTTGAATGAATAGAGCTGCTTGTCCCTCTGGGTATAAACTCTCCCGCTGTGCTCCTCTGATGTAACACGGCCCCTCTCTCCCTCCCCTTCTCCTCAGACGCGCCACAAGCCTGGAGCTCCCCATGGCAATGCGCTTCAGACATCTGGAGAAGACGTCTAAGGAGGCGGTGGGGGTGTACAGGTCAGTGAGGGCAGGCTGTTCTGGCATGAGAAACGGGAGCAGCGTGTTCCGCTCTTAAATCGGGGCCTGTCAAGATGTCCGCCCACCACGGCTTCGCCATTCAGGTTTATTCGAGGGGAGCCTGTTTCCTCTGGCACAGGACCGATGGGCTTTCAGGGGTGGGCTTTTCTGGTTTTCAGTAATTCAACCAGACCGTAACTGGACCCTGTGGGATTGTCCACAATCTCTTCTGGTTGCAGGTCTGCCATCCACGGGCGCGGTCTGTTCTGCAAGAGGAACATCGACGCGGGGGAGATGGTGATCGAGTACGCGGGCATGGTTATCCGCGCCGTGCTGACAGACAAACGCGAGAAGTACTACGACAGCAAGGTGAGTTCTCCTGGAGGTGATTTGTATGCACAGCCTAAACATGCTCGCAGCTGAATTCTATCAATAGCGTTGTTTTGTATCTTTTTATTTATTTATTCCCCCTCTACCATTGTGGAATACCCAATCGAATTCGTAGGTCAGTCACATCACTGCGGTACATTTCTTAGAACGCAGACAAGCATAGGCATTCTCCGTGCTGCACCACTGTGCGGAGGACTACACCGCTTACACAGTTGGTGCAGGTGGACGGTAGGCACCCAGTCAGCCAATGTCATTGCAGACCTACCAACCTGTAGTCTTTGCGTACAAACGCTGCTGCACAGTCACTGTGCCCGGAGGACTGCACCGCTTACACAGTTGGTGCAGTTGGTGCAGGTGGACAGTAGGCACCCAGTCAGCCAATGTCATTGCTCTTAGCGGTGAGGTGGGGAGTACCCTGCTGACTCTAGTGCTGTAGCTGGATGTTAGTTATGTTCTACCCTTTGTCTCGTGAAGCTCTTTGACATAAGCCCTTCAAAACGCATTATGTGAAATCACAACATTATTATGATACGCCACCTGACAGTCCCATGAGATGTTCTCTTTAGACCCCCACTTCTCTCCCGCTCTCCCGCTCTCCCTCTTAACCTCCTGCGCTCTCCCCCGAGCAGGGCATCGGCTGCTACATGTTCCGCATCGACGACTTTGACGTGGTGGACGCCACCGTCCACGGCAACGCGGCGCGCTTCATCAACCACTCCTGCGAGCCCAACTGCTACTCGCGCGTCATCAACGTGGAGGGCCAGAAGCACATCGTCATCTTCGCCCTGCGCAGGATCTACCGCGGCGAGGAGCTCACCTACGACTACAAGTTCCCCATCGAGGACGCCAGCAGCAAGCTCAACTGCAACTGCGGGGCCCGTCGTTGCCGACGATTCCTCAACTAGGGGGGGGAGGAGCCTGCGGTGGGGGTCTAGGGGCAGAGGCGGGGACTGTAACCGAGAGCAAGTTTTCCATGACTACTCTGTCGATGGTAGAGAAGAATCCAGACTTCGTATCGGAAGGGGGCGGAAGGCTAAACAACAAACCAGCGAATGAGAGCGAGGGGGTGTTTTAGAATGCTCTGGAATGTCCACAGGCAATGCGCACAGAACCAGGGCTCCAGCATTATCGGCGGCTTTGAGCGCGCCTTCCGTTTTGGCGCGCCAGTGACGGCTCTGCGTGTGTCGCAAGAGAAGGAAAGCGAAGGATTTCAGGCTATTGTAGGTTTAACTGCTGAACAGCCCGAAGCGCTTGCCGACCATAGAAATCGAGGTGTTGTTTTCTGTTCCAGACTATGAAGTACTCTGGTTGGGGGATTCCCAGTTCAGCTTTGGTCTTCAGGCACTACTGTGTGTTGTCCCTGACAGGTATGCGTTTGTGAATCCCTGAGTCGTCTGACCATTGTGCTGATGCCTGGTGGCATTTCTTTGCCTGCACAAGACTCCCACAGCTCTGTAGCCTGCAGGAGGGGACATGGGTCACCCTTAACCTCGGCACCTTTCCTCGTCTCCTCGGGGGAGTGTAAACTAAAGCAGTGCCAAGTTCTCTTCAGTACCATCGTTGGCCAGTATTTCTGAGCTGTGGTTCAATCTCCACTCTGCTCCCTCTGCTTTGCTCCTCTGTTTTATTCATACCCCCAAAAAAAGTAGACCAAAACTATTTCTTCTTTGCTTATCGTTTATTCCGGTGTGCTGTCTGATCTGGAAGAACAGTGTTCTATTTTTAACACCGTCTGTGATAACCCAATGATCGCTGTCTTGTTTTATGTTTCCGTTCTGTTTTTCCTGCATTACCTTCGCACTAGCGCAAAGAGCCTTGCGGAAGTTTTAACGCTTGGCGCGACCGTTCTCCATCAGGGATTTTTGACCTTGCTGTGATTGTGGGCCCCCGTGTAGAAAGGCAAGCGACGGGACTGAGTGTGAACTTTTTGTGCGCGTTCAAAATGTTCCTTTAGTTTGCAGTTGTAAATAATCAACGAGTCCACTCCATTGGACTGTTATTACTGGTTTATTTTGTGTACAGTCAATTTTTTTCCAAAGGGTTTTGAGTACCCCTTCCTTGTTGTTCAATGGCCGTTTGACAGCGCTGAAGTCCTTGTTTTGCAGCAGTTTCTTACAGATGATGCCCTCTTTGTGAGCTGAGCAGCAAATGGAAGAATGCCCCCAACTTTTAAGTGTGGTCAGTTCTAGTGTTCTGTACAGCTATTTTGTGAGAGCTTTTTTTTCTCTTTTTTTCCCCCTAATTTAGGTTATTCTGTTGTTCTCTTTTGGGGAGGGATGCAATTTTGGAAGTGACCAGGTAGCATTTTTTTTCACTGGCAGTGTGTTTACCAAAACCGATGGCAATCTCTGATATTGGAGAAAACATAGGAGTGCAAAAGCAGGCCGAACGAGGGGCAGTACCTTGAAATACAGTGGTTTAGGAATACGTGGGTTTGAAATACTCGATGGAAGACTACTTTTTTTAAGAAGGGTACTTGGACCTGTGATACGGCACAAGGAGCTACTTAAGAGGAGAAAGCATTCAGCACCTTATAGTTTATTACATGTTACTCAGTTGTACATAGCTCTTCAGATTGAACTGTCTGTCATTAGAAATGCCATTGTGTGTTTGATTGCTTCTGTATTTCGTAGTGCAGGTCATGTATGTGTTCAAACTATGAATAGGCAAGTTGTGCAAGGGATGCTTTTTTTTGTTTTTTTTGTTTGTGTTGTTATACCAACTGTGTTTTATACACACACACACACACACACACACACACACACACGTGTGTGTGTGTATATATATATATGTGTATGTGTGCATGTGTGCGTGTGTGTGTGTGTGTATGTATGTAGGTGCTGGTGAAACCATGGTTATATTTCCTATTTCATTTACGTCTTTATACTTGATACTAGTTTCCTTTACTTCCCTGTACTTGAAAATAAATTGTTGTGCTTAGGGTTGGGAAAACAGCAATATATTGTGATGTATCCTTTAGTAGAAACAAAGGTCTTGCATTGAGCCAGGTTTTTGCCATGTTTTAATATACTATAGGCTTTCTTTGTTTGGAGACCAACAGGAATCAATAGCATGTAGCATCAACAGTGAGAATTGCAACGGAAGCTTAAGCTTACTTTCCCATTCCATTTCATCCATTTTTAAAAGACCTTCTCAATTGTTACAGCCAACTCATAATTGCATGCTCCATTTGAATGCATAATGTTCAGCTGATATTGCTTTAGCCCCTCTTGTTTTACTTGTTACATGCATACTCTAGGTAAATGCATAACCCCACAACAGACCAGGGCATGTGCAGCTATCAGGGTTCAACTATAAAAAAATGCTGAATCACAGTGACTCCAACTCTGTGAGCGTGCAACCCGTTGGGCAAATAAACAAATATATATGTATATATATTTTTCCCCCAGCTCTTAACACACCCTATTCTACGAAGAAGTAATACGAGCCAAGCCTTCCACCTGGTTTGCCTTCTCCTTCTTTTTTATCTCCACTCTTTAACTTGTGCATTAGTGTCTCCACTCACCTACCAATTTCTCACAGGGATTCTACCTCAGTAGCTCGTAAGGATCGAAAGAAGGCAGACGTATTTCTGCTCATTCTCATCTCCTGCAGAAACGGCCTGAGTGTGCAATGAAGGATGCAGTTAGCTAGTTCAACTTGATTTCACCGTTAAGATCTCTCCTGAGTGCTGTCGTAAGCTGTGTGTACCAATGTAGGCTTATTTTAAAGAAGAAAAGAATCAGTGAATCCTGGCTCTGTTATCTTGTATAAAGAGAACCTTTGTCTGTACATAGTTGTATACAAATTTCTAAACCCGTTAAATTTTTCTATGCACTTTTTTATTTATGATGTTCTTTGCTTAATAAAGATTAAGATGTTTGAACAAAAAATAAAAGGTGGTCTTGTTTTTGTTTTCTTTTGTAAGGTACCCATTTTCTAAGTAAGATGTAAAAGACCCTTTCGATTTCTGACAGTTGGTGTTCCCTTAGCTGGCCCTTGAGAGTTCTTGGGGACCCCACACTCTTTAGAAAAACTATCAAGAAAACACCAGCTAATTTCATTGTGTTCAGTCCAGGAACCCACACAAATACATAATTTCATGCAAGAATGTACGATGAAGCTGTTCTGTGGCTGTGTGTGGAGGATGCACACCCACTAACTGCCTTCTCAGTAGTCAGGTGGCTCATTCGATTTTTCCCTTGTTGCGGAGAAGAACGCTACTGGTTTATGACTGTACCAGACCTTTCTGCAGTGCACATTTCACCACAATACATGTATTCTCCTGCAATACGCATCGACACATTTAATGCCGATTTGCAGAAGTTATCTCCAAAAACATGTAGACGCGCTACTATGCAAGTACTGAGAGAGTTGTACCTACAGGACTTTGGGGTGTACTCTGTTCTGAGTTATGATTTGTTGCCCATTAATGCAAACCTCAGTATGCATTATCATTTGCATTGTGTGACATCACAGACATCTTACTGCTGTACTTGGCGTGAGAAATTGTCATGACTCCTCCCACTGGAAACAGGAAAAATCTCTCCACTCAATGCACTATTTATCAAGAAATTTGTATTTGAACAGTTTCAATACTACAGTGTGTGTGGAATGAATGATGAGCATTTTATGCCCTAATTTACCATTTACCAGCACCGCCCAAGGGAAGTCAAACGGAAGAAGCCAGAAAACATGGAAAGAATGGAGTTATTGTACATAGTTATTTCCATTCAAAGTAATGCTGAGAAATGATTTCCGATTCATAATAGCAAAGAATTGTACATTTTGAGAGGGTTTATTTCAGATGTTTATATTTTTTTCATACATTTTCTGACCGGTGTCATTTTGGAGGAATCATCCCATTCATTAAGGCTTGATGCCAAGGCTTTTACAAAAAGCCCCTTTACCAACTGCAGTCTGTCAGCCCTTATTTTGTGAATTAATGTCTCTATTTGTTTCACCATCGTGAGGTAAGGGAATCTTATTCTTAGAAAAGCAAATGGCTCTTGCGGCAAACAGGGTTAATGAATGCTTAATGTTTGTGGTGCTACTAACTCTAAACTGCCTAAAGAGGAACAGCTCATTTTATTCTGAAGTAATCAGAATCACTACAATTGAACACAGATGTGTTCAATTAGCTTGGTGTGTGATCTGCAAGGTGATTGGCTACCCCTGAGCTAGTTTACAACTGGTATGATAAGCGGGGTGTTGACTTATCAAAGTTATTCTAGTTTTTTTCATTCATGTTTTAATTTTATTTATTTTTCATCAGTGAGATGTAAATGTCAATAAAATATGAATTTATTCATTCATTCATTCACCAGTGCAAACAACAATCAAAGTTCACACAGATGTCACATGAAACCATGGAGAGCAGAGAGATTCATGTATAGGTTCATTTAGATTTTCATTTCAAACTAAGCACATTTCAAAGGGCATATATGTGACCGTTCAGCACTGGATGTTCAACTTTGTCCACAGCAATTTTTCATCTTTCATCCTTGACTGACTCCACCTCCCCTACACCTTTAAATATTGAAATATTGCAAGATACACAAGGTGTATATACATAAGGAGATATACAGTATAACAGTATGGAGTTCTACTAACATGATACTCATGCTATCTATATACATATAAAGTACCTAGCCAGATGTGTTGTTTTCTATTTTCACAACACACTGCATTACTGTAAGAAAAACAAAAAAAGGCAAGAATACGTGAAAGGGCATTCATATTTAGCACTCTACTACTGAGTTAATGATTACTACATTTAATTATTTATTTAGGCTATTACTCCATTTTGCAAGCAAGGTTATTATGTTTACAGACTCAAAGTGCAAAGCTCAATCATACACCAAGACAAAACGTAAAGAAATGTACTGAAATGTAGTACAACTTTGTAATTACATATGAAAACTTGGTGGCTTGGTAGGCTTCCATTTATTTATAACAGTAACTCCAGAACTGCAAAGAATGCTAATTAACGCTGTCCATACAAATATGAGCTTATCAGAGGGATTCATTAAAATTAAGAAAACACATCATGGAACATATCAATATCATATCCATAATAAGTGGAACTCAATGCCCATATTTCATGGAGGTACAGTGTTCATATGCCTACAGAGTCATTATTGGCTCAGTGCTGTGATATTCAATACATTATGCCTAGTATGTATGTATAATTTAACATTCACATTAATTACATATTGCATACTATATATTACACTCGTCTATTGAGAAAAGTTTTCAAATTACAGATCACATACTAAACAGCCTTTCCACTGACTGGGGATTGCATTCATATTTACATTAAGCATAGCAGATTTGTGTCTATGCAGGGATAGATACTGACCTAGAGACAGATATATGACAGCATACATCATCCATCAAACACACAACTGTCTCTTACTCTCTGCCCTGAACAAAAAGCAGTTTTCCCATCATTTCACCTCACCCCCTATTCCCCCTTAAAATGCACTCTCTCTCTCTCTCTCTACTGGCAATCCTCACACTGCACATCAGTTGCCTAATAGACATTGCATTATGAAACAGTGCCCATTTTCTAGTCTACAACATCCGTGATTTGATAAAACTAGCTACTGAAGGTATGCTTGTAGGTCAGCGAAATAATAATGCATTAGTCTTTCATGAAGAGCATGTAATTCCGAAGATCATTCATATTCATTACTCTTATTGCATCAACACTTTTTTTGTGTTAGACAGAAATTGTGCACTCATGCTGTTGTTGTTTTTTCAATGCCTGTGAAAACATGTTGTACTTACAGTAGAAAAGAGTTTAAAAGTCCCGTTTCATGACCTCTTCATTACACCTTCATGCAATGGTCATCAGAATAAGAGGAAATCTTTGGGGGATGGGTGGGGGATCACTGAACATATGTTGGTGGGGGGTAATTTAGTGTCTGGGCAGGTGCCAGAATTCGCCCTGAAATGAGAAAAACAGTATTGGTGGAGAGTTTGCTGAGTGGTCAGAATGTTTTTGCACATATATTTAGTCAAATATATGATGCATTATGCAAAGTCTATTTATTTAAAATTTCTATGGAATTAATACTGTGCTGTAGAAACACATAAACTGTGATTACGGTGCTTACAGTTGGCTGTAATATATTGTGTGTGTGTGTGTGTGTGTGTTTGTCCAACGTACCTGTGTTATTCTGCCACCTGCACCCCTGCACAGTTGTCTTTACTCTCGGAGGCTATTGCTAAATACTCCGTACTGAGAAAGGGGGATAAAAGCATAGAGAGGAGGGCAGTGAGTAAAGATACCGTTAAAAAACACACTCTAAGGGAGGGAAAGAGAAACGAAGGGGCACAGCACGGCTAGATTGGCCTAATGGCTTTACTCATGCCGGGGAATCAGAGGAGGCCCATAGCAGGAGCAATAGCCCGGTGCAAATGAAGGGATGGCGAGAGAGAGAGACAGGGAGGGACAAAGGAGGGAGGCTCAAAGAAAGCGATAGAGGGGAAGCAGAGGGTCACGGCGGTAGGGGGGACGAGAGGAGGTTGATGGTGTAAGGGGTCACTCACGCGCTTTCTCGAAGGGCCTCGTCTCCGGCCGCTGAGATCTTCCTGTAGCAGTAGATCATCTCTATCAGCAGCCACACCTGGAGCCCGATGACGGTAACGTACATCATCACCTCTGACACGATCGACGCCGTCCCCCTGGTGGCTGGACAGAGGACCGGGAAAACTATCATTGTCGACGAACCGTCTGCTAATTCACAGGCAGCAGCTTAGAGCAGGTGCTGTGCAAATACACAAATATTATATGGATGCACCACTATTAACATCTGTGTCCACTATCATGCATGTATATGATATACAGACCGATGAACCGCTCCAATGCCAGCTTGTAACTGATGCTCGACCAGCATTTTTGTTCTCTCTCCGGGATAGTTTAAAACTATAAAAGTATAGTTTAAGTATAATATAGTTTAAAACTGTTTTGTAAATTAAATACATTTCATACCTGTGTACTTAATTTACAGAACAAGTGTGCATTACATTACATGCATTTAGCAGACACTCTCATCCAACGTACACTGTATATATTTCTTTACATACAATCGGTTTATACAGCTAGATATTTACTGAAGCAATTTAGATTAAGCACCTTGCTCAAGGGTACAACAACAGTGCCCCAGCAGGGAATTGAACCTGCAACCTTTGTGTTACAAAGGTTCCCTAACCATCATACTACACTGCTGTCTATTGAATACTGGATATTTGTGATTTGATCTTAAATCTGCACTTAGCATATACTTTTATATTTCCATTATTCTAATAATCAAATGATCTAAAGTTATTTAAAATCATTTAATAATTAAATATTTATAACCCATAATTATAGGTGGATTATGGATAAAGTAAACACTGGTTTAAGTTTGGCCACGCTGATTATAGCCACCACAATTGTACATGCAGTAATCACTCTTTCCCCCTCTCTCTCTGAAGCACACACACACATACACACATATACAGGGGGTAGACAAACTAATGGAAACACCATATGAAAAAGTGCTCGTATTTTGAAGTAACTAAATCACAATTGAAATACACATGTGCGTTTCATATTAATATCAATACTAATTACCAATATGTTTCTGCTAGAAAAGATGTTTTAAAATCAACGCTTTAATATGTGACTTTCTAAAGCAACATGAAGCTCTAACAGTTTTTGAAAGAGGTCAAATAGTTTGTGCCGGAATTGCAGGTGCATCGGTCACAGAAACAGAAAAATGATTTAAGGTGTCAAGGGGAATCAGGAAAGCGGAACGGAGGTCGCAAGTCGAAGCTTAACAACAGGGATAGACGAAAACGTAACAGGACAGTTGCTAAAAACCACAAAACAACAGCCTAAAAAATTAACACAGAATTGAATCTACACCTCCATGACCCAGTCTCATCAAAACCTGTACATTGTGACCTTCACAAAGCTGATATTTATAGTAGGGCTGTCATTCAAAAACTGCTTGTAACCAGAGCCAATGTACAACGATGCATAACCTAGTGTAATGAGCACAAAACCTGGACTTTTGAGCAGTGGAAGAAAGTCAAATTATGAGTCGTCTTTTACCCTTTTTCCTACATCTGGACAGGTTTATGTTTGGAGAAAAACAAAGGAAGCCTTCAACCTGAATTGCCTGTTCCCAACTGTTAAATATGGTGGTGGATCTGTTATGGGCAGCTAAGTCATGGGAGTCATTGAGTCTGATTATTACTGCATTGTAGAATTACGCCCAAGGAATACTAAGCCATTTTAGGTGTCCAGGTGCACCCTGTGGTGCAAACATTGTTTCCTGAAGATGTACCCTTATTCCAAGATTATTACGCCTCCATAAACACTGCTAAATGGATCAAAGAGGGGTTTCATGAATACCAGGATGAAGCCAAACACCTTCCATGGCTTCTCCAATCACCAATATTAAATAATAACTAATAGGAATAAATATTCATATATTATATTTTGTCTATCGCCTGTACATATACACATAAACATAAACACTTGTAACTTCTAAACACGCTCTGTCACCATCTCACATTCAGACCCACCTTTGGCCACCACAGCAAGGTGTATCAGCTTGCTGGCTTTGGTATGAAACTCGTAGTTGGGGTAGGCGAGGATGCGGTGGAACAGGCAACGGTAGGTGCCCGTGTCGTTGAAGGTGACATTGAGGATGTAAATGGAGGCATCCTGTATGTCGGTGGTCTTTTTGCTGCCGTTCCAGTCCACTCGGCCATCAAATTGGTCATACACAATGGTGGAGGTCTCGTCCTCATAGTTGTATATCTGGGGAGGGTTTTACAGCTTACACACCTTCTGTGACCCGTTAATGCATCCAAGCTTTACAGGGGAAAGGGAAATCTAAACACCCAACACAGAACAGTGAGACTTCGTGAACCACATAGTGGGTGGAGCCACCACATCATCAGTGATTCACTGACGAGAACCAATCCCAAGGTTTTAGGATCTATCTTTTTACAAGTCACATTTCAGACAAGTCCAGAGATTGACAGAACATAGAAGCACCACCCATTATGTCGTTCATGAAGCCTCATTCTCCCCTCACTAGATGCATCCTGTACAAAGGTATGCAGGAGTGTCCAAAGTGCACGCATCTCATTTTCACCCTGCAGTCTACCAGCTGAACTGTGCAGTTACCAAGACAGAACACTGCATGGCTGCTGCAGCTGGAACAGGCCAAATGAATCACTCCCTCCCCTGGATTAAATGATGGCCATAAACTGTTATGCAGGACAAATATGTAATCAACTCGATGTTTATTGAAGGACACCATCAGTTGAACACACCGTGGCTCTCTTACAGTAAACAGTTATTGAACTTGTGACCATTTTAGTACACTTAAAACATTTTTTTTTGTGACTGACTGACTGACCACTTGTAGTCAGTCACTGAGCAGTGCGGTCAGTGAGCCACATCCGGTCAGGTGGGATGTGCCCCTCCAAGAGACGATGCCGATCAGAAACAGGTACCAACACCGCTAGAGCAGAGTTTCAGCGCTGAGGCGCTCAGTGCCCTCCATTACTCACGTGAACAAACTCAGACTCCCCTTTGGCCTGAAAGAACCAGTCGATGATGGAGCTGCTCTCCACCTCCCCTCTTATCTTACAGGAGAGGCACCCCAGCTTAAAGCCGTGCCCCGCCACAGCCTCCGTGTCCGAGTCCACCTCCGCACAGGCTGCATTGCACAGGGGTACTGTGCCATGGAAACAGAGAAGCAGAGAGAACTTTTAAACATGTTTTAAAAAGCTTCTACATTGTGTGGGAGCGGGGACAAGAGGTGCACAGGTCCCCTGAGGTGTGGTTCAATTTACATAACGCTAAAACACAGTAGCATAAAACTTGATGACGCTTTTTCGCAAACTGCAATAGGAAGAAATGTGGCACGTTTTTTTATTCCATTTTTTTGTTCACAGACATGTTTTCCTGTTTGCTGTTCTCTAGTTTGGCAAAAAAGGCACTAAAAATCAAAAGCTGTGCCCGCTATTATCCAAACCTGTCCATCGTGATCACACCAGTCTGTGAACTCCCAATATATATGTATTTTTCAATAACACATCTCAACTCTTCAGTGTTTGCAAATATGAACATAATAGTTTCAGCCATGATTTTTTTACTTGCAGCGTGCCACAAATAACATATACAAATACGAGAACACTCACACCAGATACAGCATACAGTGTTCAGTATATGTACACTTGAGTGCTTGTCGGCCAGAGCACTGACACCGGTGTCCAATAACCATTCCAATGGCGGTATCAAGTCACCCTTTTGCACCACCACTGCCTGCATAGGCCACACAGCAGCGGCCGTGGAAGGCTCCCCTCTCTGAGGGAGTCATGACCTCCTGCTGTAAGCCTGCCCTCCGTCACTGTCACTGGAATCCTTGCACCCAATCATGCTAAAGAAACTGACGGCGGTCCTGATGTTGAGGTTGTATCCGGTATCCTGACAGTCATCAATGTGTTCATGTCAAGCATTTTGTGCATCAAATCACCTCCTGTATGCATCTTGAGAAACGAATCACACGCAATGGTAACTATTACCTTCACATCCCTGCCTTTCCATTCACATCCACTTAAGCGGAAGCATTCGCTTATCCCACACCATCTATCCCCCTGGCAGTACTATTCACTGAGAAAACCATGGTTATGGGCCAGCTGTTGAAACTAATAAGAAAGCATGCACACGTATAATGTTCCCAATGTGGTACACTTTAATACAAGGACGGACAATGGGCCGAGCCAGTGTTGCAGTGTTGTCAAAAAACAAGTCTAAAGTTTTTTCTTAATTACAAATAGAAAACAGACAATAATGGATTCCGTAACTATTCACCCCCTTGACTTAATACTTTGTAGAAGGACCTTTAGCTGCAATAACAGTTGTGCATCTATTTGGTTAAGTCTACCAGCTTTGGACATCTGGACACTGCACTTTTCGAATACTCTTCTGTACAAAATTGCTTGAGCTCCATCAGGTTGGATGGGTACTGTTGGCGAACAGCAATTTTCTAATCTTTCCACAGATTCTCAATGGGACTGAGGTAGGGCTGTGACGGTATGACATTTTCACGGTATGATAATCGTACTACTCAATATCACGGTTTTCGGTATATCATGGTATCAGTTTTGAAGCAAACAAAAAGTATCAAGTTTACAACTCGATCTGTTTATTGTATTGCTCTTTTTTTAAAGAATTCGTTTCTGACTTTATCCCATTTTCTCCAATCACACCGTCTATTTTTCATGTCAATCCCCCCCTCGTATTATGAGTTCACTGCCGTAGCCCTGTGACCGGCAGTGACAAAGGCAAAATATTGTCTCCTCCAAGACGGCACTCTTCAAGCTGTTGACCATAACTCCGATACTCCAGAGCCACTCCTATATGCAGCAAACTTCCCGTCGCCTCCCTCCCCCCTCCCTGGAGCGGACAGCCAAATGCCGCACCCTGTGGCACTTCCGGCCAGGGCCGACTCTGTTTGTATTGCTCTTTTAATTGAAAAATAAAACAAAAAATGCAACTGAATACAATTACCAGGAGTGAACTATATGTTTAAATCAATTTAAATCATTCACTGTGCGAATTAAGCAACATTTTGCTTCATCACGTTATCAGCTTTTCGGATCTAGCACTATATTTAGCCACTCACTTTTTCCATGATGCCATATTCATGCCATAACATGATGCTCAGTGAGTCCACACGGATTAACGAGTTTGCTGTTTTGGGGGACATAATTCATCATTACAGACCGCCTCGGCAAGTTTTATAAGGGACTGCAAATGGAGATTTATGCTGTGTAGTTAGCTAGCTAATAACCACTACCTACCAGGTTTGGGAAATGCAAGGGAGCGCTCTGCACGTGCACAATCGCGTTGTAAACAAAACAAAATGCAAGAACAGCCAAAGAGGTAGTGGGATTAAATTACATTAGCAGACACCCCAGGTCCAGTATTATAGTATTTAATATTGGTTATTTAGTAGGGTAACAGTTGAAATATTTTTTCCCCCGCATGAAAATAGTTTTTGCCACATGATTTACTATCACGGTATTATGTTACGTTTATGATAGTACTATTTCATATTTTGATATTGTGGTATACCATCATACCCCTAGATTGAGGGCTTTTACTGGGCCACTACAGGACATTGATATTTTTTTTGTTTTTAAACCACTCCAATGTGTATGCTTTGGGTCATTGCCCTGCTGGAATATAAATATTCTCTCAAGTTCCAGGTCCCTTGCAGACTGCAGCAGGTTTTCCTCCAAGATGTGTCTATATTGTGCTCTATCCATTTTCCCCTCTATTTTGACAAGTTTTCCAGTCCCTGAAGCAGAGAAGCATCCCCATAGCATTAGGCTCCTGCCAACATGTTTAGCACCTAACTTTGAAACCAAAAAGTTCAATCTTGGGTCTCATCAGAGCATATAATCTTCCTCCACTTGGATTGAGTCTCCCACATCCCATCTGGCAAACTCTAGGTAAGATTTCATGTGAGTTTTCTTCAACACTGGTTTTCTTTTTGCCACCATCCAAAAAGTGCAGATTTGTGAAGTGTCCAGGCTATTGTTTTCCCATGCACAGTTTCTCTCATCCCTGCCATGGAAGACTGGTACATAGGTGGACTCAATCAAGTAATTATGTGACCTCTGAAGACAATCAGTTGCACCAGAGTTTATTTTGGTGTGTCTTAGCAAAAGGGGTTAATACTTATGGAATCAATTATTGTCTGTTTTTATTTGTAATTAATTAAGAAAAACCTTTAGTTATTTTTTTGGACTTCCTTTGAGCAATACATTTAAGTTGAATAGCCTCAGTACATACATATTCACCTGCACAACTATATATTATATGTTTAATTTAATTTTAATTTAAGAAAGCTATATAGGATAAGGGATGTTTACAAATAATATAAATAATGTATTAAGAAACAGACCCATTGTGGCATGGCCTTGGAATTCCCATATCCCTAAAGATGGCTTTGCAACACGGCTTTGAAAGCCTTTCACTCAAACCTAAATGTGGAGTTGGTGACGCCTGTGGCTTTGCATTACTACTCATAAATCTGTGTTCTTGGTCAGCAGAACACAGCAGATGTGTCAAACTCATTTAATAGAAGGCCGAGTGTATCCAGGTTTTTGTTGCAACCAATGCATTACACCAGGTGATTTCAATTAGTTCCCCTATTTGGTTGAAGAAATTAGCTAATTAGTTATATAACCTGGTGTATTGCATTGGTTGCAACAAAAACCTGCACTTACACTTGTCCCTCAATGGAATAAGTTTGACACCCATGACCTACAGCTTAATTTTACTGCACTGTTCTAGCATTTTCATAAAACATTTTAGGAATTTGAGTTATACTGGGTCAAAGAAAAAAGATTAGCATGATAAAAAATTGTAATGTGTAACTTCGTGACCCCCAAATAGGTGGAGCTACCATATGCTGTCAATCACTGACTTGTTTGGAGGAATCAGAGGACTCTTCACGGCAGAACATAATCACTCGTTTAAATCAATGCATCACATATTGGGGTTCATAATGACAGTGAATATAAGGAACATAAATGACTAATACAAAATTGTATAATATTCATAATGGCCTTTTAAATAACGAGTTATCTATTCAATTGAATTCGCAGGAAGGAATCTTCGTTAAAATGTAACTAAAAGCAGAATTGAATTGGGCATTTTATTTTAAAACAGGTTATGTTACAGGAGGCCTTAAATTGGATGTGTACACAAATGAAACGCATATAAAAGATATCGAAAGACCTTTCATTAATACAATACCTAGTTTTCTCTACAATTTCCCACGAGGTACAGTTTATATTCAGCACACGCAACTACCGTATTATTTTGAGAAAATACGCAAACAACATTAGAGGGGATAGAATGTCTGTCGTCTAACTCGCCTTACGAAGTGGTGAGGCTTGACCAGTTATGATATGACTACGTTAACTGGATGGCCATGCAGAATTGTTAGTCTAAACAAGTGAAAAAACTGAGGACCTTTACTGCAAGATTGACCCGTATAGCAATAGGCTACTAAAAACGGTATTGGAATGGCTTGTGCACATTAATTTGAGATTTTATGCTGGATAACATTAAATAACATTAAACCAATAACATTTCAAATATATGCGCTTTTTGTGGCAAAAAAGAACTATCACGAGTATAATCAGAAAAGAGGACCGCGTACTCACCTAGCAGAGCACACAACAGGATCGGAATCTGCAGCCGCCGCAGTGCAGACATGCTCACAGATGAAAGAACACTGCTCATAAGTTTGTTGTCGCGAGCAGCTCAGCACACACAAACTGGTATCAGTCCACTATACACGTCAAACGCGCTGGTGATCGCAAACGAGTCTCGTCAAACAAGTCTGGTTTTTTTCTGGTAGGCGACCACTACAAATAAATCATCGTCATCTTGTGTTTTTTATTTCTTGTTTTCCGTGGTTCTTCGCCGATTTCTCAGTTTTCTCAGATTTCCCAAACAGTTTCTCAGTTTGTCCTGACGCTTATCATGAAAATGATTGTATACGCAGAATTCCCTTCATAGCTCATGAAAAAATAAATTATAATTATAGGCCTGGGAGACAATTAAGTTTGCTCTGCGTTGTTAAAATAACAATACCAATTTGATATGGTGTAGTAGGCCCCCTCGGCGTAGGATCGATGTAGGATTGTATTTCCTCCAATGTGGAAATTCAACGATAATCTGATTAATAATTATCGCACACGGAACCCCCCTCCCCAGCCGCAGGCCTTAGCTGACTCGAGGTGGATTGTTCTTATTTAAAATAAATAACATGTTCGGTGCCTTGATGGTGTGTGTCGTAGTTAATAGCCTATGTGATGGTGCAACGGCCTCCGTTGCAGTGACCTAGGCAGGATCTCTTAAATACCTGTGAACTAAGGGTCATATTTGATCAGTTCTTAACTGGTATTTACTTTAGGAACAGTAAATAGCCGAGGTTTTGTGACAGCTGTGAGTTAGGCCTGAACAAAGGAGGATAGGCTATATTTAAGGCCACGAACGAGGATATTGTAGTAGACCCGAAGTGATTGAATAGCAGCAAGAACTTTGAACTTAGAAGTGTATCTGTGTAGCTATTAATCAACGCTTTCATTGATATTTCACAGCAGCCACTTTTCAAACATGTATATGACTACAATAATGTATAATCTAATTATGAAAGTGCTTGTCTTTTTTCCATTTGGCTCAAATGTTAGTCACAGTTAAACATCTTGCTCTTAAACATCATCAAATGCTTATTGCTTCTGCTTTTTAGTCATATTATTGCTTTAAAATATATATAGACTATATATATATATATTATAACCATTTTACATATCGCAGGCAATATCCTTGTTTTCGCTGTTAATTAGCTAATTTAATTAATTTAGTATTTCCTTTTACTTGATTATTGTGAATGTATAGGCTATGACTCGACTTATTTTTAAACCCTGAGATCTAAAAATCACTGCCCTGAGATTATGTTATCTATTGAACTAAGAAAAATATACATTTTCTCCATCCGATCATGGCTGGTAGCTCATTAAAATCTGCGCTTTATGGTAAAACCGCCCCCCCTAAAGATGTGCACGACATATTGTTGCTATTTTGCCATTAATCGGCTGATTATTTGCTTGCATGCATGTATGCGAAAAACAAGCCTGTATCACAGTCAAACAGTCAAACCATCTACAATAAAGAGGCCACTTTTAAACTTAGGCTACAGCCTACCCCTGACACGAGCCTGCTTGAATGGAAGCAAACATTAACGCAATTAATTTAATGTAAGCATACATTAACGTAATTCAAAATTCGATTTTTTTCTGAATACAGTGATACATTAAAATCTTCAAATAGACTAAATTCGCAAACAAGTACACTCGATAGCACTCGGCTACTGCAATTCAAGTGCAAACGACAGAGGTCAACCTGAAGAACTATTGGGTAGGTAAAAATCTCTGAATGTCCTTTCGTAACGTCCTTCCCTATAACCTATGTCCGTTTCCCTCGATAATTGTATCCTTTCCTTTCCTTATTAGCTGTCCGCTGTATCTTTCCTCGTTCCTTCGATTTTCACTGCGGTAAAGCGAAAGGTTTTCTATGGACTTTAGATCCCCAGTAGAGATGTATCGCTCTGTCCATCATCATGACCGAACTGCCGCAGACGACATAACAGTCGCAGTAAGGAAAAGATCTACTCGAACGCAAAATACGCTTCCTGAGTATTATGACGTATCTGGCATTAACACGAATTAACGATATTATTTCCTATTAAAAATAGTCCTCTTTAGAGGTGGCAGACATGTACGCCAGCGATAAGTGATGTGTCAGCCTCCACAAAAGTGTTCCGGTTACTCAGCCCCTGAAATGTGGAGAGGTGGAGGGGAGGGAGGAGAGAGGTTGCTCTTGATGCATTGCGGTACAGGATAGGGAGAGAGGGAAATGAGGAAGCAGAGTACTGGCGAGGCTGGTTTATCGTGTGTGGATGCTAAATATTGGTTCTCCACCACGTTCACTATGTTGATACTGTAGCGAGCGTACACGAGGTGATGTATCAAGAAAGAGACAAGAGTCCAGTAGTAATGCAAAAATGACATTGCGAGTAGGCACTTTATTAAAAGAAGCGATAATTATCCATGCTCAATACACCGCAAAGCTATGGATAATATTGGTGGCAAACCTCCGTGTTCCATACACCGCACAACTACAGACGATGCTCAAAAACCCTTGTTGGAACAACCAAGGACACGATTGACCATTAAAACACCTTCCGTAGATAATGATCAGGAAAGTTCTTTTATTGGTTTTTACATTTTGCATTAAAAGTTGGCATTCCAACTAAATGGGGAAAAATTATATTTGGGTACCAATAGGTTCATACATTTTAGTCTCCTTCACACTTCGTTGAATGAATACACTTTTCCTTGAAACTCAAGGGACTGCACCAATTACACTTGGCGTACTGGTCCCGGTGATTTCAGACACTGACTCACCGCGACTAGCTAGCTAACACAATAACAATGTCTTTAAACACACACATAAAAGACTAACGGAACAGTTTCGTGATTAACCCGGGGGGAGACGCATAAAGGAAGAATAGCGTACCCCCCACAATGCCCCGCGCACACATTTTAATGAGGAGGGACCCTCTCAGGATCGCTACAATACTTTTCAGATAAACGTTATTATGTTGTGCATTATGCAGAGATCATTAACGATACTATTAACACGAATTAGAATAGTAGACTACAGTTTAAAAATACATTTTATGCGAGAGCACGTCTCATAGCCTTAAACTAAATCTCCGTTCACATAAACACTGAGAAATATGCCAACGTTAAAAATCTGGCTCTAGCCTGTGATGCTACCTTAACACAAGCAATAGTCTGTTCACATTGTTATAGGAAGCCATAGGCAATGCATCGTTTAATCCCAATCTCTGTGTGTATTTCAGTCTTGAAACATTTTCCTCCTTATCACGCTATCTTTATGTCATTGTGAACATATCCAAAAACATAGGCCTATGATATGGTATATTTACACAGTAAATGTCTTGAAATCTACTGTACAGATAAACTACTCTACAGGTAGGCTATTTGTTCCTGAGAAACCACTCGCAAACCGAAAATTCGTAAATAGTCAATATCTGTAGAGATTCCTCGATTTGAAATAAGAGAGGCTGAAGCCGATACCTTTAAACCGATGATTAATTTAAACCTGTTTCCATTTACACTCCTTGATTCACTCCTTGTTCAAGCAAAATAAATGAAAACATTGAAACCAATGATCGGTTTAAAGGTAAGATTTCAGCCGCCTCAATTCACAGCTCGCCAGCCGCCACTAATATTTACTAAAAATATTGTCAACAGTAGCCTAATGGAAAACGATGTTTTGTCAAATTAAAGAATCCGTTTAATGAAAATGCAAAGATAAATCCATAAATAGCCTATATCACATTGTAAATAGCCTGTAGCCTACTTGGAAATATCTCACTTAAACAGCGCTTTCAGTGGGCATGCTTTCCCTGTCAGAGAAAGTTTGTACATAGAAGCGACTAAGAAAATATTTCAATGCGAACTGAGCTTCTGTGGTGTGTTTGATAGGCTAGTAGAGGTATTATCTACATTACTTTGAGATACAGCATGCATGAGAGGAACATCAGTCCTAGAGGCCCATTGCTCACTCCTGTCCTGTGCGCACCGAAGTGCACGCTGTGGGTTACATTTCTGCTCCTGCTAACACGTAATGCCACGTAGCGCTAGGTAGCGCCGTAAAGTAGCGTATTAATGACACAGAACATCACAGGAGTCTTCTAAAATAATGTTTCGTTATAAAACGAGAGGATGTCGGCGGATCAAAATTGGCACGGGGGTCGCTAGTCGCAGATACCTGCAGATGGTAGTTTTGGTCTGTGCACGTGCTGAATGCGTGAATGAAATGATTGACAATACAGATACATTCTGTGATACTGGTTTATCATCTGGTGTAAAATTCCCTTAGCACAAAAATTCAATTCCTTGATTTGGAAATGGCCCTGCATTGAAAATGGCCCTAAATGACCAAGTTCGTACAGTAGACTCCGTTTTTATTCACACCCTTGATAAATATGAACAAAAGAGATCATATAAAATAAACAATATAAGTAATGAGCTTTATTTTATGCTTATAAAATGCAGAAAATTATATTATTTAATAAAAATGCATTGGCACGAACCACAATCAAACAGTTCTCACATTATATTTTTTCCCCCCAGAAAAATCAAGAATCACAAATATTCACACCCCTGTTATCAGTATTTTGTGATTCCTCCCTTAGCCATTATAACAGCAAGTAGTCATTTTCTGTAGTGTTTTACAAGATTATGGAACTTCTTCGGGGGGGATTGTCAACCATTCCTCAATGCAACCATGGTTATTGTCAACCATTCCTCAATGCAGAATTGTTCGAGTTCCTTCAGATTGACGGGTTGACGTTTGTGAACCGCTTTTTTACGTTCAAACCACAAAAGATCAATTGGACTCTGGTCTGGAGACTGAGGTGGCCACGTCAGGACATTGATCTTGTGCTCTGTCAATCATTTCTTAGTTGCTTTGGACGTGTGTTTGGGATCATTGTCTTGTTGGAAGGTCCATCTGTGGCTTAGGTGTAGCTTCCTGGGAGAGGGAACAAGGTTTTTGGACAAAATGTCTTGGTAGGAGTTCATGGTTCCATCTATTTTAATAAGGGCCCCAGGGCTTGTGGATGCAAAACAACCCCAAAACATTAAAGATCCACCACCATGTGTCACTTTGTTTTTGGGGGAAAAATAGGCATGGGGTGCTTTTAGTAAAACTCCAACATTACTTGCATTCTTTGGACGGTCAAACATAACGGAGGCAGGATCTCCAAAAGGCTTGATTTTTGTTTCATCTGACCACAAGACACGGTTCCAATTGTAGTTCAGATGTAGTTTTTATTGGCTGTGTAATTTTGATTTCTGTTTCAATATGCCTTTTTTACGGTGAATTGTCTTCAAAAAACGAGGCTTTCTTCTTTTACGCAACTCTGCAACAACTGGACAAGTCCATTGTCATGTTAAAGGCGTTTGAAGAAGAGGAGGAGTGCAAAAAAATGGTAGCTTTAGACACCTTGTAACCCCAAGATGCTAGGTTGTTTTGGAGATATTGAACTGTGCCCCTTGGACTTATTTTTGCCTCTTGAGCCATCCATCTCACTACACATGGGGGCAAGATAGAATTGCATCCTCTACCTGGCAGGTTAGCTTCTGTTCCAGTGGTCTTAAATGTCCTAATAATTGACACAATAATGGTAAGCGGTATCTTTAACCTTTTTAGTGATTTTTTTGTAGCCATCTTTCTGTGTCAAAACCTTTTGTCTGATGCTTTCAGGGAGTTCTTTGCCTTTCACCATGATGCTGGCTGACCACAGTATTTCAAATGTGTGTTCCTGCCTTTTTATACCCTAAGGGAAAAGGAAACCAGTATAGGCCAATGTATAGTTCCATAACCTTCCAATGAACTGCAAATAAGCTGTATATTTATGATGATGTTTTTGTTGGATTACATTTAAAAGAATAGTTAGGGGTGTGAATAATTGTGATATTATTAATAAAACAATATGTTTTTCTGAACAATTGTATTAGTATTGTAGGTTTGGAATTTTCAGAAATTCTTGAGCATAAAATATACCTCAGTACTCAGTGTCCTTTATTTTATACAATCTCTTTTGTTCATCTTTATCAAGGGCATGAATAAAAAAGGAGTCTACTGTAACAGAAATTTCGTAAATAGAACGTTCGTAAATAGAGGTAGGCTATACCTGTACTGTATTTTAAATTTAAGCTGTCTATATGTTAGACATAATTTACTGAGGTGATTAATTTCAAATAAAACACAGAGGAAGACAGAACTCATTGGGTTCAGTTGAGAGGGTATTAATGTAAACATATGACCTTTTGGTTTCTAACAAGCTTACACGCTTGCCTGAATAGATACCTCAAAATACACTAATGAAATATAATTTGTCAGACTGGCCTAGTCTCTGTCATGTACCCTGAGAAGTGTGTACAAAATCTGGAGTGCGATGTTCAGTTGCCTTTGCAAGGCAGAAAAGCATCTTGGGTATGCAAGTGTCAACATAGTCATTCCCTTTTTTATCCACACAAAGAGGAAGCATTGGTAGCTTAAGGAAGTACAGAAAACTGGTTTGAGCTCTATGATTGGCAGAACTGACCAGTATTTGTAACCCATCATTTAATGCATGAGTTCACAGCATACCTTGGAGCTAGCCTAAGATTAGAAGACAGTTAAAAGGCCAGCTAGGTTATGGGTGGACCCCTTCCATATACTGAAATAAAGGCAGCAATGGGGCAACATCACTGAATAACAACTTATTAAATGCAATTGTTGGGTATACAATACCCTCCAAAATTATTCACACCCTTGATAAACATGAGCTGTATAAAATGTATATATTTGTAACCATCTCCTGAAGTGTGAAGGTCAACAACACTGTCTTGTTTCTTCTTAAGTTTTTTTATTTATTTTTAAATATTTTATTTTGCCTTTCCCCATGGTGATGGATGACAAATGGATTTTACATGTGTATTACCTTATTTTTATACCACAGTGAAACAGAGAGCCTTGGGAGGGCCCAATACAGTTCCCCACCAGTTGCATCACCAGAACTCCTTATTTTTACATTTTTACTTCTGTGATTGGGAAAACAATGTACATTTTGTCAAGTTATGATGCGTTAACATTAACACCTTTATCATGGTCCAGTGGTGAAGTTAAACTCTGTGGTAGACTTTGATTATCCACTTTCCCTGACCAGTCTGACAAGTATTCAATGAGCCTTTTCTTAGATGCCTGGAAAAAGGTTTTCACACACATATTATAAGACTTATAACTGCAGTTGTTCATGTTCGTACCCAAGTGCTTTGGTTTCCACTTGTCGTAAGTGTAAGACGTGGTTAATATTATGTTCACAGTGAGGGAGGTAAATGCTGTGGATATGTGCTGATTATCAGGCTTGACTCTTCATGTGTCAGTTGGGGGAGTGTGAAGGAAACTGTGTTTTTGTCTTCTTTCTCAGTTAACGGTAATTCTGCACAAAAAACATTCTGGGTGGGAGGCTGTTATTTTGCCTGTGTAATCAATGGTCATTACAGGACGCCAGAGTCAAAGAACGAATCATTCCCTGAGCCGAGATTGCCGATGTTTGTCAAAGCAAATGAGTGTGCCGCAGACACCCTTCCCACTAGCAGCTTCATAACTAGCACACTGTTGAGTGAAAACTACCAGGGATAAACGTGACATAATTAGCACATCCCACTGCTGTTTCGCTGCAAGCATAGAAGATGATGGGTTTACAGAGATGGTTGAGATTATATGCAAGGTTTCAAGATGCGGGTTTAATTGGTGCATGACTCAGTGTTTTGTGTGCTGCAGAAGAAAAAAACACCCTGAGTCATACAACAATTAAACCTGCAGCTTGAACATTGTTGAGTCAAAACTATCAGGGACAAATGTGACATAATTATCATATCCCACTGCTGTGTCACTGCAAGCATAGAATGTGATGGGTTTAGAGAGAGAGTTCAGATTATATGCAATTTAGCCATCAGACCTAATTCAGTATGCTGCAGCAGGGGTCTCCAAACTATGGCTGAAGAAAATCCATCAATATTTATTTTTTTGACTGCACACAGGAAATGAATTCATGTAATGGTATATCAATTGCAGGGAGTGCATGGACTGAATTATTAAAGCCACTATCATTAATATTTATCTCTGGCCGTTCAGGCCAGGGTGACCTAAGATTCCGAGATTTTACATCTTTCCAAATTTTCTACATGTTCTGACCTTCAACAATTTATTTCAAATAACCTTTTGAATCCAGTTGTTCCAATTACTACTCAATCACAATGCATTGTCCCTGTTCCTTGCTTAGTGTATAGAGCAGTAGACATTTGGTACCTAAGCCTCAAGCTTGTCTCGAAATAGGCAGATACGGAATGTGACTCAGAGTACTGCTGTTCGTTATTAGGAAACACTGACATTTAGTTTCTCACAAAAACTGCTACAATATTTTTCAGTAATATTGGAAAAAGAATTATCATCTAGAACGAATGTGAAATATGCCAGCATGTGTGGCCTTGGAGCATGTTGTCCAGCCATAGGAATGCTTTTATAAATTGACTTGTGATGTTCATTAAATGCTTGTACTGTCTAAGCGGTTCATGCAATCAGATTCTCCATTCTCTAAAAATACAGTAGCCCGTTTCAGAGATATTCAAATATGAACCTTGCTATGTATCATACTGTTGGAATGTGACCTTGGATATCATGAGAGAACGCTCAAATCATAAAACTTTTGATCAAGTGTCTCAAAGAGCAATTGTTTCTCCCCATTTTCCCCTGAGATCGTCACGCACAAGTGCATAACCATACCAACTTGAAACACTGGGTGCATTATATTGTGTTAAGTTTAATCATCTGTCTGCATCCAACTGTGAGTAACCTGGTGTAGGATTTCAATTTCTGTTGCTGTTTCACTGGTCCTCTTGCTAGTTTGAGGCTGTTTACTGATGTTATTGCTAGTTTGATGCTGTTTATTGTTTTTTCTTGCTGGTTTGACACTGTTTATTGGTTATTCTTGCTATTTTGATGCTGTTTATTGATGTTATTGCTAGTTTGATGCTGTTTATTGGTTTTCCTTGCTAGTTCGACGCTGTTTATTGGTTTTTCTTGCTAGTTTGATGCCGTTTATTGATTTTATTGCTAGTTTGACGCTGTTTATTGGTTTTTCTTGCTAGTTTTATGCTGTTTATTGGTTTTATTATTAGTCAACGTTGTTTTACTGGTCTTAGTGTTTGTTTGGCGTCTGTTTATCGGTTTTATTGTCTCTGGTTTAGTTTCCAAATGGACTATATCTTTAGTCACGTGCTTCCGGAGTAGTGGATGGTACTTGTTACTAAGTGCTTTGGGAACATTGTTTTCAAC
This sequence comes from Aldrovandia affinis, assembly GCA_029706075.1. Taxonomy (NCBI): domain Eukaryota; kingdom Metazoa; phylum Chordata; class Actinopteri; order Notacanthiformes; family Halosauridae; genus Aldrovandia; species Aldrovandia affinis. Next base: position 1,548,939 of record JAINUG010000182.1, on the reverse strand, counting down.
TGGTAATCGGTGCATAGTAATTAGTCTCGTGTAGGTATGTTAGTACCTCCGGTTCTAGTAGGCGGCAGCCTCACCTTCCTAGTCTCACCGTACGAAGACTCAGTGTACAAAGACTTAGGAATCTACCTGCAGGAGTCCACTGAGGGAGGCCAGCTAGGGAGTGAACGCCGCATGGTAAGTACCATCATTTCTCTTACACTAGTACTTTTGGCACATCTAACACCATGTTCAACCTCCCTATCCAAGTACGTGTCTCCTCTCCTAGATTCCCTAGAAGGAGGGTTGCAACTAACAGCCGCAACCTCTCCAATCTGATTCACCCTCCTAGATCCACCGGTGTAGACGTCAAGGTAGCAGGAGGGCTATCCTCTCTCTCCTCCTCTGATTCATCTCCACCAAACCTGCTCGTCTCCTACCTCCAAGCCCCTGGCTAACTGGCTGCATTCTTGCTGACCGACTCAAACTGCAAGCGGCAGAAAGGAAATGGAGAAAATCCGAAATCCCCGGTTGACCTAACTCTCCCTCGCCCATCTCACGACCCAAACCTCTCGCCTACCTGTCTTCCTTCTCAGCCCTCCCTGACATCTCACAGCTTGTTCACTCCCACTGTCATACCACCTGCCCTCTCGATCCCATTCCTTCCCCCCTCTTCCAGTCCATCACTATGGACATCCTCCCCTTTGTCTCCAATTTAATCAACCCTCTCTTTCCTCTTGCTCCATCCCCTCTGCCCTCAAAAGGGCCCAGGTCATTCCCCTCAAGAAACCCTCTCTGAATCCTGCTGACATTTCTAACTACCGACCAGTCTCTCCTCTCATTCTATCCAAAACCTTAGAACGGGCTGTATATAATCAACTGTCTCTCTATCTCCTACAGAATGACCTACTTGATCCCAACCAATCTGGCTTCAAGGCAGGCCACTCTACGGAAACTGTTCTGCTTGCGGTCACTGAGGCTCTGCACTCAGCTAAGTCTCAATCACTCAGCTCCGTCCTCCTCCCCGATCTATCAGCTGCATTTGACACCGTTGACCACCAGATCCTGCCCTCATCTCCTACCGAGATGGGAATCTCTGGATCTGCACTGGCATGGTTTGAATCATACCTGGCTGACCAGGAGAGGATCCATCTCCTCTCCACACACCCTCTCTACTGGAGTCCTGCAGGGCTCAGTGCTAGGCCCCCTCCTATTATCCCTATATACCAAGTCACTTGGTTGAGTGATCTCTTCTCATGATTTTTCATATCACTGCTATGCTGATGACAACTCTTTCTCTCCTTCTCCTTTTATGAAACCCAGGTCCCGGCGCATATCTCTGCATGCTTGGCAGACATCTCTGCTTGGATGTCCACCCACCACCTGAAGCTGAACCTGGGGAAGACAGAGCTGCTCTTCCTCCCAGCGAAGAGCTCCCCGATGATTGATGCTTCAATCACCGTGGAAAGCTCCATAGTGTCTCCGTCCCAGTCTGCCAGGAGCCTTGGAGTGACCCTGGACGACCAGCCAATTCTCCCTCCACAACATCCGGAGAATTCACCCATTCCTCACCCAAGAGGCCACACATCTCCTGGTCCAGGCCTTGGCGATATCACATCTGAACTACTGCGATTCCCTGCTGGCAGGCTTACCGGCCTGTGCAGAATGTTGCCGCACATTTCGTTTTCAACCAACCCAAATTCACACATCACACTACTCACTTCTCTGCACTGGCTCCCTATTGCAGCACGTATCAAGTTTAAATCACTGGTGCTGGTTTACCAAGCCACTAAGGGAAACGCTTCCTCCTACCTCCAGACACTCATCACACTCTACAAACTGACTGGCAAACTGACTGTCCCATCCCTCCGAGCCCCAGCCAGCTGCTCCTCACAGTTTCGCCTCTTCTCTGTCCTGACCCCTCGGTGGTGGAATGATCTTCTGTACTCAGCCAGGACCGCAGAATCACTGGCTATCTTCCACAAGAGACTAAAAACTAAAACTATCTTCGGATTCCACTACCACCGATTCTGTATATAAAATTAATTATTATTACTAACTAATTGTCATCACAACAGTTTACATGTTTAATACTGTATTTTGTATTTGTTTGATACTGTAAAAAAAATACATATACACTATCGGTCTTGATGACTGAAACTTAAGTAGTTCATGTCCAGTGATTAACCTGAAATGGTACAAAGGTAAGCAGTAAATTGCCAGAGGTTATATATATATAAAAATAAAAAAAGAGGCAGGAAGAGGTCTGGCAGACCCAAAGCCACAACAAAATCATAAGACAAGTTTCTAAGAGTCAACAGAGAAGCGGCTCACAGGACAAGAGCTTCAAGCACAGCTTAACACTGGTCTAAGTAAGGAAGTCTCAGTTTCAACTGTGAAGAGAAGACTTCAAGCTGCAGGTTTGACAGGTTGAGTGGCAGTAAAAAAGCCATTGCTAAGATGGCAAAATAAGAAAAGAGGCTTGCCTGGGCCATGAAGCACCGCCAGTGGATTACTGAAGACTGGAAGGTCTTATAGACCGATTAATCAAAATTTGAAATCTTGAAATTTTGAAAGGTCTTTGTAGGCCGTTGAGTAGGCGAAAGGATGGTTCCTCAGTGTGTGACACCAACTGTCAAACATGTAGGAGGAAGTGTGATGGTCTGGGGCTCTTGGTGCTGGATCCAGAGTCAGCGACTTGCAGAGTGACTGTTGACCCACGTTAACCCATTACTTGTTCCCTGAAAAGAGCCTTTTTTTAGAACTGAAATGTACATTATTTTTCAGTTTTTTTAAAAAGTTTACCGCTTACCTTTGTACCAGTTCAGGTTATTTACTGGACTTGAACCGTTTAAATTTCAGTAAAAACTGGAAAATGGGGGTGTACCAAAACTTTTGACCGGTAGTATATATATATATATATATATATATACTAACCTTTTCTTTCCCTGTGTTACAGGCATGGTACGCAGCTGCCAACAATGTATATTGCTGTATTACTACACTGATCTCTCGCACAAACAATGACTGATCCTACCATGTATAAATGCACATCTTGTAAGTCTGCTAAATGCCTAAAATGTCATGTAGAATGTACTGCAATACAAAGGATATGGTTCAAGAAAAACCTAAAAGTGCTGTTACCAGGCATAACCAGTAGAGGGCACTCTCTTTGTTCTAATAAAATGGTCCAATGTTGGTATGGTGACACTGGTATAGAATAAGGGTTTAAACCTGAGCCATGAGGAAAAAACAACATGGACCCAGTCCAGACAAAAGATGCTGTCGTTAAAATATATACCAGTTGATGGCTCTACCTTGCGATTTCATCAATTTGCAAGGCATCACCTCATGGTTTAAGACAGATGATGACAGATTCTTGACCCACAGTTTTATTTTATTCATAATTTATTTACCTTACTTACCTACTTAATCTGGTAGGTCAACTGAGAACTAATTTCTTGTTTGTAGTGAGAACCCGGGGTATCAATGTGGCACGCAAGGGATGCTACATTTGTCTCTGAACTTCATCGACTACTGGCAAGTCACCCATACCGAGTGAGCTAAAGAAATCTGCATTTGTGACCCGATGGACTGTACGGTTAGCCTTTAGTGCTCTTTGGTATAGGCAATGCTCCTGCAACATTTGGAGTCATTGCTTTATCAGAGATATTATATCTTATATTAGCGATGTGCTTGTGTACAGTGTTTAGCAGACTCATGTTGAACAGATAAAAGCTTTTTGACAAGATTAGTATTTTACAGTCAATTTAACCAAAACTGGCGGCTGGCTAGCACCACTGAGAAAACATGCTCTCAAATTAAATTTCAGCATCTTCTACCTTGACTGAATCGCTCCCTCTGCTTCGCTTTCTCCATAGTAAAATTAAAAAAAACATCCAGGGTTATTATTACATTTTTATTTGAGGTCCCCAAAAAAGATCATAACGATATAACAATAATAATAATAATAATAATAATAATAATAATGAAGAAACATCAAAAAATAAAAATAAAATTGCTTTCATTTTCACTGCCTCCAGGTATCAGCCAACTGACACAGCATGTCCTTAGACAGGAAAAATGGGTATGGCTTCAAGAAGATTGGGTGTCATATCATCCAGGAGCCAATCAGGAATGTGGCGGCGAAGAGGAAAGAGGTTGAGCCTGAGACAGGCTACTGTTGTGACACCTTAGAGAGAAAGTGGGGTGTGTGGGAAGGGGGGGGGGATAAATTGAGAAATTAACAAATCTAATATCCCTAGAATAATTTTTAAATGTTACAAACGTAAAGCAAAAAGAGTCTACTGAAAGTGTTGAAATAGTATCCATGGTAATACAGCCGCCTCTGGTTTATGAGGGGCGGGGTTTTGTACCTGTTGAGTCTGTGTGTCAGGGCCCCTGCTGGCCAGGCGGCTCAGGATGTTCCTCTCTGACATCTGCAAGCGCACGGCAACAGGAGGTATCCGGGCGATGGTTGCTGGGAGACGAGTGACATCCGCCTTCATGTCGCTGAGCAACTCCTCCAGCTGTTTCAGCACTGAGGGAAATGGGGGGCAGTGGTTTGAGTGCTCTGCTACCTTTGTGCACAAGAGGATTGCAGGATGATGCCGTTGCATACACCACACCGTAGTAGATGGCAAAACAATTCCATTTCAGTTAAGTGAATTCGGGAAATTAATTGAAATTCAATTCCTTAATTAAAAAAATGTTCTATGGGAATTTACCAATTAATTAACTGAATTTCTATTCCTCTTCCCGAATTGACAGAATTGAAATGGAATTGAGCCGAGCGCCCTAGTGCACTGCACACAGGAGAACTTCCACACCAGTGGTTCTCGATCCTGGTCCTGGAGAGCCGCAGGGTGTGATGGTTTTTGTTTCACCTTAAAACCAGCAACCAATTTATGCACAAGAAAGAATTACTTATCGAATCGACCGCTTTAATTGATCAATTAAGTACTTGGCAAGAATGAAAACCAGCACACCCTGCAGCTCTCCAGGACCAGGACTGAGAGCCACTGGTCTACAGTCACTCCAAAGCGTGGCTGGACAAAAGGACAGGTTTGGGTGGCGAGGGGCAGCGGGCGGAGCCGACACCTTTGTGCAGGACGGCGTTGGCGGGCTTGTTCCCCGACATGGACTCCTTGCTGAGGTGCTGGTGGGACTCGGCCAGGCACTCCACCTCGCTGAAGCGCGTGTTGAGAGCCATGGAGGGGTGCGAGGGGTCCTCCGACATGTTCAGGTAGGCGGCTCTCCGCAGCTGCTCCTCAATCACCAGGGCCTGCTCCAGAAGCTGGAGGGGACAGATGGACAGAGACAGACGTGTGATTGCTGCCTGCTTTGGACACTCCTAACACACAGTGGCTTGGGCTCAATCGCCATTCCATCCGGACTCGCAACTTAATCTTTAGTTTAAAGGGGCGCTGGGCCTTTCCACTGGTACCAGCTGTGGCACCCCCCACGGACACTCACGGTACCTTAAATGATCACGGTGCCTTCATTTACTCCATTGTTGTCTTTATTTTGGCAGTTATCTGTATGCTTATGCTTGTATGTATTGGCGAAGGGGAAATGTTCATTTGAATCCAGTGTCGGTACCTTGAACCTCCTGGCCAGGAACTTGTTCTTGATTTCCAGGAAGTTCCCCCGGCTCATTTCTCCCTTGAAGGGCTCGTTCAAGATGGCGTACTTCACGTCGTTCTGGATGTCCTGCCAGCGTGCGTAGCCATGTCTGAGGGGCGCCGGAGTTACGGAACACTAACGCGCTGATCGACGCTGAGAAACCCTCAACCGCACATTCGTAGAGAACGCTTAATGCACATCTTGTAAGTCGCTCTGGATAAGAGCGTTTGCTAAATGCTTAAAATGTAAAATGTAAAATGTAACACACCCTGCTGAACGACACTTCCAACACACCGAGTTGTCGGGCCACACCAGTGCTTGTGCACACAATTCAGAGGCTGATACGGATCAGACGACACTTAACCTACTAAATTCCTTTAAACGTAATATACGTGTTAAGCACCTTGCTCAAAGGTACAATGGCAGTGCCATACCTGGGAACTGAACGTACAACCTTTGCGTTACAAGCTCAGTTCCCTAACCATTATACTACGCTGCCACCCGTAGCACATAACGTAACGAGACACGCAGACTGGGGCCTTCACACAGGTGCGGACACAGGAATGGCGAGGGGGAAAAGGATACTGTATGATGCCGGCCAGCAGCCAGTAGTCATGGCGACGGTGCCAGATCTCGTTGGTCTTCTTTGTGACCGTGGCAGCCCTCTCCTCATTTTGCCACAGGGAGTGAAGCTCTGGAAAGGGCAGAGAGAGAGAGAGCATAAGAGAGAGAGAGAGAGAGCAAGCAAGCAATACAGTGAAAGAGTGAGAGTGCGTTAGTAAGTGGAATTGCATGAGTAAAGAGCATTCGTCGGTTGCAAACCGAGCTATACCATCTCAACTGTGTGACTGAAGGAGCGAATTTGGACAATTCCCACCTAATCCAATTGAAGCAATTCATGCCGTTTAAGCAGCCGCTTCCTGCCCTCCCCTTTCCGCCTGCGCTCGGGGAACCGAGGCCGGCCAAACACAAGCTCCCTCGCCTTTGTGCCCTTACCTGTGAAGCCCCCGTCTGCGATGTTGAACATAAATCTCTGCTTCGCTGCTTTCTTCTTCTCCTCGTTGGCCCCCGCTGCCCCCTCTTTCGCACTCTCTCCATTCTGGAGCTTGGTTGGCTCATCCGCCTTTGCGCCCTCCTTCTCCTCTTTTGGTTCTGGAGAGAGAGAGAGAGAGAGAGAGAGAGAGAGAGGTAAAGGGAGGAGGAAGAGAAGAAAGGAGAGGAGAGGAAATGAAAGGGAGAGAGAGAATAGAGTGAATACTGCAATGTGACCAGTGGGAGAATGCAGCATTAAAGGAGATATAAAAAGATAAATCACCTTTCTTTTCTTCTGCAGGGGGGCTGATGTCCATCTTCTCGGGCTTCTCTTCCTTCTTTTCATCTTCTAAGGGACCGTGAGGAAGAGAAAGGGGAAACATTTGAAAAGCTCACACCACACTTACATAGACTGCAGCAATCACTGGGCTCCCACGTTGGACGTTAAGACTCGATACCGGCACAGCCAGACATAGAATGAGGCCCATTTCCCTGGCACACTGACCTGTGACCGCGGACTCCTCGGGTTTTCCTTCCGAGCCCTCGGGCTTGGCCTCTGCGGAAGAGCTCTTCTCTTCTGCCTCTCCCGTTTTCTCTTCCTTCTCTACTTCCTTCTCTACCTCCTTCTCCTTCTCCTTCTCCTTCTCCTCCACCTCTCCGTTGTCTTCTTCCTTTTCCGTTGGCGGGATGGCTGTCGCTGCTTCGGCCTCCTTCTCTGTATTCTCCGGGGAGGGGGAGGACTTCTCTTCGTCGTCGGGGATCGCGATCACCTGAAAAGGAGAGCAACGTGTGGTGCATTCGCTGCGTTGTACACACTGACTGATCTGCATTTAAACACGGAGACAGGGGCCTCCCGCGTGGTCTAGTGGTTTCAACTAGTGGCTGACCACGGCGACCGGGGTTCGATTCCCCGTCGCGCCAGAGTCGGCTCTGGCCGGGAGTGCCACCGGGGCTGGCAATTGGCTGTCCGCCCCAGGGAGGGGGCAGGGAAGCAGACACAGTTCACTGCGCACAGGAGTGGTTCTGGGGTGCCTGAATTACAGTCGACAGCACGATGAGTGCTGTCTTGGAGGAGGCAGCGATTCGCCTTTGTCACTGTCGGTCACAGGGCTACAGCAGCGAACTACAAGGGAGGGGATTGAACTAAGCACAGCGGGAGTAATTGGCTAATTGGGGTAAAATCGGAAAAAACATGGAGACAGGGTAGACGTTAATGTCAACTTTTTTTTCTCAGAAGCACTGAAAAGAAAAAAGCGCTTTCAACGGGCCGCCTTCGGCCAAGACTTTACCTCTGGTTCTTCAACCTTGCTCTCCTTTTCCCCTCCTACTTCATTCTTCTCCTCCTTGTCCTTCTCTGTCTCTTTTGCAGCTTCTTCAGACTTGGAGGGCTCATCTGGAGGAGAGAGAGAGAGAGAGAGACAGATTTAGAGCCGGTGGCGTGGTGTGCAGAGCGTGAGTGGTGCGCAGACGCAGAGGGAGCGGAGCGTTACCTGTAGCGGGGGTGTTGGGTTGCGTGTCTGCGGGTGTGCCGGTGGAGGGCGTTTTGGGGGCTGGGGAGGGGGAGGAGGACAGAGCAAAGCACAGGCAATGTTAAGGGGCAGAGCCGTGCAGGTGTGAGCGGTTCGGTATTCCACTCGATGTAGAAAGAAAGGGAGAGAGTTCCAAACAGCTGTTGAGTGGAGAGTGGAGGAGTGCAGGGTACAGGATAAAGGTGTGAAGTGGGGGGATGGACGGACAGGTATGTGGACATGGGAGGGGTACAGGGTACGGGTATGTGAAGGAGGGAGGGGTACAGGTGTGTGGCGTAGGGAGGGGTAGAGGGTGCAGGTCTGCGGGGTACCTGTGGCAGGGGTATTTGGCTGGGTGTCAGCGGGGGTCCCCGTCGAGGGGGTCTTGGGGTTCCCTGGGGAGTCGGGTCGAGCAGCAGCGGCGGCGGCGGCAGCAGCAGCCTTCTTGCTCTCCTCAAGCTCCATCATCCATGGCATGGACCACTGGCCGTTTACGTGCTCAAACTCTTGGACCTGGTCGATGCACAGGGGCGCGGTCAACAGCTCTGATCGACAGCCACAAAGGCCACCCCCTCCCCCCAGAGGAAGCCTCCCTACCTCCCTCCCCAGGAGAAGCACGTGGGGTTCGATGACCATATCCATAAGTGTGTGTCGCTCACCTTTTTCCTGATGAGGGACATCACGCCTATGCGGGTGAGCACGTGTTGCCGGGACAACCCCTCTCGGGGAACGCCGTCGGCAAAGGTCTCGGCCCCATCGGCGCCCGGCTCGCACAGGTGGCGCATGAAGAGGGAGACGTACGCCCTGAGAGAGAGGGAGAGGGAGACAGGGAGAGAGGGGGATGGCAGGTTTTATCCAAAGACTTACAGTAGTGAATGCATTATTTTCAGCATGATTGCCCCAGCAGGGCTGAACCCACAACCTAAGCGTTGCCAACGCCATGCTCTACCAACTGAGCCACAGAGCCACAAAGAACCACGATGGAGGTGATCGTTGCTAATTGTACATGATTGCACAGCAGGGCTATCCAATTCCAGGCCTCGAGGGCGCCATCTGTTTTCAGTCATCACTCATCACCTCACCTCCTGGACCAAGGAGGTCAACTAATTTGTGAAATCAGGTGGTGTGAGTGGTTGGAGAAAATACCTGCAGATATTGGAGCCCTCGACTTTAATAGCCCTGCTATATAGATAATCATGTACGATATCATGCAATCTGTGCTATTGCATTAGCATTGCTCCTTTTCGCAGGTACATGCAAGAATTCGCAGGAATGCGTGTTTGCCTTGCTGGTACAGCAAACTAAAACGTGAAAAGGGCACTGCAGCATGTTAGCGCTAGTTACCGCTAGACATCGAATGCTGTCCAGCTGTAAAGATGGATAATATGTAGAAAAATGGAAGCTATATACGCGTCTCCTTGAATAAGATCACCAGCCAAGAAGAACAACACCCCACACTGACAAACGCAGAGGTATTTGCACTCACTTGAACTCCTTCTCAGACTTCCCTCGCAGGTCCCTGACCAGCCACTGTGTGGTGAAGGCGTCTTGAGGAGGCATCCCATAACGCATCACCGCGTTCAGGAAGGCCTTCCTCTGCCGCGCATTGAAGCCCAACACCTGATAGAGAGACAGGCGGAGGGAGAGAGGGACCGGGGGTCAGTACAGCCCCCACACAAAGCCAGGCATGTAACACATCTGCACTCCTCCAAGAGGAGGAGGAGGAGGAGCGTGGCCACCAGGCTGACCTCGATGTTGCCTCCCACTCTGGCCAGCAGGGGGGGCAGCGGTTTGTCCTTGTCGTTCCTCAGCCCCTTCCTGTTGGGTCTGCGAGAGTTGGCTGCGAAGGGAGACAAAAAGGTTGACGTCACAGTCTGCACCGTCGCGGTCATGCCCTGCCGGCCATCTCTACGAACTTCTCCGGATTCATTACCCTCTGACCGCTCGTCAAAGTCCTCGTCTCCCTCCTCCGAAGCCACCGAGTAATCCGATTGGTTGTCCGACTGGTCATCCTGCCAATCTGTTGAAGAGGAGAGAGGGGGAAATGAGCCGTCTGCAACACGCTGCTGCTGAGAGGGAGCCAGAGTGAAAGGGAGAGGCTGAGAGAATACACTAAAGAGAGCCGGAGATCTCCACTAATGCTGAGAAAGAGGGGGTGGAGGAATAGTGGACAAACAATGGACAAACAATCCAGACAACGCATGCCAATACACTCCTGTAGCTGTGGGAAACAGACCAAGTCCGATCCTTTCGCCTCACGTGCAGTTTAAGGTGACGGCTGTGTAGTGCATTGTGAGCGATATCATTTGTGGGGGGGTTTAATGTTTGTGTTCAGCGATGAATTTTGGTTCCAAGGCCTGGACAGTACATTTGAGCTGGCTTTTCTGGAGCTTGACACGAGTCAACCGAGGCCAAAATCTCATGGATCAGCTTTTGCGAAGGCCTGCCATCAAACGGATGGTGTGCTGTTGCAGTTCTAAAAAAATTAAATACATAAAAATGCTAGCCTGTTTTGATCATTTTAATTACCCATACTGTGCTGGCAGGACTTGTTTGGCATCACACAAACACACGCCACAGAGGGCCTCGTGCAAAAAAAGGGCACGTGTTTTGACTTGCACGTGTTGTGACTCTCCACCAGAGAGCGCCATCGGGCGGCAAAGAAGCGACGAGACAACGCACACACACATCCAACATGCACACACACACAAAAAAAGTAAGTAAAACTGCTCTGCGTGTTCTGTACCCCGTCTACTACCTCGGTCCTCCTGCGAGCCGTCGTTGTAGTTGACCTGCTTGCGGATGCGCTTGCCCTTGCCCAGGTTACGGGCCAGGTCCTCCTGCTGCTGCTCGTAATGGTGCCTCAGCAGTTTCTCCCAGTAATCTGGGTCCACGCTCTCCTCCTGCTTAATGATCTCACGCTGAACCTCCTCCTCCTGCGGGGAAGGGGGAAGAGACCATTCCAGACCCAGGCAGGGGGGCGGGGAGAGAGGCGGGAGGGGCCATTCCCAGTCCGGTCAAAAGGGGGGGGGGGAGGGGGAGGGGGGTTGGTGTGGGAGGCCATTTCAGACCCGGAGAGAGTAAGGAGTGGAAAAACCGTTTAATGGCAGGGAGAGTGGGAGGGGACAGACCATTCATGGAGGGGGGAGCAAGAGAAAAAATAGGTCCAGGAAGGGAAGGAAAAGAGAGGGGGTGGAGGGAAGACATGTTGTAAGTTTTTGTGTGGTCAAACTATTCTCCATTTCCCATAATCATTACAAAATGAGATACAGTATAACGATGGGACACAATACATTAACCAGATCGGAGGTCCATGACTGGTGATTTTTTCTATATTATACTTTAAAAAAAAAAGTAATCTCAGAGGTCATAAAGGTCCATATCAGCCTGAGCAATTACCAATCAAATTGCAGTATTGGCAAGACCACAACTCACTCGCTCACTTTGACCAAAAAGTGTATGTTGTCCCCCTTGCACAATAATAAGATATTTAAAGAATGCCAACATCCTGGTTTTCGTGTTGAGATCACTGCGAAATGTACACACATCTCTTGTTAACATCCTCCTCACGGTTCGAGGAGGTTCAAACTCCTGTTTGAGAGGCCATCAAAACTGAGAGGTGTTAACAGCCTGAAGTCTCCCTCTCCGTTGTCACTGCAGGTGGTGTGAATATCGCCACCCTTTTGTTATTGGCTTCCTTAGCAAACATGCTCATCTGGGATGACCTCACTTTTCAGCAGGTTGGTGCTGGAATCATCTATGGCTCTCCATCTTTTTTTTTTTTTTTTATAATTTTCTTTTTCAGATTTTACCCAATTTTTCTCCCAATTTGTTGCCAATTACTCCCGCTGTGCTTAGTTCAATCCCCCTTCCCTCATAGTTCGCTGCCGTAGTCCTGTGACCGGCAGTGACAAGGGCGAAGCGCTGCCTCCTCCGAGACAGCACTCGTCGTGCCGTCGACTGTAATTCCGGTACCCCAGAACCACTCCTGTGCGCAGCGAACTGTGCGCGTGTCGGCTTCCCTCCCCCCTCCCTGGGGCGAACAGCTAATTGCCGCCTCGGTGGCACTCCCAGCCAGAGCCGACTCTGGCGCGACGGGGAATCAAACCCCGGTCGCCGTGGCCAGCGTCGGACGTTGAAACCACTAGACCACACGGGAGGCCGTGCCAGTTCCTCTTTAACTGGCTACATTAACCATGCGTGATGGAAGAGCTGGGAGACTCCCCCCTCAGTTTGGGGATGAGGGGGCCCTCTGCCCTGACCCGCTCACGCATACGCGGACGGACGGACGGACGGACTGACGCAACCACTCACCGCCTCCTCCTCCTCGTCCTTCACCACGTACTGGGCCACCTTGAAGGAGCTGAGGTATTCGTTCATGCTCTGGATCTCCGTGTCCTCCGTGGCGTCCCGGTTCCGGTCCAGCAGCTGGTCGATGGCTTTGTCGTCGTAGTGGATCACGCTGCTGTCCTCCTCCTTATTGTCTCCTGAGAGAGAGAGAGAGAGACACAGAGGGAGGTGGAGAGGGGGAAAGACAGGAAGAGGAACATGCTTATTGACAACATGCTTATTTAAAGTGCAATGTTACTTGCTAAACAATACAAAACCCTCCCCCTGTGCTGTATGCATTATGATAAATGTTTTACTTTCTTTTGTTCAGACAATGTGATTTGTTCAGAATGTGACTGTCAGGTAATTACAATCTTTCATTGTTACGTCTGAACAAAAGAAAGTAAAACATTTATTTGAAATAAGACAAAATGAACTTGATTGAGTGTATGCATTATGTATCAAAAGAGCAAAACGTACGTCTTTTAGAAGGCCAAGTTGCTGCAAGAAAGAAACGCCATCAGATATTTTTCCAAAGTAGTTAAGTAAAGGTACCACCCAGTATCCCACACTCATTTTTGTTATTATAGCAAGGGAAACTCCTCCATCTTCCAGATAACAAACAATTAGCTACCAAGCTAGAAATATAACATGCATCACCGAAGTCAAAAAGGCACCTCTTCCAACATACGCTACGTAAACATGTGTAGTGAAAATGTCCTGATGACTCTTTTCACCCACGAGTAAAACGCTGATGCACGTTTTCAGCTGCAAGACTTGTGAGTTGTTCGAGAGCTGCCTGTCCGTGTGCTCTCCTACGGAGCTTCGGGAAGAGGATCGCGGGGAGAGACGGACTCACCATCGCCGAGCTCGTCTTTGAAGAGCTCCTCTGTGCCGAACTTGAGGATGTCGTCCAGCTCCTGCTTGGACATGGAGCCCGTCTTGGAGCCCAAGCCGGGCCGCACCACCAGGTGGGTCAGCATCATCTTCTTCTTCGCTACCTGAGGAGATCGCGTGCGAGCGGCCGGTTAAGTGTACATTCCTGGCTTACTGAACATGCGACCCTGTGAGTGGACACTCTCGTGTTAACTGTGAGGGGCTGAAACTGCCACCTTTACTGAATATGCCGATGGTGTCTGGTAGTGAACGCTCCAGTGTTAACATTACATTACATTTTTAGGCATTTAGCAGACGCTCTTATTCAGAGCGACTTATAGTTTACATTTCTTTACAATCCATTTATACAGCTGGATATTAACTGAAGCAATTCAGGTTAAGTACCTTGCTCAAGGGTACAACGGCAGTGTCCCACCTGGGGATTGAACCTGCAACCTTAATGTTACAAGCCCAGTTCCCTAACCATTATACCACACTGCCTAAGAGTTAGGGGTGCTGACCTGAGTGATCCTCTCCTCCACGGAGGCCTTGGTGACGAAGCGATAGATCATCACCTTCCTATTCTGACCGATACGGTGAGCTCGACTGAAAGCCTGAGAGAGAGAGAGAGAGAGAGAGAGAGAGAGAGAGAGAGAGAATTACAAGACCAGCGCAAATGTGGTAGGCGCTCTCGAATGCAGACGCTTTTATTAAATGGATGAGGATGTCAGGCGGGAGGGGGCCTACCTGGATGTCGTTGTGGGGATTCCAGTCGGAGTCGTAGATGACGACCGTGTCGGCGGTGGCCAGGTTGATGCCCAGGCCTCCGGCCCTCGTCGACAGCAGGAAGACAAACTGAGGGGCCCCGGGGGCTGAGATGGAGATGGAGAGATTAACACCATTGCCAAACCAGCTGCCGCGCCATTAGAAAGTGAAGGCAGATTTGCCAGGTCTCACCGTTGAACCGGTCTATGGCCTCCTGCCTCATCCCTCCGGTGATGCCTCCATCGATGCGCTCATACTTATATCCCTCGTTCTCCAGGAAGTCCTCCAGCAGGTCCAACATTTTCGTCATCTGAGGAAGAGCGGGGGTAAATGTGGGTGAAGGGAAAATGGAAATGGACATGTTTAATTGGAACAGAACATGAAAAAATTGAGCAAAACGTGGGAGTTATTTGTGGGTAGTGTCAGAAGAGTGATGCCTTATGATCCCCAGACTGGGTCTGAGCGAATCAAGATGTTTTACTATGAGGAGCAAAGCCTCATTCTCGAATCACTGTGTGTGTGTGTGTGTGTGTGTGTGTGTGTGTGTGTGTGTGTGTGTGTGTGTGTGTGTGTGTGTGTGTGTGTGTGTGTGTGTGTGTGTGTGTGTGTGTGTGTGTGTGTGTGTGTGTGTGTGTGTGTGTGTGTGTGTGTGTGTGTGTGTGTGTGTGTGTGTGTGTGTGTGTGTGTGTGTGTGTGTGTGTGTGTGTGTGTGTGTGTGTGTGTGTGTGTGTGTGTGTGTGTGTGTGTGTGTGCATGACTGGTTACCTGAGAGAAGATGAGCACTCTGTGGCCGCCGTCCTTCAGCTTCCTCAGCATCTTCATCAGCAGCATCAGCTTTCCCGCCGCTTTGGTCAGAGCGCTGCCGTCGTACATCCCGTTTGGCATCTTTGGCGCTTCCTGTAACCGGTGAGCCACCAATCACGACTACCCTTCCAAACGCTCGCTGCAGCAGTAGCAAGCCTTCTACTGCAGTATGAAACAACACTCCTCACCCCAAACGCCTGTCTTGCTACACTACACTTAGTTAATACTACTTACTACGCTACCAATGATGCCATTGGTAAGTATCATTACCACCACTGATTAACTCAATAAGCAGCCCCCCCCCACTCGGCACTGGGAAGTGGTCCGTACCATGGCAGCGACGGGGAAGAGGTAAGGGTGGTTGCAGCACTTCTTCAGGTCCATCACCACGTTGAGCAGTGAGACCTGGTTGCCGCCCCCGCGGGTGTTCAGGGCCTCAAAGTTGCGCGTCAGGATGAACTTGTAGTACTTCCTAAAAACCAAAGCATAGGATTAGGCTTCTTTTAAAAGACCGGGGGCACATACACATAGTAAAAACACAAATATCTGGCACACTGCTCTCCTCCCTTACTCAACAAATTAAATCCCTTGACCACTCCCTCTCTGAGTGACCCCGTCCTCCCACCCTTGGAATATCGGGTTTCCCCTGCCCCCGTGCTCACTTCTGCATGGGGCTGAGCTCCACGCGGACGATCAGCTCCGTCTTGGACGGCATGTTCTTGAAGACGTCGGCCTTCAGCCTCCTGAGCATGTGCGGCCCCAGCATGTCGTGCAACTTCTTGATCTGGTCCTCCTTGGCGATGTCCGCAAACTCCTCCAGGAAGCCCTCCAGGTTACTGAGCGAGGAGGGGACAGTGTGAGATGCCACTAATGGAGGTTCCTCGTACACCACAGCGCTGGCACTGCGGACCAGAGTTTATACCGAGGAACAAGAGCCAGTGGTGGAAGCAGCAACCACTGACCACTAAACAGCACAAGAGTGCAACGGTTTTAGTGAGTAAGAAGAACAGGATTGGAGCAGAACACAGATTCACACAAACAAGGTAAGCAAATGAGTGCAGACTCAATCTGTCCAGTGCACAAACACAATCCAGAAGAGAAATCCAACAACTTGTGACTGCACCGATCATACCGAGTGTTGCGATCAACGTATAGTCTCAGGTATCTGAAGCTGCTCAAGCCGCGAAAACACTCATTCCAACTCGCACACGCTTTGAAGCGGTTCTCACCTGAATCTCTCCGGAGTAAGGAAGTTGAGCAGGTGGAAGAGCTCCTCCAGGTTGTTCTGAAGGGGGGTTCCAGTGAGTAGCAGCTTATGCTGGAGGGGGTAGTTATTCAGCACCCTGAAGAACTGTGGGCCAGAGCGGAGAGTCACCACACTGACACATTATGACATCACAACAGCCACGTGACATCACTCTGCACCACTGCGCTGCGGGAGGGCAGCCCGCTCTGCTCACCTTGGACTGGTTGTTCTTCAGCCTGTGAGCCTCGTCCACCACCAGGCAGGCCCAGTTGATGGAGCCTAGGATGGCCATGTCTATGGTGATGAGCTCGTACGAGGTGAGCAGCACGTGGAACTTCACCGACGCCTCTTTCTGCAGATGGGATGGGAGGGGTTTGTATGAGAGACATTCTCCACGCACCCGACTGCCACAATGCATCAGCCCTGTCAGCTGGGGATGTTTGATGTGGCATAGACTGTTGAAACAACAGGAAACTCTATCCACTTCCCTCCTCTCTAACCTTAATACGTGCTATACTTCTGCATAAATTCGTCCTTTTATTTTACTTATACATGAGTGAGCAAGAAAGAGCAAAAGTACAGTACGAGTCCATTCCTCTTATTATATCCATGCTCTCCATTCTCACCTTCATCCTGGATGCTTTCTTCCCACCCCGGATCGCGTTGTCCTCGAAGGAGAACTCGTTCTCCCGGATCACTGCACGGCTGTCCTTGTCGCCCACATAGGTCACCACGTACATATCAGGGGCCCACATCTCAAACTCACGCTCCCAGTTAATGATGGTGGAGAGCGGGGCGCTGACCAGGAATGGGCCCTTGGAGTGGCCCTGAGGGACACCCACATAGAAAGGAGTCAGACATTCTGGACACAACCGACTCAAGAAACATAAGAAAAGAAGTGTGAGAAAGAGCAGGTGAGTTGACAGGAGATGGGAGGTAGAGAGATGGAAAGAGGGCAGGAAATTCAGGGGTCGGAGTGTGGGGTATTTGGGGAAGGGGGGTTAACAGGAGAAAGCTTTGTGCAGTCCAGCCTTTAGGACAGAGTCCCCACTTAGGAAAACGTCCCCTTTAAAGGACAGAGTTACTGTGAGTCCGTGTCCGTCTGTCCGCAGACACATTGTCAGGGGCACACAGTCTGGACATCGCAAACAAACTGGAACACCCTCATCCCAACAGAGGGAGTAAAAGCCATTCTTAAATTTTCATTTGTCCCACCCCCAACATACCTCCCCCTTAGAAACAAGCAAACACACAAACAAACACACACAAACCTCCTTGTAGAGCGAGTAGAGGAAGACAGCTGTCTGGACAGTCTTGCCCAGCCCCATCTCGTCGGCCAGAATGGTGTCGGTGCCCTGGGCCCAGGAGAAGCGCAGCCAGTTGAGCCCCTCCAGCTGGTAGGGGTGCAGCGTGCCCCCCAGTGCTGTCCAGGTAGTCCTGCTGCCGGTCAAACTTGATGGTGGGCTGGAGGGGGTGTGTGTGCGCAGAGGCAGGGGGGGTCAATACAGAACACTGGCAACACTCCAACAGCAGGGCTTTCCATTTTCCTTTCAACAGGCTTTTAGGCCGTGTTGGGTATATTTGGATACAAATATTTACTACTTTATTTTCAAAAAAGTTCTCAACATGCTAGTTCAAAAAAAGCATATTGATACCTTGCTAGCTAGTTAAGACATTTAGAAATTGAATCTTAGAAATGGAAGTAGTTGCTTTCTTTATAGGCAATAACAGCTAGGTAGCTACAATCAACTTAGGACCTAGACTAGATGACCTACACTTCCTTCCTATCAACACATCTTAAAGCTTAATTTAAATTGAATACAACCATAACTAGACACAACTTCACAATACCCTCGATAATGATCCCGTTGACATTAGCAGTAGTAAGATGCATGAAACAAATGAAAGCCTCACCTCAGCACTTTACAAAATACCGGAACCTAGCTACCTATCCACTATGACTGGCCTCCCTGGTCACTGCCTCACTTCTGCTCTGACTGCATCAACTCTAGTGTGACCAACATCCCGCTGGCCCCGGAGAAAGCTGGCTGTAAGAGGTATGGCTGAAGCCAGGGTGTGTACTGCCTCCTCTGTCCAGATGCTGCAACTACATAAACAGTAGTCGAATTCTTACTGCAGACGTAAATCTATTATGTGAATTGAAAGCTGGAATAGTAACTAAATCGTTACTACACACAAGAGCTGCTGTACACCACTGACACTTACATCCACCACTGGGTTATCTGGAGGCCTGTCCGATCTCTTCAGCTTCCCCTTAATCTTCAGCTTCTTCCCTGGCCGGCCTTCCTCTCCCATCATTAGTTCCCTGAGAGACACACACACACACACACACAGAAACAGGCAGAAAGAGAGAAGAGAGAGAGAGAGAGAGAGAGAAGAGAGAGAGAGAAGAGAGAGAGAGAGAAGAGAGAGAGAGAGAGAGAGAGAGAGAGAGAGAGAGAGAGAGAGAGAGAGAGAGAGAGAAAGAGAGAAAGAGAGAGAGAGAGAGAGAGAGAGAGAGAGAGAGAGAGAGAGAGAGAGAGAGAGAGAGAGAAAGAGAGAGACCGAGAGAAAGAGTGAGAGAGAAAGATGTTAATTCAGTACCTGGGGCCTGTGCAGACTGCCTCAGGGTAAGAGCCGTGGCAGATAGTCCAGTACAAGGCAGGCTGTGCAGCGGTGTTACCTGTGGTGCCAGTAATGCTGCTTGTAGATGTCATAGTCGGGGATGTCCATGTCCTCAGCCTCCCAGGTGGCCTGGTCATAGGCCAAGTCTCTCCACTTGATCAGGTAGTGAACGTTGTTCTTCTTGTCAACACTGGGAGACAGAAGAGAGAAAGCATTTAAACTGCCCTACTTCTGAAATGACATTGGACCATTTGTATAAGCACAAGCTGAGGTTCCACATCCTTGAGTGTTTCATGCGGTTAAACAGCAGTTCCCTAGTTAACAGAGCGATGCGGTTATGGAGCGGTTCCCTACGGCTGATAGTTCAATGCGGTTACAGAGCGGTTTTCTGCGGTTGCCAGAACGATGGTCACCTGTGATTGAGGATGCGGTGGATCATCATCCACTCCATCTTGATGCCAAAGCGGTAAAATCTCTCTTCCATCTTGGCGTAAAGGGGGTCCTTGTTCTTTCTCTTTGTGCTCTTGTCCTCATCTCCCTCAACGCCAAAGTCTACAGACGGGGGGTCGTCCATGTCATTCTTGCGCTGGTAGTTCCGGAACATCACCTGACAGTGCAGCTCCAACTGTGGAACGGAGGGGAAAAGTGCACATTAGCGCCAACTGCCACGCGCACTCACTGAGAATGTTATACAGCACATTAACACTGGGGAAAGGCATGTGTGTAAATGGGGCTATAAACAAAGTGAATAGAAAACTAGCACCCCATAATACTAGCACTTCCCAGTTCTTAGAACAGAGTGCGACACAAAATGTAGAGTTTTATCCTGCAAGATTCCAGAGTCCCCACCCCCACAGACAAATACAGACTTCTAGCTGTGTGAATAGTTACTCTATTGTCAGCATGAAATTTACACCTGTGTGTTCTGGCTCTGTTGGCAATACTTGACATGAAATGGCCAACTTAGTCCACTTAGTTCATTCTTTTTAGTCAAATATTTAATCAAAAAGCCCCTCTGCCTCCTTTTAATGAAAGAAAAAAAAAAAAAAAAAAAAAATGAAAAAGTTCCTCAAGTCTCTACATGTAATTGTTTTCAGATCTGGGTTGCAAGTAAGTTGGAAGGTTCTCTGTACTTTCTGGAACTCTACTTTTTCTGCACTTTTTTTAACGTGGTTTCAAGTCATTCTAGTATAGTCACATCTGATGTACAGTATGCTCCTTTTAAAATAAATGTCCTGCATCACTTTCTTTTTACAACATCTGCACAATTTTTATACTCTGACTAAATTGACCAGAACCATATAGGGGCCAGGCTATTATTTCGCAGAGTCTGAGAGTGCGTGAGAGAGTGCGTGAGAGTGCGTGAGAGTGCGTGGGAGAGTGCGTGATATACCTGAAGCTCAGAGACCCAGGAGCAGTGCCAGTAGGACATGTTGCTCCATTTGGCAAAAAACTCTCTATCTGGACGACCGGCAAGAGGGGCGGGGTCAGGGGCATCAGCTGAAAGGTCAGGGGGGCGGGGCACAGGCGTGGGGGGTGGCGGCTCTCCCCAGCGCCAGGTCAGAATCTTCTGGACTTTACCCTTCATAACTGGACACTGAGGAACGGAGAGAGGGTGTTAGCACAGAATGCACATTTTCACAATTAGAATCAGTCCCACAATGGCATGGAGAATTCCCCCAGTACCCCCAGGTTTCTTTCTTCAATTCCCTCTGGCTTGCCCAGCCATTCTATACCATCCCTTGGCCTCCCTGGCACCTGCCAATCAGATGCTTCCACTTCAGATTCTCTCCTTGACCCTAATGGGTTGACTTACGGTGCAGCGTGGGCAGATCCATTCCCCATTGGGTATCTCGGCAGGGGCGGGTTGAGGCAGTGAATGTGGTAGGAGGAGGGGCAGGAGTCGCAGCACAGCAGCTCCCCTCCGTCTTTGCACACTCTGCAGAACTCCATGTGGTGGTCATCCTCCTCCGTCTCCATCCTGATGTCGGGATCGTCCTCTTCCACCTCCGACACGTCCTCCCGCGCCTCCCACTGCACTCCTTCCTTCTCCTGTCAGGAAGAGAGAAGGAAGTTAGGCTCCAGTTAAACATGCGCTTTGCGGTCTGTGTGCTCTGGCTTAGAAGAAAACTCAAGCGCAGCAAAACAGCCTTGGTGACAGCTAGTACCTTTATACATAACACCTTTGGCATGTATAAAGGGCTGGGATATAGGCTGGGATAGAGACATGGCCGAACACACGGCCAGGTAAAGAGGTGCCACTTGAAGCTGGCGTTTCTGTGAAATGCTACGTGCGGAACCATGAAAGGTATGTAATGAAGTATGAGACCTATTGAGGGTAGAGAGCTGGCAGCACCTGCCTTACAGACCAGAGCCATTGATTACTGTCACAAAACCAAAAACAAATTGGAGGGCCCCTTTACAAAGGCAGGTGGCACTATTAATAGGTAAAGCTTTGAGCGGAGGCAGGTGGGGGATGGGAGAGAAGTTATTGCTGTGGTGCAAGTATGAGGAGGCAGGTGAAAGTGGCCAGGTCATCATTGCTGTGGTGCAGGGACACTCACACAGTGCGGACAGCTCCAGGTACCCTCGGGGGCCTTCTCCATGTCTGGGTCCAGGCACACCATGTGGTAAGCACGAGGGCAGGTGTCACACAGGATGATCTCGCCGCCCTGCTGGCACACCTCGCAGTAGTCCTGGTGGTCAGTCTCGTACCCATCGGCATCGTCCTCAACTAAGGGATGGGGGAAGGAAGGGGGCTTAGTGCATTTCACCCATGACACAGAGAGGGTCTGCTCTCCTCACCCACGTGCTTTTAACACAGGCAGATTCGCCAGACCGAAACCGACCTTTCTTTTTCTTCTTGGCGGTTTTGGTCTTTTTCTTCGAGCGGCTGCTGCGGCTGTTGGACCCGTCGGAAACGGAGAAGCTGTTCAAGCTGCCGTCGTCAAAGTCGCTGTCCACATCCACTTCGTCCTCCTCACTCTGGAAGAGGGAGAGCCAGTGAGGTGGGGAGGGGAGACTGACGGTAAGAAGGAGACGAATGTGGGGGTGTGTGAGAGAGGAGAGCAGGGAGAGAAACGGGTCTTACCGAGGATCGTTTGCGCTTGCTGTTGAAGCCGCCCAGCTTGATCTTGAGCGGCGCCACCTTCTTGGTTTTCACCTTCTTCTCCTGGGGTTTCGGGGGGGGTTTAGGCTTCTTGCGCGCATTTGGGCCTGAGGCAAGTTCAAAGAAAAGGGATCAAAGTTGAAGGAAATATTATATTATATATATATATATATATATATATATATTGTTGCGCTCAGGACTACGAGATGCCTACAGAGGCGTGCAGCAGAGCAAACACGTGTGGCCAGAAGGTGAAGAGCTTCGATGCCAACATTGTCATTTTCACTGTGCACTTTTCTTTTTTTAACCATGCGAGGCATCTGACCAATTTTGATACTTGAAACCTTTATTGGTTTGTATACATTTGCAGGGTGCACAGCACCTTCTTCCGCCTGCCAAAAATGAAATGATTTAACACACGAGGTAAATTAAACTCTGTTCAATTAAATCTATTAACTCGTCTTTACTTTGTGTTCTTTTATTTGAAAAGTGCTTTGAACATAATGCAACTAAAGCGGCAGTGTAGTGCAATGGTTAGGGAACTGGGCTTGTAACTCAAGAGGTTGCTGGTTTGATTCCGAGGTGGGGGCACTGCCGTTGCACCCTTAAGCAAGGTGCTTAACCTGAATTGCTTCAGTAAATATCCAGCTGTATAAATTGATTGTATGTAAATTGTGTATGTTGTTCTGGATAAGAGCATCTGCTAAATGCCGAAAATGTAAAGTAAATGTAAAGTACTTTATAAACTAAGTTTAGAATAATTTGTTAGCAAGGAGAAATTAACTACTGGGCACCTTTTCCCTCTTTGGTCTTGGCCTTCCGCAGAGGCGGTGCCGGGGGTGCCTGTGGCTCGGCTGGGGGCGGGGGTGCGGGGGCAGCCACGGTAGCGGCTGCTGCGGGCGGCCCTGCCGGCGGGCCCCCTTCAGCCCCACTGGTCACCATGCTCTCGACGGTCGCGGCTACCGTGGCCGCCGCCAGGGCGGCGTTGGCGCTGGCCGAGCCCCGCAGAGGGTTGTTGGTGCTGAACTCGCGCCACTTGGCCCCTAGCACCATCATCATCTTGGACACGGCGATTTTGGGGTTCTTAGCGGCGATGAGAGGCCTGCGGGGGAAAAGAAAATTGTGAGGGGAGAATATATGAGAGAAAGAGAAAGAGAGAAAGAGCGATAAAGAGAGCAAGAAAGAGAGAGAAAGAGGAGACGGACATGCAACACAGGACAGAATGAGAGTAGCAAAATGAATGGGAATGAAAAACAGAGAAGGAAAGACATCTTTAACATTGAAAATATAGGAGTGGCAGAGTCCTGAACACACAAATAAAAGGGACAAAATATGAGAGGAGATTAAAAGAGGTTAAAAGGTAGAATAAGAGGTACCTGACAAACTGGCTAAAGGCCTTGTAGTTTGTGAGGGCGCGGTAGTCTTCTTGGGTGAAGACATGATCAATGTCTTCCATCCCCCAGTCGTCCAACAGCTGGGAAGAGCTCTTTGGCTCCTGAAAGCGATACGCACATATGACAATCTTGCCTCCTCCTGTGTTACCTTTGCTTTTGCTTACATGCAATGCAAGTTTATGTGAATGCTAGCAAGTGCAAAACAATGAATGTATGATCCAGAATCCATTTTAAAATCAACAGATGATCACTCCTTTTCACAGAATCAGTGCATCCAACTGGAACCAAGTTTCTCCCCAGGGATGCTCAATAATGTAAAACATTATTGAATACAGTTCCCTAGGACACAGAATTCCTGTCAGCAGATGGCAGCAATACGCACTGCTGACATTCAGCCGATTGCTGAAGAGAGATTAGAGCACTCCCCTGCTTATTGCTAGCCCTTCCTGTGTGTGGGCACGCGTGCATGTCTCGGACTGACCAAAAGAATGGAAAATGCTTGTTAGCCATCCAGCCTGCATATTTTTCAATGTTGGGATGCTGGGCTAGCTAGCCAACAAGCCTGCTTGGCATTTGTGATCTTGTGCCTTTGCTTGCCAGGTATTTGACTTGCAAATAGAAATTGTGCATAAATGCAAAATCATCCTTGTTGAAAAGACCTTTAATGGAAAATGATGGACACAGTTCAAGTGTGTTGTGTACTTTTATTGTCCAAACTGTTTTCAAGTTTAATTATATTGCGTTGTACATAGCAGACTTGTGTATATTGTCTGTCAGCCAATGTGTACCAGGATACATATCTATACTGCTTCAAAACCAATTGCCCGAGAGTGGTATCATAAAGATTTATGGAATTGCATTTCCTGTTCACTTTCCCACTCATACACCATCCGCGTGTGTACTGAGTGTCTCTCACTCAATATGCAGTCATGAAACAAACACATTATGCCAGACCGGCTCTCACCTGGCTGTCTTCATCCTCCTCTTCCTCTTCTTCCTCTGGCTCTTGCTCCTTCCTTTTACTCTTGCCTCCAGATGACCCTCCTGCACTCCTCTCCCTCTCCCGCTCCCTCTCCCTCTCTCCACTTGTCCCTCTCTTCTTCTCCTTCGTCACGCTTGCTCTCTTCTTCTTCTTCCGGCCCGGGTTGTAGTCGCTGCCCTCGCTGTCTGACCGGACCCCTCCATCGCCATTTCCTTCATCCCTCTCTCCCCCATTTGGGCCTTCTATCACCTCAGGAGAGCTACCGCCCAAGTCCTAGAGAAAGTGGGGGGGAAGAGCCTCAGCATAAGCACAGAGAAAACAAACAGACTCAAAGCTATTTCAGAAGCTCCGCAGGGAAAGTGGAGCGAGTGTTCAAGTGCACAGCTGCACACTTATGCAAGACAACTGAAGAGGAGCTTGGGCACAGAACGGTCAATTCTGGCCAGGTACAGCACCTCTCTACGGAGTCTCTGTCTCTTGCTGCCTTTGCTCTCGCGACTCTTCTTGGCCTTCTTCTTCTTCTTTACTTTGGGGGCCTCCCCCTCGGACATCTCCTCCTCCAACTCCTCCTCATCTACCATTGACCGAGAAATGCAAGCGTCGGTTTAACAGTGTGCCAAGACACAAGGAGGATAAATATGTTGCTCCCCTCACTGGAAACAACCAAACGGTTTATCCTCATCCAGTTTGTCTGTGCAACGTTGTGGTTAAGGAACTGGACTTGTGACCAGAAGATAATAATCTTTGAAGGTGGCACAAAATCTGAATAGGTTCAGTAAATACCCTACTGCAGGGGTCCCCAACCACCGGGCCGCGGCCCGGTACCGGTCCATGAGGCATTTGGTACCGGGCCGCTGTTTGGTACCGGACCCAGAAGAAAATGGTCTTGTATGAAACCGGTCCGTGGTGCAAAAAAGGTTGGGGACCACTGCCCTACTGTATATATGGAGAATGTTTTTAAATAAAAATGTAAACTGTATGAGGGTTGGCTAAAGGCATCTGGATAAAGGCATTCTGCAAAGTAAATAAATAAAGGTAATTTTCGAGAAACGCAACACCAGTTCCTTATATTTTGTTTGGAATATTAACCAATTCTAAGTTGACTTGGTTCAAAACAGAACGTGTCATTGATCTTAATCATGTCAATACCAAATAAATGTTTTAACAAGTTCTTATACTACCTTGTTAATTTGAACGTTGTCAACAAAACACGCATGTTGTGAAAACACTTTCAAAAGACATTCATGATGCTGTCCCTAGCACAATACAGAATCGTTAGTCTTCCGGCTGAAAAATGTAGCTAGTTAGTTCGCCAAGTTAACGTTATTCATGGACACAATTGTTGGTTAAGAGTTGTAATACAAATAGCTTCTTACAGGTTGGCTAGCATTAACCTCACAGCGATAGCGAACTGAGATACACAAAATAGAATTGGTCAATACATAATCATTATAACGTTACTATTGCTAGATATCCATATTGACGTTCTTTTTAATTAACTGGAGATAACATTTTCGGAACTGGCAGCTAGCCAGTCTGTTTAAACCAACTAAATACACAACTCAAACGAGTATCTGAAAAAAGCCCAAAGTTTCCATGAAAGCTTACCAACATTGTTCTCTAATTACGAATATATACAGTGACGTGTCGTCACTCTTTATTTATTTTATAAATACAGAAAAAAACCGAGTAACGATCCAGATCGCAATGCCTTAACATGAGTTAGCTTGTGCTGGCTGTGAAACTCCGCCCGCACGTGAAGATACCGGTAGGCCGCAGTCTGCTAACAGCGACAAAGAACCGGCATTTTAATCACTACGAGCCAAGCGGCAACCAAACATCGCGTTATAGTCCTTACCATGTTCTACTTTGCATCGTATTGTTCTCGAAATTGGTAAAATATTTAACGTTCTTGCAAGCCTAGCTAGCGAACGAACTTTCGATTCCGAAGTAGCTAGCTATAGTTAAAATAGCAAACAAACGACTAGCCAACTGACTAGAGGACTACACGAACTACTAGGCAAAACAATCTTAGCTGCGTTATAGTTTTATGGTCTGATTACTTATAAACGCAACTAACGTTAGCTTGCTATAACACTTGAAATGACCTACATAAAGTTTATTAATGTCGATCAGTAAGTTAGACGGAGTTCTCGAAATTCAATTTGAGGTTAGCGTAGTAAACCAGCGAGCTCCATGCCAGCCTAGTTTACTTAGTAAATCAGTTATTAACTGTTAGCAAAGTTAACAATGTTTAAAGTAATAAATGTATCGCTAACAAGCAATATTCCATGCACTTAAGTTTAGCAAGTCAGCTAGTTAACATTAGCCATCATTTGCGCGCACCGCTAGGTAAATCTTACCTTGCATCAAAGACCGATCTTCACATGGTCCAAAATCGTCTTTGTCCTCTTCACTCCCGGACATGTTTTTGCTTAAATTTAGCTAGCTCGCCAGCTAGCTAAATTAATTTCCTTTAATCCGACTTGTCCCACTTAGTCCTGTATGTTCATGTCGAAAACGGAGGAGGGGAAATCGGAACGAGAAATATAGGTGGTGGGGAGAGGGGGAACAAAACGGAAGCTTAGCTAGATATGGGTTCTTGACAAACTGAACAATCACAATCAGCAAGCACACGGGACAGCGGTGGCTAGCTAGCTAACTGGTTAGCTAACGCTAACCGTCCATGCGCGTGCAGCTATCTAATCAAGCTGCCTCAAACTAACCACTGAAAAAGAAAAAATGGGGAAATGAAACATGCACGAACTTGAGCCAACTTACCATATGTAGCTAGATAGCAAGAAACTCTACATCGCTTACTAGCTAGATAGTTAACGTTACATGTTTAATTTAACTAACAGCGAGCTAATGTTAGCTAGCAGCTAGCTGCCTGTTAGCTACCTGGGTATTTACATACATTTTGCTAACCAGTTACACGCTCCCTAGATACGTAAAATGAGTGAAACAAGCTACTATAGTGTGTACTCGACCCATGTGGATCTAGCTTGATAATGAATGAATACTTTTTGTTCCGTGTTCGTTCGGTCTACGAATGTTAGGTCACCAAGAGGAAGCCCAATCGCAAATATCCAGCTCATACTACTAAAATATTCCACTGTTTAAAATCAGTCAATGAATAGCAATGTTGTTACCAGATGGTCGCACGTTGAAACAGCTCCTTGTAGGCAGGAATAAAACACGCTCGCTTGCTAGAAATGTTCAAATATTGTCCAGTGTGACATACGCCTTCGTCGTCTCCCTCTCTTTCACTAACACCCCTCACATACACACAAAGGGATCAGGGGGCAGACATCCCATAATAACCTCCCCCTCCACTCTGCATAGTTACCTTGCAACGTACAGACCATAATACTACCCCCCCACCCCCATTACTATTTCCGGCCCCTTAGCAACCACCGTTACTATGGAGACATTCACCCCTCCCACCCCCACTGCCATCCCATAATAATAATAAGCACAGTCACTGACATCCCACAATAAGCACAACTTTAGATAAAAAGAAATCTAGCAGTCACATGGTCTCCAAGGCAACACCAAGCCACTTGGCATAGTATAACATTCCACTTCTGTGTAACGTCCTGTGTAACATTTTACATATATGCACACAGAAAACAGAAACTACACACAAACATGTTAAATCTGGCACACAAATAAACACATTATAACACATATGCATACTGCATCCATGCTGTATAAATGGCACAGAGATTGTAGAAACCAGCTGAGTCACATGAGACATTCTATGGCTATACAAGAGGTGTTCCTTCACACTGAACAAAAATGTACTGCACAATGCTTTGAATGCACATTCCTTATATGCATACAACATGCATGCAGTATGTATCCAAGGTCATGCAGAAAACTATAAACATTTTCATTTATGTATCCATGGTTGAAACAAGTATGAATGAACAATGAAACTTTAGTGAGTTGCAAAGCTAATATAATGATATTCCTGTTACATAAATAGGGACACAGTTTCATATGAGGTCAAGGCCGAAGTCAAAGGCATTTCTCTGTTATCTCCATTTGGGGTTTTGTGGAGCAGTTTTGTGAAGCCTGGATGCCCTGGAAGCCTGGTAGAATACAGTAGGCCAACACCAGATACAATGACAAGCACACCCAATATGTACAGATGAGTTACTACATATACATTTTGGTTAACACATTTTGTGCTATATACAGTCATATAAAGGCTGGCATCGAACAAAGATGGTGGTTTACAAGTATATTATTTTTTAAATTCATGTTATAAGTTATTATACAAACTGGATGTGAGGATTGCAAGTGTGATAGCATGTACACATTGTTGCCTTGAATGTAAAAAACAAAACAACTATTTTTCTTTCAAACTGATGGTTTGTCCTGTCTTTTATCATTACCCCTTTCAAATTTCCCTTTACCTATCCCCATATATTTTTCTGTGCCAGGGCCTGGTCCCCCTCCTGCATTTGCTAACCAGCTACCACTCTCTGACTCAGCAAATGTTTCTTTTGACACTTATTTATTCTCCTTTGTCTCCTCCCTCCATTTCTCCCTTTGTCCCACTCTGTACATTTCCTGGGGCACTTGTTTCGTACGGTAGGCCTGTGTGTGCACACAAAGAACTACGGAAATAGAGCACACTCTCAACCCTCTTTCTCTCTTTTTCTCCCTCTCTTGCTCCATCACCATGGAAACTAGGGGGAGGGGGTAGCGGCATCCCATAATGACCAATCAGGAGAGATGTGGGGTGGTTGTTATGGAAACTCCTGTCATTACACCCCCAAACCCCACCCCCCACCCCCACACACAATCACTCATAGTGACTGAACATCCCATAATATAGTTTCATTGTAAAAAGAAACTACAGCCCATAATACTCTTCCTAGACCAGCTGTTGTTATGGAGATAAGCGGTATGGAGGGGGGTGGGGGTGACAAGCGGGGTCAGATTACCATGTAAGACCAAAAACAGACCATAATACCCCCCCACCCACCCCCCCCACACACACACACCCCCCATTCCATGCATCCCATAATGTCAAACCATCACTGGGCAAAGGAGCTTAGACAGACAAACAGACAGAAGCACAATTGCAGACAGATGAACATATTTAGACGGGAAAAGCGGATGGGGAGATGACATATGAACACAAGCAGATATTGACACATACTCAGAAACAACAAATCTTGCTGTTTCTGCAGTTGGTAAAACTATACAATATATACATGCAGTAAATTATCTCATTCATCATCACCTGGAATTATAATAATTTCCCAAAGCACAACAATTCAAAAGTTTGCATTCACATGATTAAGTGATTGAGCTGCTGTACAAATTTTGTTTTAGTTGACAGGGATAGAATGATGGCCAAACCATCAATTTCATGTGAGATTCCTTTTCAGCAATAAGATCAGAGTTCATACCAGTTCTAGCAGGGCTGTACTCCTGAACTAGTGTCTCATGGTGTTGCCCTGCTATAATCTTCTGAATTGTATAGCCCTTTTAAAATCAGATACATTTCACATGTATAACAGTTAACTATACTAAACATTGCATATCTCTCACTCTCCCAGTATCTCTGATTTAATTTGAAAAAACCTTCAGTGTCCAGTCAAGGTATTTTTAGATTCTTTCAGCATTGTATATTTATATCGTATTGCTGTATGAACATCCGATAATATGCACATTGGGCATTGATCTCAATGCTGAAGGACTGAGTGACACAGACACCTAGGAGCCACCACCACGCAGGCCAAAGCCAGACCATAATACTCTACTGCACCCCCCCTCCACCCCTCCCCCACCTAACAACACAGACAGCCCATAACCACAGCAACACCCCCTCCCCCACTGTGCTAATTCGCACTCCCCAGTACACTGTCTCTGTAGTTGTGAGTACAGTGTGTCTGTACAGTCACAAAATTAGCTCAAAACACTTTATGTGTGAAAACATTTTGAGGGTGCCTTACCAGCTCCATTATTTTCATAAAACCTTAACCACTGCATGCAATCATTATTGTAAGCAACAGTGGCTTTTATTCAGCTAAATCAGTGCAAACTAGAGGAGAGGGTAGGTTTGTGAAGTTGCAATGTTGATTTATTCAATGGAGGTTAGTGAGTGTTCAAAAGGGGATGGTACCACAATGCCGCTCCCCGCTAACAAGTCTGATACGTACACTAACATTATCTCAGCCTCCTACCCTCTATCCCATACCAGGACACGTCGTGACAAAACAAAGAACATCCCATAATATCCACCCTGCCACGCAACCACGGCTGCCTCGCCGTCACAGTCAGCATGGTAACCGGTTATGTCAGAGACCGAAAGATAAGTGCGTCTGTACGTCTACAGTGTTTGTGCGTACTATGAGTGTGCGATATATTGGTGCTTGGATGCAGGCAGGACATATATGTTGTGTTGTGGAATGAGTACTCACGTGTGGCTGAGTGTGATGTGACTGTGCTAGGCATAGTTTATTTGTAGGTTATGTTTATTAGATGCATCTACATTTTTTGATGAAAGTGTCCTGGGAAAGAAAGTGAAGAGGGAGGGGTTGGTTTCCATCCCATAATTCTGCCCCAGACCTCTATGGTTACCAGTGGCAACCATCTTATAATGAGGTCAACTGGCAAACAAATAATAATCACAAACCACTATGACTAAGAGACCCTGGGCAGGCACATAGGCAGATACTGTATACAGGCACAAAAAAATGTCCGATAAATACATAGCTGGGCATAGACACACAAATAAGCATACAGTACAGAGACATACAAAAATCACATTAAACAAAAAATCTGACTTGACATTATATTACACAATATTATTCATATACTGAGCTAGGCAGAGAATAGGTCTATATATATGAACTGTGGGGTGGCGGATAGCGTAGCGGTCTAACGCACCGTATTTTGGCTGGTCCGATACGAGTGTGCGCTGCCTATCAGAGACACAGTTCGAAACCCGCGTCTCTACCAGACCGGCCCTGGTCGTCAGCCCCGATTGGGGGCGGCATTTGGTTGTCCGGTGAGGGTGAGCCAGCTCGTGTCCGCTGCGAAGCATGTCAGGAGTCTCTAGAACATGGGTGGTGGGCGAATTCTGTCTCTAAGGAAGTGGACTCGTGTGGGGAGGGTAAATCGAAATAAATAGAGGGTATAATTGGCTACCAAATTTGAAGAAAAAACAGGAAAAAAATCTGAAACAAATTTAAAAAAAAAAATAGATATATATGTATATATATTATATTAACTGTCCAAAACAGTATAATCAGTGCTGAAACCTCGGAATAGAGGATTAATACAGCATGCATGCACTGACACAGATATAGAGTTAATAGTGTATTACACTTAGTACATTTTACATTTTTACATTTTAAGCATTTAGCAGACACTCTTATCCAGAGCGACTTACAAGATGTGAGACTTAGTGAGAGTTAACACAGTGAACACACTCACAAACAGGGAAATGGTTCATTCAGTATACACGCACTGACACCGGGTGAGTATATATGCATCGACACTGAGTGGTAGTACAGTGTTAATGACACAGAGTTAATACAGTATGACTTAACTGACACAGAGTCAATGCAGTATGACTTTAATATATATGCCATTTAATACATAACCTATCTAACATACATCTCCACAATTATTCACACTCTTGATAAAGATGAGCAAAGTAGGCTGTATAATAAACAATACAGGTAATGAGCTATATTGTATTCTCAAAATCTTGGGGCATCCTGGCTTCATGGCTTCCTGTTTCACTGGGGTTTAAAAATGAACTAATACCATTACTTAATTAATACATTTTTCATCCATCACCATGGGCAAATGTAAAGAGCTCTCAGACGAATCAAGACAAAGGGGGTTGACCTTCACAAGTCAAGAGATGGTTATAAACATATAAATAAAAAACAAAAGATACCACTTTCCACTATTGGGTCAATAATTAAGAAGTTTAAAACCACTGAAAAAGTTGTAAGCTTGCCTGGTAGAGGACACAAGAACATCTTGATTCCACGCACAGTGAGGTAGATGGTTTGGGGGCATAATTGGAGATCTACAAAACATGGTTGTATCTTGGGGACACAAAGTCTCCAAATCTACCATGCCAATAGGGTTTTTTGCCAGAAAAATGACTCTATTGAGGGCAATCAACAAAAATAAGCATCTAGAGTTTGCTAAGCGGCATTGGAAGTCTGATCAGAGCCGGGTGTTATGGTCAGATGAGACCAAAATGGAGCTTTTTGGCCATGCACACCAGTGGTCGGTTTGGTGTTGGAAGAAGGACGCTTATGTTGAAAAGAACGTCATGCCTACAGTGAAATATGTTGGTATATCTTTGCTGTTATGGGATTGTTTTGCATCTACTGGTTCTAGGGCTCTTGTTAAGGACAATAGAATCATGAAGCTAGTACCAAGACATTTTGGCCCAAAACTTCCCTCTGCCAGGTAGCTGAAACGTGGCCACAAATTGATCTTTCAGACAATGACCCAAGTATGTCTCAAAATCAATCATGAAATGGTTAACTGACCACAAAATTACTGTTTTGCAATGGTCAGCTCAGTTTTCGGGCTTGAACCTTATCTAAAATGTGTGGTTTGAATTGAAGACTGAAGTCCACAAGCGCAGACCGAAGGGTCTTGAAAGATTCTGTATGGAGTTATGGTAAAATACCCCCCACGCACAATATGTTTGCCAATCTCATAAAACACTATAGAAGATGACTCTATAGTAGTGCTATCCTTGCGAGCAGAGAGTACACAAAGTACTGAAAACAGGGGTGTGAATAATTGTGACACATATCTATTTTTGAGAATACAATATAGCTCATTACCTGTATTCTTTATTTTATACAGCCTTCTTTGCTTGATGTGAATAATTTGGGGGCAGTGTAGTGTAGTGTAATGGTTAGGGAGCTGGTTTGTAACTCAGAGGTTGCAGGTTCAATTCCCAGGTGGGGCACTGCTGTTGTACCCCTGAGCAAGGTACCTAACCTGAATTGCTTCAGTAAAAATATCCAGCTGTATAAATGGATTGTATGTAAAGAAATGTAAACTGTGTAAGTTGCTCTGGATAAGAGTGTCTGCTAAATGCCTAAAATGTAATGTAAATGTAAATGTAGGGTATAGTACCAATACACAATAGTTCACGCAGAATATACACAGACACCAAGACTTGTTGTATACATATATGTGTGTGTGTGTGTGTGTGTGTGTGTGTGTGTGTATACATACAGTATACAGTGCATACACTAACATTGAACCCAGGAGTATACTGAAAGGTAGCAGTGCTGAGCATTGCTACCTCTGGATAAGACCATCTGCTAAATTAATGGAATGGAATTGAATGGAATGGAATGATGAACCAGTGTGCGATATGTTTCTTGAACAGTTTTGTACCAATAAAGGCCTTTGCTTCTTCAAACGCCACACAAAGAATTCTAATGTTAGCATCCAATTCATTTGGGTGGGGGTTATTCCAAACACTTTAACAGTTTTATGAAAAGACATTTGATTGTGATAGAACATAAAAATTATTGTTTTGTTTTATACATGGTGACTCAGTTTAAGCATCTTTATCTTTCCACAAGATGGTTTATCAGGAGAATGGACACAGTACTACAATACAAGGTAATACATTTACAAGGCATTAATACCCTGAAGTCGTGGGCATGATGAGTATCTACAGTGCAGTCCATTTTTTGTTGTTGTGGTTCTGTACTCCAGCACATTGGATTTGAAATGAATAAAGGTTTGTGTGAACTGTGTAGGAATTGCAGCCCCCATTTGGTCCCTCAAAATGGGGGGACAATTCCTCCACGGTTCACATGATATAGATGCAAATACCCTCAAATTAAAGGTGCCAGTCTGCACTTTAACCTCATAGTCATTTCATTTCATATCCAATGTGCTGGAGTACAGAGCCACAACAACAAAACAATTGTCACTGTCCAAATACTTACCGACTGCACTGTATGTTTTAATGGACCGGGAGGTTCTGACATTCACCAAAGTAAAACAATAAAAATAAAAGATTAATCATGTCAGTTAGCATAGCATGTCAAGAGCTCCCCCTCATTGCTGATTCACTCAAGGGTGGTGTACTCTCACTACGTCATCCACCAAAACTGAGGCACCATTAACAAACAGGCCTGTGTGGTGTGGCTCTGTCTTGAGAGAGGGGGACAAAACATTATACAATGGCACAAGAAGAGGGAGAAAGGCACCAGATTAAACACTGGGTATACGCCACTATTGGGTTACCGGGAGAAACAGGGGTGGATGGCTTCATTGAAGCCTCATT
Organism: Aldrovandia affinis; assembly: GCA_029706075.1. Classification (NCBI taxonomy): domain Eukaryota; kingdom Metazoa; phylum Chordata; class Actinopteri; order Notacanthiformes; family Halosauridae; genus Aldrovandia; species Aldrovandia affinis. The sequence goes on along the minus strand of JAINUG010000182.1, from coordinate 1,514,353 downwards.
GAAACTGGACACAGGAATAGTACCCGGTGTAAAAAGCAAAGAGCAAATATGCTGACCTATCCGGCCGTCCACTAAGAGCGATTTGAGATGAAACCCAGACTGCGGTGAACTAGGAATGCACCATACAAAGGAATTGGACCTGCTAGATATCATGGCATAGCTCAGGCATCAGTGCTGAGCTTGGCTGCAAATGCATTAGTAGACACAGCGAGCAGCTGGCCAGGCTTTGTGATCACATGTTGAAACAAATCCACCTAGTTTGCCAGCTTGGCAGAGCGAATTGGGAAGGATGGAAAACAGGTGTTTTTTCCTGTTTTCTTCAGAGAGGGAATTTTTTATTTTAAATTGTGGGAATTTTTATACTTGGAGGAATTGAAAGTTGTTGCTTTTTTTTCTCTACCCACCTCCACCCCCCTCTTCAGAAGGACAACATTATTATTTACATAAAAAACTGTATTTACTTTATTATTATTTCATATTTGTATTTCATTTCTAGCTTTCTTTTTTTCTCTCTCTTTATCTTCTCTTTTTTAAATTCTTTTATTATTATTATTATTATTATTCCCAACCCTCTGCCACTCTAATTGCATCCCATCTTTCCTGATACTCATATAATCCACTTTCTTGTGCCATACAGCACTCAATTTTACAAAGCCTCCACCAATTCCGACTTAAAAATAAAAACTTTCCCAAGGAGTATAATAGCATTAACTCTTTTCCATGTTTGTGGTAAAGCCCCAACATTGCCATAAATATTGATTAGTTGTTTATAAGACATAATTTTACCTTTCATATTCACAATATCATTTATAAAAACCTTTATCAAACATACTTTTACAAAAGATAGGCTTTCTATCTATCGACACATTAGAGTTTAACCATATAATTTGTTGTAATATTTGTTCAGTATTTTCTGGAGGATAAAACTGAAATTGCAGCCAACTTTGTATAGCTTCTTTAAAAAAAAGAGACACATTAGAAAGTATATTATCCTTAAACCACAGGAAATTAGAGGTTTTTACTTGCAAAAAGGGGAAAAAACCCTTCTTGAACATTGGATGGGCATTCTTTAGTATTCTACTAGAAAACCAATTTGAGTTCAGATAAAATCTATGAATCAGTGAAGCTTTTAGCGAGAGATTTAAGGTTTAATAATCTCAAACCACCCAATTCATATTCATTATAAAGATATATGCGTTTTACCTTATCAGGTTTATCATTCCATATAAATTTGAACATTTTTTGCTCATATGATTTTAAAAAGGATTCACCTGGAGTAGGTAAGGCCATAAATAAATATGTAAACTGGGATGAAACTAGAGAGTTAATCAAAGTAATCTTACCATAAATTGTCAAATGTTTCCCTTTCCATGGCTGCAAGATTTTATCTATTTTAATAAGTTTATTATCAAAATGAAGTGCAGTAAGTTCATTCATGTTTTTTGTGAATTGAAAGTTTGCAGGAAAGGAGGGAGGGTGATGGAAGGTTCCTCAACGGAAAGGAAGGGAAAGACAGGAAGTGACAGTCATCTCCCTCTGTGCATCATATAAACCTTGTATTGCCTGCACTGGCACCTCCATCCCTCCCTGTCAACAGCAGCACCACTAACAGTGAGACAAAGGAAAATTCAACTTCATAGCTAAAGACAGTGACATCACATCCTGGACAGTCTGTTGTGTTAAAGGCCTGGGTCTTTAGCAAAGTGAGCTGACTGATTCTTTTTGGGGAATGTACTGTGGGGGGGGTGCCTTTGTGGGGTCATTATCCATTAGCTTGCACTTTGTCCTCAGATTCACAAAAACATACATTCAAAATAGCATATTTGATTTTGATACTTCTCAGATATAACCTTGCTACAAGAACAAATTGGCTCTCCAATGCCAATCGTACTACGATACATGCTACAACTTTATAAAAATACTACGTTCCACTCACTTTCCACTCACAGTAATTCACTGCCATTCTCTGTTGCTCTCCCACCACTATATGGCCTTCTCTGTCAATTTATTCTTCTGTCCACTTCTCCTCTATTTTAACTGGATGAAAAAACTATATTGTTGAGGATATTGGATGAGAGCCATATGGACCTTTAAATTACAAGAAAACAACGGAACATATTTCAAATATATTCATATTCAACTCAAGAGTTAAAAAAAATAGACATGAACATTAGTATAGATGTTGTGCTCAAGGTACACAGATAGAGTATTTTGCATCTATATTTTCCAATATCCATAATTACATGACTGACTTGAACTGTGCAATGAACTATATCAGTGAGGATATAATCAATAAGGATAAACAATAAGGATAAACCTGTTTTTGTCTCAACAATTGAATACATACTGATATAATAATTTTCATAGAATGATATATACAGTATATGTAAGCAGTTCAAATCCAGTGAATAACCTGAAATGGTGCAAAGGTAAGCGGTAAACTGCCAGAGGTTAAAAAAAAAAGTTTAGGTTACCAAAAGTTACCAGTGAGTAGTTAACTACACCCTCAAAAGGCACTTGGAAAGTGGAGGAAACTGACAAAATAGGTCTGGCAGACCTAAAGCCACAACAAAATCAGAAGACAAGTTTCTGAGAGTCAACAGCTTGCATGATAGGTGGCTCACAGGACAACAGCTTCAAGCACAGCTTAACACTGGTCGAAGTAAGGAAGTCTCAGTTTCAACTATGAAGAGAAGACTTTGAGCTGCAGGTTTGACAGGTCAAGTGGTAGTAAGAAAGCCATTGCTAAGATGGCAAAATAAGAAAAAGAAGCTTGCCTGGGCCATGAAGCACCACCAGTGGACTACTGAAGACTGGAAGAAGGTCTTATGGACCAATGAATCAAAATTTGAAATCTTGACATTTTGAAAGGTTTTTGTAGGCCGTCGAGTAAGCGAAAGGATGGTTCCTCAGTGTGTGACACCAACTGTGATGGTCTGGGGCTCTTTTGCTGGATCCAGAGTCGGTGACTTGCACAGAGTGACTGTTAACCCACGTCAACCCGTTACGTGTTCCCTGAAAAGGGCCTTTTTTATAACTCTGAAATGTACATTATTTTTCAGTTTTTTGTAACCTAAACTTTTTTTTGTAACCTTTAGCAGTTTACCGCTTACCTTTGTACCATATCAGGTTATTCACTGGACTTGAACTGCTTAAATTTCTGTAAAAAAATGGAAAATGGGGGTCTTCTAAAACTTTTGACCAGAAGTGTATATACTGTATATATATATATACAAAGTGAAATATCCAAACAAAATCTTTTTGAAATATCCAAAATTATGGAAAACAGATTTGTCAAGAGATATCTTATCTTATCTTTAAACCTACAGATGATGAATGAAAATGAATGAAAGTTAAACAATTGATTTGAATGAATGAAATAGCGCCTCCTGCTGTTTTCTCTCGCAATGTACTAAACTACACTGTATCTTCCAGTGATTGATTTAGTTTGCTATGTAACAGTACATTTCTTTCTTTTACATCAATGCACCAACAGCCATTTTCTATGGACCATTACACCGATACAGCTATTGTTCTACACCAAAACTACTTGCTATTGTTATGATAATAGCTATGCTAAGATAGCAAAAGTGTGATGCTAGAGTAAAATTTACTACTGGGCCCTGAATTAAACAATTCATTTACATTTTAGGCACTTACAGATGCTCTTATCCAGAGCAACTTACACAATTTACATTTCTTTACATACAATCCATTTATACAGCTGGATATTTTACTGAAGCAATTCAGGTTAAGTACCTTGCTCAAGGGTACAACAGCAATGCTCCACCTGGGAATTGAACCAGTGACCTCTGAGTTATATTGCAACTACATTGCCGTCATTTGGGTGCTGAAGTTAGCCATGGGCTAAACTGGGCAACAAAAATGTTAACAATGATCACATTAGTGTTTCTTTGTACAGTAAGCATGCATATATTTTCATTGAAATTACATTTATGTTTTGTTTCTTCTACAGACATGAGAGGATTACATATCACAGTACACTCACATTAAAAGACAAACAGACTGCCAAACACAGTGACTTCCATGTATATATCCGAATGTCTGTGAAAAATGTTATGTATTGAGCTGTATTGTCCTCACAGTGTGTTAGGTGAAAGTCTTCCTCTCTCTCCCTTACTCATAGCCTTGTGTTTGCCCCCACCCTCCCAAATCTTCTTTATTTGCATGACCATAGTAAGTACAGATAATAATTGTAGATATTATAAGAAAAAACAAAAGCAAGAAACAATACCTGCAGTTTCTCTCTCTCTCTCTATATATATATATATATACCTGGCTGCTAGATGAGCAGTTTTCCCCTCCAATATCATCCCTTTTATTTCCAGCCTGCTGATAACTTGATGTTCCTGCATAAAGCCTGATAACATTCATGACTGTATTTCTTTTGTCCAATTTTCAATGTATCAGTCTTATTTATGTATGTTTTTGGCTGTCCTGTTTTTGATGGTGGTGCAGACACGACAAGAACTAGTTTAGCTCTATTGGTGTGCGTTTCAACAAACCAGCAGAATGTTCTTACAAATTTCCAACTTAAATGTTTCCTTTGAACTTTTGTGCCAGTTTTGGAATTTGGGGGTATGGTAGAGGCCCCCATATGTTAGTTCCATTGAGCAGGATTAGAGTTAAAACCAAGCTGTTGGACCAGATGTTTATTGGTACTTTGGTTTTGCCAAATTAGGATTCAGTGGTGGAAAGCCCTCTGTCTTTGCTTTTAGAGTATTTATAGCCAGGCTGAAGTTTCCTGAAGCAATCATTTGCAACCCTAATTTCCAACTCTGTCCCTCTCTTGTGCCTACTCTCTTTCTCATACACACTCTCTTTCTCTCTCTCAACTCTCAATCTTACTTTTATACATTGTCACACTTTCTATCTCTTCATTCAAATGAACTTCTCTCTCTGAGTTCAAGTCTTTATTTTCTGCAAGTTTGGTAGCTGCACTTTATTTCATACTGTAGCTATATAGATTGTAACCATGTTGTGTGACATACCTGCTATGTTATATACCTTTTCTTGGTGGAAGTAAGACTTGCCTAGGCTGTACCACCTCAAGGTGTGGGAGATTAATACTCCAATCAAATAACTCAGGAATGCTGTCATGATCCTCAGATTGTCTTGGTAGATTGTAATTATTGTAATTCATTTATTGTAATGTGTGTCAAACTGTTACTTTTTAGCTGTCTACTGTATTCGTTAAAAATGTAAAAGTAATCCAGAGGTGTTGTTGCAATAAGAAAGTAGTATTATGATATTTACTTCACGTGTTTCTACTTGTTATGCAGTGATAACATTCCTAATTTCGAAACAAATGTACATTTTGCCAGTCGCTTCTCTTAGTCACCTGCATAGTCATATCAGTGACTTGCCTAGGAATCCCACTGGGTGATTAGTCAAGGAGTGCCAGCTCACTTCACTTGCTGTCCCTTGAGGTAATCCCCTGTAAGTCCCAGATGTGTCAACGCCCCATTTTGAAGGCAGGCCCATTTCATAATTCATAATTCCCTAAAACAATAGGGATAAAAACACATCTGTACAACAATGGGAAAAATCAGTTTATAAATGTGAGTTAATTTAAAGACCTTTGCCAAGCTGCAGCTAAGCACAATATCAGTTGAATTTAATGAGAATATTATTGTCCATTTTGAATGTATAATTTCTACTACATTGAAATATTACTGAAAGAATGATGTACACACACACAAAGACACATATATACCGGGGTAGACAATATAATGGAAACATCAAATGAAAAAAACTTGCATTTTGAAATAACTAAATCGCAATTAGAAAGGAGTCTACACATGTTTCATATTCACAAAAAACAAAACAAAAAAAAAAACACCCACTAACCTTTTCTTTCCCAATGCTACAGGTATGATACGCAGACGCCTGCAATGATGTCTTTTGCCATTTTACTGCACTGATCTTGTACGCTAACTTTGATTGTTCTCACCTTGTATTAATGCACATCTTGTAAGTCGCTCTGGATAAGAGCGTCTGCTAAATGCTTAAAATGTAAAAAAATGTTAAATGTATATTAAAGTCAATACCAATTGCCAATAAGTTTTTGCTATAAAATAAGTTTTAAAATCAACACTTCAATATATGAGTTCCTAAAGCAACATGAGAGATCTAACAGATTTTGAAAGAGGTCAAATAGTTAGTGCCCAAATTGCAGGTGTGTCAGTCACAGAAACAGAAAAAATATTTATTGTGTTAAGGGGAGCAGTGCCAGAAACCATGATGGCATAAGTTTTTTACTCTTTTTCCTATATCGGGATGGGTTCAATTCCCATTGGGACCACACATACTGAAAAACGTATGCATTCGCTACTGTAAGTTGCTTTGGATAAAAAGTGTCTGCTAAATGACATGTATTATATTATATTAATTTTGTTTGTGGCCTGAGGCTGGTTTGTGTTCATAGGTGTTGTTGCTGTGAGCTTTACCACCAACCCATGGGTGGACTCTTCTTTGGACTCAGGCGTTTCAGGGCCTTGTCATGATAATAAAGTGTTTTGCTGATTTGAAGGTGTTTCATGTAAGGGCTCTTTTTGTGGATATTAATTTGCGATGGATACTATCCTAATTCTACCCTGCACACATCGTTTGGAGTCCAGTGTTCACTCATGTAAACTTTGATCCATTGCAACATTCAGCTGCATTTCACTTACAATCTAGGCCGAGTAAAGAAACAGAAGTAAACTATATCAGGTCTCACTCACACACACATATCCAGGGCCGTGCACAGACATTTTGGGGGGCAGGGGCTCAAGCAAAAAAAAAAGGCACTCACCCCACTGACACTCACTATTCCCACCTAGATGTTGCCACACCGCCGCCATCCATAATCACACACTATGTTCATAACATGGGACCTGTTTAAATTCTACTGAAACACATTATTCCATGAAGAAACCACAGATTTGATGTAGTAATATGCCCAAACAATAATACACTTTTAAACATCACGTTTTTATAAAACTAGCTATAAAGAAAAGGGAGTGACTACACTAAACTTGCAAAACTATGCAAAACGTAACTACCTGCTTCAGAAATTCGTTTTTTTTTTACGGATAGCCTATATACAGTAACATAAAAAGTAGGTAGCCTAAGTGTTGTTTAATCGTGGTTTCATAATTAAAACAATGCCTACCTAAGTGATATCATTCACCGTAACCGAACTGGGACTGGGAATGCGGTGCTTTGGGGGGGTTGGAGAGCCGAGTACTTTTTAAATTGATACGGTGTATTTTTATGTGGATACTACTATACATTTCCCGCTTTATATTTGATAGAATTTCAATAACAAATAAAGAAAAAATAAAATACAATTAACACCAGCCAAAAAAGGGCACTTTTTGACTCTTGGGCCCTATCTGTGCATGTGCCTGCACGTATCCTCTCAGATACTTGTGTACGGTAGTGTCCAGTCAGCTCAGTGTTTGTGTATTCTGCAGCAGGCTCGAGTTTCAGGTTGCAGAACCCCTACCCCTACATATCATGATTGACACTGCAGGATATTAACACTACCCTGAGACACAGAGAGGGTAGGCCTATACAATAGAGCATACACTAGCTTAATGGACATAAGAAATACATTAATCTTTGGGCTTTATGTTTTTTGTGTGTGTCTTGTTTTATGCTACTTATTTACATATTGTATTGTGTCAGTGATCACTGTAGCCAGTGGGTCACAGTCGTGTGTAGAGCAACTCTGATAATGCACTTTGGCACAATGACAATTATAAGAGATGTACTTTTTTTGTACAAACATATCAGCTAATACAATTTAAATATTCATTATACTACAAAGACAGTTATATGATAAACAATTATGAATGACTGAAATGTATTTAGACTAAACAAGGGGTGAGTACAGCAGTGTATATTTGGTGTTTCTGTCTTCTTAATCAAATTGTTGAAATACACTCATACACTCACTGAGCTCACCATCTGGCACAAGTTTGCATCCGATTCTTGAAAAAGTTACGTATAGCCATTACTCATCCAAGAGAATCTCATTTTTTAATGATATTTACATCCTGGTTACATTCTGGTGTTACTGCTTACCTTTGTACAATTTCAGGTTATTTACTGGACTTGAACTGCTTAAATATCAGTAAAAACTGGAAAATTGGGGTGTTCTAAAACTTTTGACCGATAGTGTATGTATACTTGCCATTCAATCCATCTGCTCTTATGGGTTTATCCATGTTTTAGGACTTTTGCGTGTAATATAATTATCGACGTTTAAAATGATCCTGAATGCAGTATTATATATTTGTGCCAATACTGAAGGGCACACAAGCATGATTTCACCAAAGAAATCACAAGCTGTGGCATTATGCATTATCCAGAGTATGCACAGAACAGGAGGAAGTCAACTAAGTGTGATTAAAGTGGGACCATCTGGATATATATTAAGTAATAAAATAAGGCAAGTAATTCATCAAATAGGTAATAACAGGGAGTTGATTGTAGTGAAAAATTAAACAATCAGTCTGCCGGTAGAACAGTTTTTATTAGACATTCCTTGATTACAAACACCCAGAAGATACTTACTGTTATTATTATAATCATAATTATTCAGATCAGGAATTTAGGCATTAGAATTATGATTGTTATGTCATTAATAAACTGCAACCAAAGTGATGCTGTAACACAAACACAATCATAAAATAATAAAAACAATAAAAAAAACTCAAGTCAAAATTGAAAACCGCTAAAAATCCCCTAATAGAGGAAAACACAATATTTATAATATTAATAACGTCATACTAAAAAAAAGAAAATATAAATTCAGTTCTCTGTCGCCAGCAGACCGCTAGAGAAAAATGCACTTGAAGTTCCCATTATTAACCAGCAGGTGGCAGGTGGAAAGTGGATAAGTATATCTTGGTGTCCAGTCTGCAGTCTGAGATTAATGGTTAACAGTATTCTGGCCAGCTCACTCTTTACAGACACCTAAATAAAATAATTCACCATGCCTTACATTCCCTCTATTCCACCCTCCAGAGCTTTAAATTGTAAGGTTACTTTTTTTTTTTTTTTTTCATCTTTGTCCATCTGGGAAAAAAGATGACTGACTAATTTCCCCCTTTATTCTCCTAATAGGACTGAGTTTTGGTTGGGTGGGTAATTCTCCCCCTGTGTTTCTTTCGGGATTGGCTGAAGGCACTATGTCAATGAGTCGGGCTCTCTGTCCGCTTCCATTCCACCCACTCTTCCTTCCTTCCTTCCTTCCCTCCCCCCCCCTCTTCCGTTTCTCTCTCGTCTTCCTCCACGTCCTCCTTCCCTCTCTATAGCAGGCTGCAGCGCTTCTTGGGCTTGGTTTCTGGGGGCTCCAGGGCTGCCAGTATGGCCTCGTCAAACACGTTCTTCAGTCCTCGCTGAGACAGAAAGAACAGAACGGGATTAACGCTCTTCCTCTTTAGTAAGCCTCAGTGTGCTGCTGTACGCCCACTTCCTGAACAGAGAGACGAGGGCTGACGAATACACACAGGACAGGACAGGATTGGACTGGGCGGCGGGCCTTAGCCAGACACCTTCATTGCATTACAGACCATTTAAACCCCCTCGGCAGTACCAGACCTGGGTCAAAAAACATATTTGATAAAAAAGTTTCAAGACACATACAACATGGCAGTGCATATAATGTATCAGCTGGAGGCTTCAATTATTCACCTCTGTAGGTTAGTTTTACACTTATTAACCACACAGTAATCGCTCAGTTCCTCTGTAATTTGTCAGAAATTACTCAACATACACCAGAATGTTAAAAAGGCCATGCAGTGGTAGCAAACAGTATATTTCGACTGAGAGTAGAGTGCATGGTGGCTAACAGGAACAAAACTTGACTTCAATAAAACGCTTGTTACTGTTTAATATGTGAATTAGAAAGGCCTCTAATTGACATTTACAGAATGCAAGTAGAAATGTACTGGTGCTTATGGTTACATCACCTCCCATATACATTTAATTGGAGTTGATTTACAATACTAATTACAAAATGTACACTGATAACACCCAATGAGCAGAGCAAAAACATAAGAGGAATGCCAAAAGAACCACTAAACTCAATGATAATGAGATGTTGATTTAGTGTCACGTTTTAAGAAGGTATATGTAATATACATAAGATTGCATTGACGTAAACAACAAAGCATCAGTGCCTTGTACAAACTTAACATGCAGCATTAACTACAATATCAATCAGCTGAAAGTACAGTACTTTCAGTCTTCCCAGTGTTCTTTTGGTTAGTTTTGACCTCAATTACTCAATATACAAGAGGATGTGTCAAACTGCTTACGTGGTGCTGAGACTGATGTGCAATGCTAACATTCACCCGCATAAAAGCAGTAAAAAGATAGCTTTGAATAGCATATTTTACTGTTCTAAATTCAATCCTTTTCAGCTGTTTAACAGGTTTAACTAGATGAATTTAAACACGATGACGTCTATTGTCAGTCACTCACTCACTCACTGCTTTGTCACATGTCATTCACATCTGCACCATGTCACTGGTCATGCTTTATCTGTCAGGTATTCGGGTGAAGGAAACATGGTGTAATATGAGAGATTACATGAGTCACCTGGGTACCTACTAAATACAGGCGCTGACGATTAGGAGGTGTGCTAAAAGGGAACAAAGCCCTGACAGTAATGGGATTTCACTATCCTTACCTTTTCTTTCATATGAATCACAGGTTACATGGCTACTCACAGGCTACATGAATCCACAGCAAGACTAATTTCTCTTTCTGACAGCAGTGCAGTGCTTGGTACAGCCGCAGTGGGCTCGGCCGCATTAGTGAAGCTGGCTTGCTGCAATGTTCCCGTATTCAACCATCCACCTTTGGCATCTATCTACATCGATTCACCTGCTGGTATGCTGCTCGGCCAGACTGGTGACTCAGAATCTAGATTGCTGAGGCACTATCTCTTCGATCATGCTATTATATGCTGGAACCGCATTAGCTACTGTTGTATATGTGCTGTAAAACACCTTATCGCCCTGCTCAGCTAAACAGATGTTTACTTGTGTTGATGATTATATTGCTCTCCTGTGTACATTTGACTAGATTTACAGTGGCAGGAGACTGATAACGGTGACACATGAATAAGCATGTTTATAAGAAGGTCTATTAGAGCGACTAACATAATTACAACATCAACAATAATAATGTCAAGATGTTGTTACAATCTTTGTCTCCGTGCTGAATAAAAATAGAGAAACAAATACTGACAGCGTGCTTGTTGTTAAGGACAGGATGTCATTTCAGGTTTTAGTGTCAAGGCTGAATTGGCTGCCGCAGTTAAAAACAGGCAGAGAACCTTCAGTAGACAAGACTCAGACTAAAGCTGGGGGTATACTTAAAACAAAATCGAATTTGGCATGTTCACACAAGCAAGATGGCAGGTTTGCGACCAGAATACACTGCCGCATTTGGCTTCAATCGCCGCAGTGTGTGCAGGCTGCCTAGGCGAAGCAATTTTTGGAACAGGCTCATTCACCACCTCCCAATACACCGTCGCCTGCAATTTGTCAACAATGTCGTATGATTGGTTGCATTTTTTACATGTCATTTGGGCCGTGTGTTTCCGGTTTACATCTTGTTATCGCCGCATTCCTCTACAGGGGACCCAAATGACAAAACCTAGCTAACATTAGTTGGTTTATGCTAGATATAGCTAACTTAGCTAGCTAGTTGCTAGCTAACATGTGTGGCTCAATTTTATGCAAAGCATAAAAGCCGTCGTTGGCCACTACTACCAGCAAGCCCAGTGAAAGTTTTTTATTCCCTTCCACTTTAGCAAGCCATCTGAATTGCTGAACATGCTTATTTAAAATCTTGCAAACTGGCTACTGTATGACCAAAAATGTGCCAATTGTTCGATTCTAGCTAGAATGCTACGTGTTAGCTAATTCAACTAGCAAAGGTAATTGGATAGCTGGCTAGCTAGCTAGTTAGCTCATCAAGGTAGCTAGTTGGATATTTTCCAATAAGGATGCTAATGCAAGCTAGTGTGTAGATATGTATGTTGATGCGATGTGTATTTGAATTATCGGTGGATGCTTGCTGACTAGGCCAAGCCGGCTTGCTCAGTGTTGTCACATTATACATTGTCACAACATAGCGCATGTTTCTATTTATATTATGAGCTAGATAGCTTGTTATGTCAGTTAGCTATGTTAGTTGATGATACAGTTCACAACATGTAGTTGGCTAGATAACTTGGCTATGTTTAGATCTGAAAATAGCAGGTGGCTGTAAAATCTAAGACATGTTGCCGAGTAGCACTTATCTAGTAATCTTTCTTACTTTTCCTACCCAGTTAGAAAACTAGACCCACTATCTTTAGGTGTACTTACTACTTAGATCAGGGGTGCTCAAGTTTGGTCCTGGAGATCTACTGGCCATGCAGGCTTTTGTTCCAGCCCTTCACTAACACACCTGTTTCGACATTCATTGCCTTGACGAGCAGTTGATTAGTGGAATCAGGTGTGTTAGTGAAGTGATTAATGGAATCAGGTGTGTTAGTGCTGGGCTGAAACAAAAGCCTGCATGCCCAGATCTCCAGGACCAAACTTGGAGACACCCCTGGCTTAGATGGCTTGCAAGTTGCATAGCTGGGGGAAAGGGTTGTCTGTTGTGCCGAGGGTTTAGTGCAGCGTAATCTTTACACGGGGATGGTAAAAGGACGCGTCGATGGCTATCTGCCTCGGGTGTTCGCAAATGAGCTAGCCCGATGTTTGCTTTGTTTTGGATTTCACCGTTGGTTCCGGTTCCGTAGTCTAGTGACTTGCAAGCTCCCCCATCTGGCGTGGAGCATCATTAAACTAACAGACCTCAAGTCGCAGTGAGTATACTGACATTTTCTTGCAACGCCGTATTCAACACCAGTTCGACAGCCTGTGCAAACACGCCAAATTCGATTTAGTTTTAAGTATACCCCCAGCTTAAGGATGCACTATATTCACAAAAGTATAAAATCCCCCAGAATCTGTTGGAATCCTAGTGAATCTGTTATTGCAATAAATGTCAAATTTATTGAAGAATGACTGCCATTAAGTCACTGCATTTCACATTAGCAACAGGTAATTTGTGAGGCTAATTAGTGCCCTGTAACAAAAACGCGTACAGTACCTGTGTGAGGGCGGAGCACTCCACATACTTCACAGCACGCAGGTCTTTGGCCAGCTTCTCTCCGTTGTCGTTAGACAGGGGGCGCTGTTTGTTCTTGGCCAGCTTCTCCACCGTGTTGTTGTCGTCCCGCAGGTCCATCTGAGTTCCCACCAACAGGAAGGGCGTGCGAGGGCAGTGGTGAGAGATCTCGGGTACCCACTGAGGAAGGGGAAAGAGAGGGAGGGAAGAAAGGATGAGGAGAGACAGACAGAAGGGAAACAATAAGAGAGGAGGAATGTGAAAGAGAGAGAAAAGGAGATGCAGAGAGAGGGAGTGTGGAGAGATGGAAAGAGAAAGAGAGAGAGAGAGAGATGAAGGAAGGGAGTGTGTACGTATTGAAACTGAAAATTAAGCAATAAGGTGCACCATGAGATGAACACTGACACCACAGCCCGTTATATACACAATGCCTGATTGACTGACAACACTGGACACTACAATCCTCTGACACAGAATGAGAAGAGGTCACCAATGTGCCAGGTCTATCCATGGAGAAGTACAACAAACAGTGTGTACAGAAAAACAGAGAGATACAGATGCAGAGAACAAATAGAAAGAAAAAAACTGTAATAAACAAGTAAAACAATGTGAGGAATGGAGACAAGGACAAAGCTCCAGACTGACCTTCTCCCTGACATTCTCAAACGAGGATGGGGACACAACAGAGAAGCAGACCAGGAAGACGTCCGTCTGAGGGTAGCTGAGTGGTCGCAGGCGGTCGTAGTCCTCCTGGCCTGGGGGCACACAGGGCACATCAACATGCTGGTCACCACAGTACATTGAAATGGCTGTGGAAGGAGAAAGGGCAACTGTACAATTGCCTCAAATTCCACTGGATTTTACCTGCAGTGTCGAACAGTCCCAGTGTGTACGGCTCCCCTCCGATCATCACTGTCACGGCATAGTTGTCAAACACCTGAGGAAGAGAGGGGCATGAACATTGAAAAGCCACCCCCTATGCCAGTACCTTTTCAACTCTACTCAATTTAAACCTATTTGGACCCTCACTGTACCTCAATTAGTGTCATACCAATAACACGTTTGCAAGGGAGTAGCAAACTCAAAATAACTCAAATGTGGTTCCAAGCCATTTTCAGTACTAGTGAACCGTTTCCCAATTTGTTGCTGTATGGACATTAGTGAGATAGCCAAGATTTCTTCCAAGAAAGATGTTGAAAATGACATTAATTAGCTGTTACTTTCACAGAGCTCTTGAAACAGATACTGACGGCAAGGCGGCTGACACGCTGCGGGTGATTTATGCCCCTCAGAACTGGATCCAGGATCAGTGTTCCTGCCATAAATCTTGACCCCTTACCACTTTTAATAAAATCTGGACCCTGATCCAGGATAGTCAGTTAGAGGTAGAACCCATCTACATCCTCACCGTGGGCACATATTCAGAGGGGAACTTGTTAGTTGTGTAGGAGATCAGCAGGCAGGTCTTTCCCACAGCGCCATCCCCCACCACAACACACTTTATTGTCTGCATCTACAGAAAGACAAAAGGAGACAGTGAGAGACCACTTCAGGACTGACATGACTTCAGCATATTGGCAGGTAAATTGACTGACTTCAGCACATCCTGAATGTTGTGATTGTGTACAGAATTTGAAAAGAATGCAAAGTATCTTAATAGCTGAAAAACAGAACAGCAGCCATCAGAATATCCAAACAGGAGCAGCAGTGTGATGTAGTGGTTAGCACTGGGGCATATTATAAATCACTTTTCATTCCCATGCCAAATAATTAAAAATTAAAAATTGAATGAGCTTTCTTAAAAAATTCTTACATTTGCAGGAGATACAAGGAGAAAATATTATTTCAGTTCCATGTATATGTAGTATAAATTAACACACAGCGACACAACCCTTCTACTGACATTTAATAAACTAAAAACAAAGTGGACTTCTTCTTGGACAATCCTTCTTGACCACACATTGAAGCTAGCTGCACATTGAAACGTTACTTCATAGAACGTATTTTATAAATGGTGCTAGCTAGAGAAATGAGCATGTCGACACAAGCTCATTTCAAACAAGCTGCATATATGAAGAGAGTGATGACACCGAACATATTCACTTCCGCATACAATTACAAAGCAAAGCCTCGACTCTGCGCTGCCCATAACAGTGCTAACTAGCTAGCCACTTCCTCAACAATATTTAGCTGTAAACATTAATAACGTAAAGTGCTGCCGGACCTACGTTTTAACAATACGACTCAATAAATTCCAAACACCAAAACAGCACATTGTTGCTAACGTTAGCCATCTAACTAAATACTTGTCAATGTTAGGATTTTAAAAGAAAGCGAGTAACACAGCTAGCAAGCTAACGTTAGCGAACTACATTTTCATTTAATCTTTAGCCACAAAACAAAGTTAGCAACAGTTCAATAGGTAATTTTACATAAAGAAAATATAGATATTAGTTTCAAAACTTTTCAAAAGTTGTTCAAAACTTGAGTAACGTTAGCTGGACTGTAGGCTGACACTCACCAGATTAACGTTTGCCGGTTAGCTAGCTAGCTGCTTACAATTAGCCAGCACGATAGCTAGGTAGCTCCTACCAAGCTAAAATACATCACCTCAAAGACAGCCTAGGGTTAGTAACTTGCAACAACACTTCGCTGTAAGTTATTTAGGTAAGTATAATTAATGGTGTCGCTGTCTAAAGTAGCAGTTTGCTCATTTTATTTCCATAACTGGACTGGTACCAACTCACCCTCTCAATCCAACAAGGCGTTGTTACATCCGGGTTCGCTTACGCGACGACCACAACCTCGAGGTAACCGCTAGAAGGGTGTGTCATTGGGGAAACCCACCCCTAAGATTTTTTTTTTAACGAGATAAAAATCGAATCTCTGGTGCAACGCACATTACAATATTGTTGTATTATGT
Source organism: Aldrovandia affinis (assembly GCA_029706075.1). Taxonomy (NCBI): domain Eukaryota; kingdom Metazoa; phylum Chordata; class Actinopteri; order Notacanthiformes; family Halosauridae; genus Aldrovandia; species Aldrovandia affinis. The sequence continues at coordinate 1,498,239 of JAINUG010000182.1, read as the reverse complement.
CAAATGAATTCATTTCTCTTAAGTAAAATATGAATGTAAAGGCTTCACGTTTCATACTCCCTCTTAACCCAAATCAATACGTGTGTGCATGTATGTGCATGTGTGTGTGCGCGTCGGGAGGATTGGATAACGCACCCCTATGGTTTATGATGATCACATTTGAAACAGCTCATGAAACAATTTGATTGGAGTGCCACTGATTTCGTGCACGTTTCCAAGCAGGAGGAGTATAACATTTAAATCAAAATTGTGTGTTTGTTAGTTGCTTTGCTCTTTGTGAAATGTGTCTAAACAAAATGATTATATTCAGGTGAATTATATTCCTCCAAACTACAACCAACTCCTCCTCCCTAATCTCCCCAGAGGAGTGTAGAATATATTATAGATCAGCAATCATTGTCATGAAAAAGAAAGCCAAGAAGAGTATGCTACGTGACATCTAAATAGTGTAGAACAGAACACAAGCAAACAGAACACTCAAACAGTAACAGCAGTGTGGTGTAGTGGTCATGCCACTAGGCCTGTGGCCAAGTTGCTGAGCAGGACATTTACCTGATTTGCAGTTCGGTAAACATTCACATCAGGAATGTTAATGGGTACACACAAAGGAAGGGCTATTACAGACAAGCAATATGATAAAGCAATAGAAGGATATGGCTACTGGATTCAAGGAGGGTCAGTGCAGTTAAAGATGCCATAAGCCAGAATGTGATCATAGCAAGTAGCCAATGAAAGGAGGTGAACAACAAGATCCATCTCCCAAATCAAAACTCACCTGTGACCTTGTGATGTATTTATGATGGCTCCTCAGATGATGATTGTTGCCTTATGTTTCCATACCAAAATCATGTAGCGGAAGACATTTCAAGATGGGTCCGAGGGCCGGCCCTTGATATAAGGCAGTGGTCTCAAACTCAGTGCCACAAAGGGCTGTGTGTATGCAGGTTTTCATTCCAACCAATTACTGCTGCCTTAATTGGCTGAACTACTCATTTAGCCATATGCATGCACCTCTGTGCATTCTTGAAGTTAAAGCACAGAATATACTCAACAATTATTATTTAGATAACAAAAATATTTAATTTCACTTTATATACATTATGTGTAAGCCAACATGATAATTTAGCAAATAATGGAACTAATTATCTAATCAAAAGCGGAGGCCGCAGTCAAAACCAGCATACACATGGCCCTCCGTGGCACTGAGTTTGAGACCACTGATATAAGGGATGGATTCCTACCCTGGTAGAGTACAAATCATCAGGTGATGCGGGAATGTAGTATAATGGTTAGGGATCTGGGCTTGTAATGCAATGGTCGCAGGTTCAATTCCCAGGTGGGGCACTGCTGTTATAAATATCCTGTAAATATCCTGCTGTATAAATGGATTGTATGTAAAGACAAAGCATAAACTGTGAAAGTTGCTCTGGATAAGAGCATCTGCTAAATGCCTGTAATGTAATGCAACATAAATCAAACATAGCTGGGTGTTTGTACAACAGGGAGAATGTCACACAATACCAGCAGTGTGGTTTGGAAAGCACCCTTGACTATATTGGGATGTTACAGATTTTTTTAGAACTTATTGAAAATGATCTGTTGTGGAAGGGATGTCAGAGACATGATTTGCTTAGACATATCCAATCTGTCTCTACTGGTTATTTTGCATCACATCTAGAATGGCTGCTGACATCACCTTCTCTACTTCATTGCCATTAGCTCTGAGGCATTATTTGCAAACTAGAATGCTTTTCTCTACCCATTAGAACTGAATCAAATCACTTGTTTCCTTCAAAGTATTATCTCGCTATGAATTTCTGTCATTCATAAACAGAACCAGAATAAAGAAACAAAGGACATTCACAGCCAGTGTGTGTTACTTCAGGCCAGAAAGCAGAGTCCACTTTTCTAACACTGCAGTCAAACTCAAGCTGTGTATAATCAGTATCATCACAGCTCTCTCTTGGTCAGCACACCACCCTCTGGCCTCTGTGGGAGAAGTAAACTCTGAGAAAACGGAAGTGCCCATTTGTCACTGTTCACAAAGATGTTCTGATTACTGCAGTGTCAAAATACAAAGTCTAATCATGAAGCTGTTAATAAACCTGTTGATGAAGCTGGTTTCCATTGGATTCCTTGTTTTACTTTTATTGACACAGAGCATTGCTTATAATTTGCAATGAATTAATTGCTTCAGATTGTTTTTTATTGAAAACATTTAAATAATGTAAAACAATGTATTATTATGGTCTTAAATTACTGGATATTAAATGCATGAAAACAATAAATGTACCTAGCTTTTGAGATGGACAAATGGGTTATTCTGTGTGAAATCAATATGGAATTGGTATGATCCATTCTAATTTCCTAAAATGTAATCCTTGGATTGAACGGGTGGATTAGGGGTGTCCAATTTTAGGGGTGTCCAATAAAGGCTGGTGTGAGTGCAGACTTTTGTTCTAGCCCAGCACTAAAACACCTGATTCAACTAATCCACCAATAATGGACTTCAATGAAGATCTTGATTAGCTGAATCAGGTGTTTTAGTGCTGGGCTAGAACAAAAGTCTGCACTCACACCAGCCTTTTTTGGATAAGATTGGACACCAGTGAAATTATTATTTTTTGCCAAATGTCAGGAGAATAAAAAAGGGTTATACAGAAATAATGTTGATTTCACACTGAATGTCCCAAATTCCCTTAGTCCATTCACAAACGTGGGGAAGTTGGCAGGTCTATTGAGACACACTATGGCAGTCATTAGCGATAGCATGTCATTTTGTGGGTTTTAGTACTTAACATTTTGCAATCAAGACATAAAATACAATTCACATATATTAAATGAATAATTTAATTGTCCAGTTCCGTATGTCAACGAAACGCATTCACGATAGGACACACACAAAGGAAGTGTACATAATTATACTTGATTAAATAAACAAACTATGGACAGGGTCTCATGGTTTAGCGATGATATGCACGCGGCGAGGTTAGGTGCAGATGCAGCAAGTTTGCTGTGCCCGATACCGTAATCTGTGGACAAAACATCACTACCCCTCTTTCGCAAAACGTAAAAACACAGGCCAGTTTCGCAGATTTGTTTGACGCCATTTCCGGTGTGTCCTTAGGTAACATAGATCGTACGTCGTCTTCACCTGATGTTTCGGTGTAAATTTGTCGACATTTTGCGAAGCTTTTTTGTATATATGTGTATAAACTAGCATTTGATATTGGTGTTTCGAAAAACGGAGCCTGGGAGTTTTGTACTAGGGTAAATAGTTCGGAGCGTACATCCACAGAAAACAACAATCAGAAAGTCGTCCTCTGGCTTCCATTGTCAATTTCACTTACGCTTTCATGCATTTGCGACTAAAACAGTAACGCGATTCACGTTAACTTTGGTCGAGGAAATCCAGTTTACTGGCAAGCTGGTTATCTTAAAAACGTTAAGTAATACGCATGAGAATTACAACCTTTCAGTAAGTTAGCTTGCTAGCATCAGTCAGTGTTCGCTAGCTAACTGCCGTTTACTTGTCATATTCCTAGGTAAATCTGTGAAATATCACTGCTGGCATGCACAGTATTGTGTGTTGTAGAATGCATATTATGTGGTTAGTTAACGCTGCCGTCAAATGTATGTGTGGTGTGTCGTAAATTCAAACGAAACATTACACTTCCGAGCTGGTCTATTCGAGAGCATTAGCAAGCTAGGTAGCCAACGTTAGCTAGCTAGTAAACTTGTATGCACTAGCTAGCGCTAATTGTATGTCTTATGTAGAATAGCCTTAACCAACTATCCTCATTGTTATCGTTAAACGATTAGCCGTCAATTTACTCAATAGGTAGCAGTTGGTTTACAGTACTTATTTTACCATTTCGAATCGAGGAAACGAAACAGCTGGATAAACAAAGATGTTTCGATACTTGAGTGACGTGGACGAGAGCCCCTACATGATGTAAGTACATTGCTAGCCAATATTATATAATGTTAACCATGTCCTGTGCTCTATTGTTTACTGCATTTACATTTATACACTTGACTAAAACGTAAGTTGTACCACAAACCGTAAGGAATGGAAGTAAACGAGTGGGAGTTGTAGATGACAGACGGAAAGTGAAAGTGGCTTTTGAAACTTTAGGCCTAAAGTTAACGCCTTGCGAGGCGAGAAGGAGCTGTACTTTCCTGGCTCAGGCCAGTAGTAGTAGTGCAGCGGATACAGATACGTTTTTGTAACCAAGGTCTGGCCTTGACTTTAAATACAAAAACTGGGTGCCACAAGAAAATTAGAAGTGATAAGAACTATATAAAATGATACGTTACTACGTTATAAAGTTAATGCCATGTTACCTTAAATACCTTAAACAGCACTCTTCTGATTAAAAAATAACAATAAAAACTAAAGATAGTGACCGCGAGTGTGCCTGTTGCAGGGATCCGTTCTCAGCTCACCGACAGCAGATGAGGAGTCTCTATGGATCGTTTGGCTACGAACCGTTTACATTTGCCCCCCAGATACAGCCACCACGGAGCCCGCATATCCAGGTGCTTGTGTGTGTGTGTGTGTGTGTGTGTGTGTGTGTGTGTGTGTGTGTGTGTGTGTGTGTGTGTGTGTGTGTGTGTGTGCGCACTGTATTGTACTGTATTGGCTGTAATATGCGGTTATGTCAGTGTCACTCTTTCCTTGTTTGCTTTCTTTAAGTGATTTGGGAGATGGGATTTTTGTTACTGTAGGTGGTTTCATTGAAAGATTCACACTCTTTTCTCTCACTCTCTTGCTGCCAGGCGGGTGCCATAACTCCATATGGGATGATGGGAATGGTAAAGCATTTTTCTGCTGGTGTTTTGTTTATTGGTATTATATTTTGTTACTATTGTCTTTGTCATTGACAGTGATGCCTTCATTACATCATTGCACCATGTTGAACTCTCTTGTAGGGAGGAGGAGGAGGAGGCTTCATGGACATGTTTGGAATGATGGGAGGAATGATGGAGAATATGGTGTGTAGCAATTTCCCATCCGTCAGGATCACTGCTGATGTTTGTGTCAGTCTCCAGCTCATTGCGCTGTCCGCTCACCTCTCCTCTCCTCTCCTCTCCTCTCCTCTCCTCTCCTCTCCCCTCCCTGGCCCAGGACCGAATGTCTGGCTCTCCTGCCTGTCAGACGTACTCTTCTTCCACGGTCATCTCCTACTCCTCCTCAGGGTCTGGTGCCCCGAGGGTCTACCAGCAGACCAGCGCCATGAGGACCGCACCTGGAGGGGTGAGGGGGAGAGGGAGTAAAGGGGTTCCCAAACTGAGAGAGGGTGTTCTTTAAGAAAATCAGCTGAGCCGCAATGGTGATGGGTGCAGGTTATTTTTTTAAATATATTTTTTCTTTTTCTTTTTTGTCTCCTCTCCAATTTTACCCAATTTGGTAGCCAATTACTCCCGCTGTGCTTAGTTAAATCCCCTCCCTCGTAGTTTGCTGCCGTAGCTCTGTGACCGGCAGTGACAATGGCGAAGCGCTGCCTCCTCCGAGACAGCACTCGTAGTGCTGTCGACTGTAATTCCTGCACCCCAGAACCACTCCTGTGCGCAGCGAACTGTGTCGGCTTCCCTCCCCCCTCCCTGGGGCGGACAGCCAATTGCCGCCCCGGTGGCACTCCCGGCCAGAGCTGTGTGTGGGTAATCGAACCCCGGTCACCATGGCCAGCGTCGGATGTTGAAACCACTAGACCACGCGGGAGGCCGATGGGGGCAGCTTTAATGCGAAAAATGGTGTCTGCCGATTCAAAAGATTTTAAACTCTTTTGGTGGAACTGAAAGGGTGAATGTACACACACACTGGAACTGCAGTTTAAAAGAAATGGGCACCATGATCAGAATTTATTTGCCAGAATGTATGGAAATTACAAGCCTAGGTGAGCTGAGCTGAACTATGAACACATAACTGAATCATGTATTCTTGTGTTCTTATTAATTATGTGGTGCCTCCTTGCGTCGCCTGGTTTTTGTCCAATCTTTTAATTGATCAGGGTATTCTTATATTATTGGTAGATTTGCATTTGTTGTAGTTTTTAAACTGGAATTTAAAGGGACAGAATTTATTCATTTGAATTACCAGAATGCCATTGGTATGGTGCAAAGTTGTATCTACCCCTAAGTTTTATGAACTCCATACATTACTGATTTGTAATTCCTACATATCACAGACTTGCTATCCACACATTCTCCTCTTTAGGAGTACTCAGATTGCATTTCAATTTTTCTCCTTCTGCTTCGCCTGTCCACCCAACCCCCTGGTCCTGTCCAGATAAGGGAAACGCGCCAGGCAATGCGCGATAGCGAGAGCGGTGTTGAGCGTCTGGCCATCGGGCACCACATCCGGGAGCGGGGTCACGTGATGGAGAGATCCCGCAACCACAGAACAGGAGACCGTGAGGAGAGGCAGGACTACATTAACCTGGAAGAGGGTAAGCATACCCACCCGCCTTTACTTCCCGGCCTCTGCCCACTGGTGTCCACTTCCTGGCTCTGCTCACTGCTCATGTGTCTGTTAATTTACAACACTTTCAGCGATGTCTTATTCTGTAGATGATTTATTAATTGTTTTGGGGCAGAGGGAAGAATGGAGATACGATAAGGAAAGATGGAAGGGATGGCAAAGGGAGAGAGGGAAAGGTGGAAGAGCCAGGATGAGGAAGGAAGGAGTCCAGCATGATAAAGTGCATTAGTGGGAGTGGAAGAGGGTAGACTGTGAACAGGGGGAAGCTAAATATGTGGGAGGGCGTAGTCCTCCATCAACACGCAGGTGTGTTTACTTTATTATTATTATTTTTGTTTTAAATTTGTTTCAGATTTTTCCAGTTTTTCTCCCAATTTATTGGCCCTCTATTTATTTTGATTTGCCCTTCCCACACAAGTTCGGTGCTCGTCCCTTTGAGGCAAGCTAATTCTCAGAGGGCAGCAAACTCCATTCCTTCGAGATGGAATTCGCCCACCCACGTTCTGGAGACATCCTTACGTGCTTCTTGGCGAACTCAAGCCGTCTCACCCTCCCCCTCCCCCTGGGGCAGACAGCCAAACGCCGCCCCTGCTGGGGCTTATGGCCAGGGCCAGTCTGGCAGAGACTGGTTTAGAACCGCGTCCCCGATAGGCAGCTCACACTCGTATCGGACCAGCCAAGATACGGGTGTGTTAGACGGCTACGCTATCTGCTGCCCCCCTAGGAGTGTTGATTTTAAACATGCAGAGGTAACCAAACAACCACTCCCCCTTACACAGATGAGGCTGCAGCCTTCGACGACGAATGGAGGAGGGAGTCGGGAAGATATCCCCCTCCAAACGCCCGGGGGTTGGACTACGGCCGAGACAGAAGGGTGGCAGGGGGAGGGCAGCAGCTGGCTCTCACTGGCCCCACAAGCTCCTCCCCCCCACCCACTCCTCACGACGACTCCCCACTGCACCGCCCACCCCCCACTCGCCCACGCTACGATTGGTGAGCGAGGGGAGAGCAGGGAACAGAGGAACTAATGGGTAAAAGATCAAAATAATGGAGTACAATGACAGCACAGTAACAGTACTATTGCTCTGTTTGGTGAGACTGCCTCAATTTCAGCAAACACCCTGAAATTAATTAAGAGACCATCCTTGATATAATATGTGCTTACTTGCTCCACTGTTCCCCGTTGCATTGAACCTGAGCACCTGAGTCTGGTCCTCACCAGTGTGTTAGTTGTTCTCCGTTGTAGCAAACAGCCACTAATATGGTCCTCTTGTTTCCAAATGCACATTCAGTGTCTTCAAGGAAATCTAAAGACACCTCAAAGCTTCTAATGCTATTAAAACGTAAAATTGTTGGGTGAGGTGGGGATAACGCATTTGAGTAATTGAGGTACACCTTCAAAATGGCACATTTTTGACACCATTGTCTAGGAACACATAACACTTCCATATGCCTACCTCAGTGATGACTAAATTTCCCTTCCTGCCATGGTATCGCCCACTCATTCCATGGCATTTGCGTAAGGAAATACAAAGTGTTCAAAGATGTGTTCATAATTCTGAAATGCATTTATCTATGCAGTAATTGCACATTTCAGTCAAATATGGGTTGGCTTTTTAATTGTGCATTAAGAACAATGTGTTCCATCTAGGCAAATTCTATTTCCTTAATGTGAATTTACCTTGTGACACTTGCAGTGTGGTTTCTAGTCGGTAATATGTGATTGCACAAGTAGAGAACACTCAGGACATTCAGCAAGTGATGGGAGGACGAGCCTTTGGGCAGAGCTACCATATGCTGTCAGTGACTCCGATTTTAAACAGTCCTTGCGGTGGTGTAGGTGGATGTTGCCTGTGAGCACTGGTCTGAAGTCAGTTGCGTTTTTAGATTAGGGTAGTCTTGACTGGTCCTGTATCAGTGCTTAGAGGCAACTTCTGCCTCAAGCCATTTTGGCTGTGGAGAGCAAAAGCTTTTGGTTGGTTCAAGTAAGTCAGTGATTGACAGCTCAATGTAGCTCCACCCATTTTGGGGTCCATGAAACCTCATTTCTCCCATCACCTAGTTCGGCCTCTAGTCTCAGGTCTGTTACAGTGGTTATTGTTCTCCAAGAAAGGAGTACAAGATCGTTCTCAGAATAGCCAGATTTGTGACACAGCTGGTGAACCTACTACTGCGAGTTCAGCTTTCCGAGGTCAGCTGAACCCGCGTAAAAATAAATTTACGTTTAATTTTGAACGATGGCAAACTGGCTCGGCCTGGCTTGGGTATACCTCAATGTTGCCAATGGGAATTTGGCTTTACTTGCTCTGCAGTTCATGACCGTCTCACACTGGCACCATGTGAGCTGGTGAATATACAGTTTGAAGTTACCGGTATCTTTAATTAGACCAGCGGTGTTTGCTGCAATTGAACCAGAAATCACACTTGGCATATTTATGTTTTTGATGGAGCCTTCTCATTTAATTATTATAAATATGGATTCCCTTTACCCAATGCTGTTTGTTCTTTTCCACACAATGTTTTTTTCAGGTTTAATAGAAATTCTTACTTATGTGGGATGCCCTGACCAATGTATTGCTGAGAATGTGTAACAATTAAATGTTCCCTTGTGTTTAAATTGTAATGTGAGTTCCTAGTCAGTTTAACTCCACATCTGTCATTCGTTAATTTTTTTCCCTCAAAGGCTAGATATTAAGGAAAGGATGTAACATTGATGCTGTGAAAACGGAATAATGAGGGACAGAATGAGGAAATAAGTGGTCATTGAAGGTATCTGCTATAATGGGACTCTGTACAATCTACATGCCTCAATACTTTGTGTAAACATTATGCAACATCACACATACACACACACACACACACTCACACACTGCTGCTAAAACAGTATTACATGACACATTGTTTAGTCCAAATATGTTTATGTAGACACTGAGGTCTCTGTGTGGGTTGAATTGTACACTGTAGACTAATTACACAACTTAATATTCATAAATAAACATTGTTTAATAATTGGATGATCGTGTATTGTCTGACTCAGTGACTGTAAAATCAGCAGTTCTGTCGGTGTAGACATTTTTATAAATTAGACAAAAAAAGAGAAAGTCTATCTTGATTTTTTGTCTCTTTCCCTGTCTCTCTGCCTACATCCTCCAGGTCCGAGGTTATTAGGGGAATCTTTTGATATAAAGCCTGTGTCAGCAGAAATATGCCAAAGAATCTAAATGTACTTAAAAACTTAATTAAAATGAAATTAATTCATTAAAACCACCACAGCACTCAATGACATTGTTAGAAACCTTTTTAACTAAAAAAAAAAACTAGTTGATGATTTCCTTTTGTCCACCAGCCAAATGTGTAAAGAATGTGGCGGTGAAATCAGAGAAACCTCACTGCCTCTTCTGCACACAACCAACTGCTCAACTGCTGAAAACATTCTTTATATTTTTCAGTGCTTTTCAGTAGGCACCCCACGCCCTCATCCATCAACCCACCTACATACACGCAAACATGCAAGCATGCGCAGAAAAGAGAAGGTTGCATATGGTTAGTTCATATTTTTAATGCACTGCATTCTCTGAGTTGCAAGGGCGTTTGAATGTGAAAAGCAGAGAATGGTGAAAACTCAGCGCTGACAACACGGGAACCATCTGCATGAGGTACAGGACCAGCTGAAACAAGAAAATGGGCTACATTTATGCCTTCTCTTTCACCTTTGCATATCCTTTATATTAATGGCCTCCATCTTTCCTTTGAGCTAACACCATCCCCCTTTTCAAGGTGTCAAGGACAGCATGTCAGTTCTCGGTGCTAATCCCATTAAACTCAGCCGTTTACTTGCAGATTATCTCTTGCGCCTTTGTCTCTCCTCCACACCTCTCCATAACTCCATTTCACGACCAGTTACACAACGTTCTCCCTTCCGCCCTGACTCTTAACGCATACAGTGAGATATTGCATGACCAAAGGTGGGAAATGTGGTGGGCAACTTTACATTGCATGGAAATGAGCCCTGATGGTGTGCTGATTTTGTCCAGCCACCAGTGTATCTGATGGCATAAAGGCCTTGATAAGCAGGGTACATTGATTATTTTCTGTGTTTTTCATGATGCGTTCAGTGACATTATTTTGAAATCATAGTACTGAAGGTGGCTTCCAAAGAGGAATTATTGGAATTATATGGAATTATTTAAAAAGATCTAAGATAAGAAAGCTGTTCTCTGCATTCTTAGGCTACAGGTACAATAACCATCTGATGGAAATGTAACTATCAAATATGATTTGACAAGAACAGAAAACAGTAGTACAATATGGATTTTGGGTAAATGTTGCATGCAAATTTGTTGTGAAGTACACGCCCAAGTGTTTATGTGCAACCGTCTTGCTCTGTGTTCCAAGGACATTTTCACCGGGGTTGGCACTTGACAGTGTAAATTACCCCACCGGGGTGTAGCACTGAAGCAACATTCAATGTCACTCGCAGACATCACGAGCAGTCATGAACAATTGAATGAATCTAACTGGTGGTAAAAATACTATGTAAATGTTCCAAATAATATTTTTTCTAAAGAGCATACAGGATTAAAGCAATGCCTGCCTTTATGCTCAGTCTAAATATGTGAACACATATGCCTGTCAATCCAAATGTAACACTTGCATTTGAATTATGCCCACTGACAGAGAGAGGAAAATGTTTTTTACTAGGTGTTTAACTAAGTTCATTTTCACAAAGATGTTTTACCACCATACAATTGGTGTGCTACTTACAAATTCCTGAAGGGCAAATTGGACCTGAATGTATTATATTAAACTGGTCTATTAATACTTAGGCCTACGTCTGGAGACACAAGGAGAATGATTTGAATGTTGCTTATTATATATAGACATTAGCAACCCTCTTTCCATTTTCTAAAACTTAAAACCCTTCACTCACAATACAATTGCTTAACAGTCTTCAACTCACTACTGTTCTAAATTCTTGAAAAATAAAACTTCATAGTTATGTTGACAGGAAGCTAGGCAATTTTGTAACAGTTGTGTAACTGGAAACATTTGTATTCTTAATTCTAATCCAAACATTTGTGATTTCTCTCACCCATATTAACTTTATCAAAACTCCCAATGCACACTGTAAATGTGCTGAACAACGGTACACATTCCCAGTACCACACATTATGCCATGTGATGATTATGAAAATACTACACATTTGTACCATTCCTAATATCACCGTGGGCTGGATGCACTAAACGCAACGGTATCTATCAAAACCAGTGAGTTATATTTGATCTTATTTACATGTATTTGAGGAAATTTGAGAAGTATAAAAATATACTGCAAAAAGATATGCAAAGCCTAAAGCACCTCAAATCCTGACTCACGCTGCAGTATACTCAAAATGGGAGCCGTGAAGGCAAATTTGTCCCATTGGCATTATTGTGTCTCTACAGTGTATTCTGTGTCAGGTTCTGGCTATGATGTCACTGCAGTAGAGAATTAGAGGGAATAGTATTTTATTGCCCTCACTCACCCTCCATTCTATTTAAAAAAAACCAGGAGACAGCACCCTATCATTTCCTCTCTGTCAGTGCCCCTGCAACGGTCTCCCTAATTTTCTAGTCTCCTTGATCTGTTCCTCCTCCCTCCCTCCCTCCCTATTACTTGGCTTCTTCCTGTGACTCATACCTCTACCCCTCCCCCTTATATCATCCCCCCCTCTATTTTTCCCTCCCTGCCTTCTCTTCCTCTCTCTGTCTCTCACATTCTCTCGCTTGCCCTGCAAAGCTGAACGCACAGACGGCAGGTAATGATGAAAAAGCAGATCTGATCCTTTCTTTTCTCACCCTCCTTCCCCTTGTATTTTCTCCATCCTATTCAGTTTGTCTACATTCCTCTGTCCATTCATTGCTCACTGTCTTTTTATTGACTATCATTTCAGGTATTATAAGGAATTGTGTGTGTGTGTGTGTGTGTGGGTGGATTTGATTTGAGGATGTTAATATTATCGTGGGTCTGGGTTTGCTTGCGTGTGTTTAAATGAAACTTTGTGTGTGTGTGTGTGTGTTAAACCACAGCTATATATGTGTCAGTGAATATTTCATCACTACTGCCAGTGCATATTTTTCTGTTGATAAATCAGTAAATGCCAGTGTGTTCCCGCATTTGTATGTGTGTGTGTGTGTGTGTGTGTGTGTGTGTGTGTGTAGTAGCATGTGCCTGAGCATCTGCGCTCTTTTCTTTGGAAATCCAACACTCTGTTCTATTTCTGGTTTTTTATTTTATTTCAGCAGATAGACCCGTCTGTTTCATTGTAGCAGTTGTTTCCTCTCTTCTTCCTTCGGCCTGTTTCGGAATATTCTCTTTTTTCAGCCAAAAGAGGGTTTAATAATTTATCTAACTCCCCATTGCTCCACTCCCTTCCTCAGTCTCCCTCTATTTTTAACAATTTTGGCATTTATGCAGACAGTCCACTGCAATGAGCATAAACAGAGCCTGTGTGTAATATACTTGGTTGTAATATACACATATTGAATTATGTCACTTTTTGATATGCATTAGACTAAACTAAGTGGAATATCTGTTTGTGATTTTAGCATAACTGTTGTTGGAATTTTATTTAACGTGTGGACATCCTTCCATCTCTGGGAGATTCAATCACTCTGTTGTGTCGATTCTAATCAGTGTGGTCTGTGGATATTATAGCCTGGCAGAGCAGGATGCCAGAAGGATTCATACATTACCTTTATTCATGTAACTGATACTTGCATAATACCACAAGTCTTCCTTTGCAAATGGAATTTAGGTAATGACATTAAATCCAAAATGTGAGTTAGAATTGATATGATTATGCATTTGCTCAGCAAAAGCTCTTATCCAGGGCAGTGTACAAAGCGTGTGTATTACCCATAAATATCGCTGAATATTTTTGGGAGCAATTCAGGTTAAACACCTTGCTCAAGGGTACAGCAGCACCACCTGGGGATTGAACATGCAGTGTTCTGGTTATGAGCCCAGGTCCGTAAACTACACTGCTGCCCTGGCAACCTGAGGCCCCTGGAGGACTGGCTTGTCTGTACTTGTGCTCTCTCACGCAGGATGTCCATAGTAAATATTGTGGCGAGGGAGATCCTTGACTCCAGAGGAAACCCCACTGTGGAGGTGGACCTGCATACTGAGAAAGGTGACCAGCTAACTGCCAGTGAACTATTGGTTATTCGATTATGACTAAGTATGTAAGTTACCGGTTGGCCTTAGCCTGTGAAATCACTTTGGAGGAATTTGTCCTTATTTTGCGGATGCTTACTTGTGTCTCAGACCTCCCGTGGGGTTGTCAGGAGCATTGCTGTCTAATGACACAATTGTGCCAAAAACCCATAGCATGCATGTCTTGCTCTAAATGTGGTTCGTAGGATGATGGACAAACATTAATGAATAAATAAATGAAAATGAAACTCAAAAAAATCAATTGCTTACATTATGGCTATTTATACCTGAAAAGAAATAGCTTAAAGTGACATATCAAATCAAACCTCAGAGTTATAACAATCTGCAGATTTCAGTGCAAGATCCCTAGAACTTCTGGAATTTTCCATGACCTTAATATTGATTTATTGCAAGTCACACCATGTGTACAGGTGTAGTTTCAGACAGAGGTTTTACAATAAAAATACAAAATAAGTAATAAAATAATGTAGTCTTACAGATTTAAAAAAATACATATGTTCTTGACCCACCCCTCTGTCTTTCTCCTGCCCTTCCCCCCAGGTCTGTTCAGGGCAGCGGTCCCGAGCGGTGCGTCCACAGGTATCTACGAGGCTCTCGAACTGAGAGATGGGGACATGAGTCGATACAAGGGAAAAGGTGAGATATCTTACCACCCAACAAAAATTTACTTTGCTTCATAAAAGATTCCAAAAGAAATGTGTATATCTGTTTATCAATTTGCAGAATATATTATGGCCTAGACAGAAAGAAAACAGGAATATGATAGTAGGCTGGGGAGGGAAGAGACATTGGTGGTGGTGGTGGCGGGGGGACCAAAAAATTGAAAGATGTTATTATATGTTCAGTGATAAATGACACAGTTGTAAAATCATTGTACAGAACAAAGGTGGCTTTCAATAAGTAGTGGACGGTGGAATTAATGGTAATGATAATAATTTTAAAAATATAAGATAAGAAAGCTGTTCTCAACATTTTTTGGCTACAGGTACAACAATCATCTGATGAAAATATAACTATCAAATCAGATTTGACATGAATAGAAGACAGTATTACTGATTCTGGGTAAATGTTGCATATACATTTGTTGGGAAATACACACACACACTTTTATATAATCAAAGCTATTGTTGGAAGCCATCTTACTATGTACTCCAAGGAAATTAATGTTGTGGTGGGTGAGACATGCACAGTTAATTATACCACCCACTTGTATCATTTCTTTCAGTAAACAAGAAAAGAAAATTCTTAAAGTGGTATGATGCTCCAAAACGCATATATTACGCTTGTGAAGAAAGATAACTTTCATAGAATCTCTGTATTCAAAGTGATGTCATTGTTCAAGAGCATCTTCCGAATAACCCATTCTGATTATTCTGTGTTTTGTGAACCCAGAGAATGATCAGAATGATAAAAAAGGCTTTGCACTTTTTTTGTGGAAATGAATGCCTATAAGAAAAATGAGCTTTGCAGTGTCTTGCCAAAAACAGATGCTGTGCGAGGAGTTCAAAGCCATATCTCCCAGATGGAATTCCGTTTTTGTTTCGTTTGAAAAATGCACTGAGCTTAAAAAATAGTGCTCTCCCTTGGTCCATACTTATTTTGCCACCTCTATGCCTCCTCTTTTCACCTTTCTCTCTTTTGCTCTCTCTCTCTTTCTGTCCCAGGTGTGCTCAAGGCTGTGGGTCATATCAATGACACCATCCGCCCGGCTCTCATCCAGTCTGTGAGTTGTGAATGCCCTGCTGTTGCACTTGAATTAGGCGTGCAGCATTGTGTCTCTGGCAGCCATGACTGAGCAACAGCAGATGAGTATAGTGGAGGATGTGACAATCTGTGGAAGATGTGTGGCAGCTTGGACTTCAACACTGGGGCTCAACATTATAAGTTATCTACCGCAATGGAATCGACGGATTTTATGCAAAAATGCACTTCTGTTCTTACAACAAAAAAAGACTATTTTCAAAAGCCAAGAGGAAATTGTACTAGTTATAAACTAGATACAAATCTTTGCTACACTGGGGTGTGAACCAACTGAGATCCATTTACCCCAAGTGCCCCCATAGCCACTGTGGATATTTGTGTTGTCCAGCTAATGAAAGTGAACAACCCATGTGCAATGTAGTTTTTCTGACAGCGATAGTGACAATGAAAGAGGCCTTTTAGGATTAGGGGAGGCACATGCATTTTTGTGTGTCAGTTTTAGTTTGTTCTGCGTGCAGGAGATCAGCGTGGTGGAGCAGGAGAAGCTGGATAACATGATGCTTGAGATGGATGGCACAGAAAACAAGTGTGAGTCGCACAATTCGTCATTACATCCTCAAGTACTCATTTCCTCATGCAATTTCCAATCCATGGTTCACAAAATCAATATGTAAAGCTCAAACCAATTTATTACTGGTGGCCGAACACCAGTACTAACAACTACACGTCCTGTACGTGCCAGTAATCGGAGTGAGGAAATTAATGTTTTGGCTGAAATCAAGCACTATTTAATGCATATTACTGGATTCAATAGATAATCACAATCCAACCAATCAATTAATGTCCATTCATAAGCAAAACAATGTTTGCTTATCTTTCAAACCACGTATTGCTATTTCTCTGATTTATTACCAGCTCGTTATTGCCAGCCACTGCACCTATTATGTAAACTTTACACACTCTCTCTCCATCTCTTTCCCTCCAGCTCAGTTTGGTGCCAATGCAATTCTGGGCGTTTCCCTGGCTATATGCAAGGCTGGTGCCGCAGAGAAAGGCGTTCCCTTGTACCGCCATATTGCTGACCTGGCAGGAAACACAGAGCTGGTGCTGCCGGTTCCTGTAAGACAAGATCATTATCAATTTTGATAGTTTTGAATGAATTAATATGTATTCTAAAGCAATACATGAAGTATGGCAGCAGATATAGCAGGAGTGTGGAATATTTGTATTGTACTAAATAGCTACATGGCTATATAGGTCCATAATATAATGGCATCACAATTTAGACAAAGTAGACATGATATACCAGTAGTGTGTTTAGCCGCTGCATTACAGCCTCTGGTGGGTGTTAGATGAAAATGTTATAAGTCAGCTACAGGGTGGTCATTCTAGGGGGGCCTTCAAATAAAAGTTTGGGGACCCCTAGTGTCGAATAGGGACTAGGAAACTCTGGTACTGGAGCCCCCAGCTATTTATGATTTATCTTCCATCCAAGCACCTACTTATATAATTCAGTTTTAGCATTACATTAATGCAGTTGACTTCAGTATTTAAGATTTTCTTAACAGATTTTCTTAAAATATATGATCATGACTGTCATTCTACTGCTGACCATCTGTTTTCTTCCGTTCCCTCTGTCTTTCAGGCTTTCAACGTGATCAACGGCGGGTCTCATGCTGGGAACAAGCTGGCCATGCAGGAGTTCATGGTGCTTCCTGTTGGGGCGGAGTCATTTCGGGACGCACTGCGTGTGGGCTCAGAGCTCTACCACACCTTGAGGGACGTGATCCGTGACAAGTATGGCCAGGACGCCATCAACGTGGGGGATGAGGGCGGGTTTGCGCCCAACATCCTGGAGAACAGCGAGGGTACATAGGAAGCCCAGTCGTTCGTTGCCACATTTTTCTGTCTGATCAACTGACATCCTCTACCAATGGGAGATGCTCTCTTCTCCTGTCTTGACTTTATTCTGTTTGTCTTTATTATCTTTGTGTGAGCGTTTTGAGTCAGGTCAGGTCTCTCCCTCTCTCATGGTAGCTTTCTCGCCATTATAATCAACATTATAATCTGCATTCAGTAGTGAAACTGGCCTGTAAGTTTGTGAAGTCTGTCTTTGTTTACAGCGCCTCTCTCACCCAGCTTATCTGTCCCCTCAGCCTTGGAGCTGTTGAAAACAGCCATAGAGAAGGCAGGCTTCACGGACAAAGTGGTGGTGGGGATGGATGTTGCAGCATCTGAGTTTTACCGGGATGGAAAGTATGACCTAGACTTCAAATCCCCCCCTGACCCTGACAGACACATCAGTGCAGAAGAGCTGTCAGAGATTTATCAGAGCTTTGTCAACAACTACCCAGGTGAGCCTGTGTCTACATCGGTTTGCCTCTGCGCCTGTCTATGCTGCATTTACCCATCTCAGCTATATCCTGTTTGGGTCTGTTTGCGGTGTTTGCTGTGAATAAGCAATTGAGATCCCTGCCAGCTTATTGTAAGTTGCTCTGGATAAGCGCATCTTCTAAATGTCTAAAATGTAAAATGTAGCGTGACAATAGTTTGCTGACAGGTGAAGGAGAATCCTACCTGAATGCTTGACTCTGAATTTGCAGGAATAGACAGGCTATGGGAGGGTGTTAGGGTGGGGTTTCTCTCATATCCCAAATTTTCTATTTTGGGGTACCTTTTGCAGTGTGTACTGTAACATTCATCCTCAGTGCATGACTACACTGACATTACACTACATTCATCTGCTGTGTGCATACTACATTACATTACAGGCTTTTAGCAGGCGCTCTTATCCAGACCGACTTACACAGTTTACGTTTCTATACGTACAATCCATTTATACAGCTGGGTATTTACTGAAGCAATTCAGGTTAAGTACCTTGCACTATACTAGCCCAATGACCTCTCTGTTCCAGTTGTGTCCATAGAGGACCCTTTTGACCAGGACGACTGGCCCGCCTGGTCACAGCTGACCGCTTCCATGGGGATCCAGATAGTGGGTGATGACCTGACGGTGACCAATCCCCGGCGGATTGAGAAGGCAGCCGAGGAGAGGGCCTGCAACTGCCTGCTTCTCAAAGTCAACCAGATCGGCTCGGTGACCGAAGCCATACAGGCGTAATGCACCGTCCTCACTAATCCCCCTGACCCCGTAGGATATAGAGTAGTTTCGCCTATTATGTGTTACCTGTTCATAATATGGCAATCTCTATCAATTTTTCTGTCGTGAAATCTTTCCTTCCATTGTAGATTAATAAAAATACAAGCAATAACTGTTGTCATCATTGCCCTATATATTGGCACAAATCAATCCAGGGTTGGGTATTGGGTTGCCAGAGCTGGATTAAATATGAAATCATTAAAAATGCTACTTCTGATAATGATGTTGTGCAATGGTGTCCAACACAGCTAATGTGTTTTAATTTCCTATGTCAGATGTAAACTGGCCCAGGCCAATGGCTGGGGAGTTATGGTCAGCCATCGTTCCGGTGAAACTGAGGACACCTTCATTGCTGACCTGGTGGTGGGCCTTTGCACAGGACAGGTTAGTACAGCACCTGGATTTCACACACACACACACACACTTTGCACAGCCTGTTTCTGACTGCATACAGTAGCACTCGATTCCCACACACCTGTGTAAGATCTCTTTCTTTCTCTGCCTTCCTTTCTCACCTCTCCCCTCTGTGCCCCCATCCCCTAATCAGATTAAGACTGGAGCTCCATGTAGATCAGAACGCCTGGCCAAATACAACCAGCTGATGAGGTCAGTGTTAATCCTTTCTATCCACTGCATTTATTGTGCAGTGGTGTCAAGTCCAGTCAATCAGTGTTTAGTGTAAGAGTGATCAGGCTATTAGATATAATGAGCCTATTAACGTCAGTACCGTACCCTCACCCCCCCACACTCCCCAAGGAGTGTTCTGGTGTCTGTTCAAACTCCTTGACCCTGTGTAAGACAAAAAATGGAGCATCATGGTACATGAAATCTCTCTCTCTCTCTCTCTCTCTCTCTCTCTCTCTCTCAGGATCGAAGAAGAGCTGGGTGATAAAGCTCGTTTTGCTGGGCACAACTTCAGAAACCCCAGCGCTCTGTAAGAAGTAGACAGACAGCAAGACGCACTTGAACCACTTTGACATTCATGAAGACCGATAGGCAGGCTTGAACAGACACATGGGCAGGCACAGGCCCGAGGACACAAAAAGCAAATAACTGGCACACACATACAGGTACAGACTGTCGTATTGCATGGTTGATGAACACTAAAAGACTGACTGACTGACTGCTTCACTATAAAAAAAAAAAAGGTTTTGAAAAATTGTGTGTGGCACAGTTTCACGCTCACTTTTTTGTGACCGAATTGCACTTCCTCTTTTTTCTGCCTCTCTCTTTGCTTGCTCTGCACTTCTGACCCTGTCAAATTAATCCCATCTTTTATTTTTCTCTTCTAAGCTCTCATGGTTTCTTTACTGGTCTGATCTTTTCCTCCACTCTGTTGCTGTTTTCCCCTTCCTGCATTCCCTGTCCCTTTTTCTTAATATTAGCTGTATTACAACAGCAAAATGCAATGCATCATAGATTTATTCAATAAAAGAAAGAGAGAACTATTTATGCTGGTTACCTAAACCACAGCTACTGTGTCTGTGCATTTTTTATTATATATAGATATGTTTCAAAGCTGTGCTTCAGCTTATTTTAGGATGAGTTCAGAAACTGGCTGAGGAAAGCACACCTAAGGTTGATTATCTGAACAATACACCACATTCTGTCAGTTCCCATATTAGCTACAGTAGTGCTTGATTGTATTTGCCTAAATTTTAATAATTACATGCTACTCAGCGGTTAGCTACTATGCAAAAGACTGAAGTGAATATAACGATGCAGCTGAAAGGAGCCAATATAGTTAAAGATATACTGTTGAAGAATCACATTTTATTCAGATAAAATAAAACGTATGCTTAGAGTTTAGGATTTGTTATAGAGTTTGTTTAGTTTCATTAGCATTATTTACGATTGCCTGTTCAGGGGTACAATGAGAGAAAAGGCAAGCTTGGGACTGAGCAGCTCTTAATTGATAATACAGTTGTGGACCAGAGTTTCAGCTATAATACATTTATTTTCAATGAATTAATACATTTAGCAAATACACCTCCCAAACTTGACTTTTTGGACTTTAATATTTCCTTTCGAAAAGCTGTTGAGTGGATCATAGAGCATGGATATTTCATTTTAAAAGTAGGATATTTTTAAAAATCCTAAAAACAAAATTTGGCCTAATATTGCATAAAATGTAATAACATTTGAATAGGATAGAGATAGAGATATTTCAACAACAATAGCTAAAATAAAAAATTGCAATGCATCAATCAATTACATTTCAGTCAAGCTCACTTTTCATAATTTAAATAAACATGCACTCTCAAATATTGTTGATGGAACATATGATGAAATTATGATGTGGTATCTCTAGATGGAAAACCACCCTCCAAAATAGGTCAAAATGTAAAATATTTATAATATGTATTATCACGCTGCATATGAGATCATGCAGATGATCATTTTCTCACGGGCTCATTATTTTTTAAATAACTACTCATCTGTTATGACTGCGTGCCAGTCTGCCAATCTTAGATTGTGAGCTACGAACAGATGTCCTCTACTGCTTCATCAGTTGGTTTGATTATGATGTTTTGATTTACAGCCTTGCACAAAAAAAGCAGATAAACATGTAGAATTCCATCTACTTCTGTGATAGACTCTGTTGAAAATTATGCGGAACTGAAGATTGTCTGTGGTTTAACATCCTGAACTCTACATGTGACATAAAGCACAGGCACTGGTGTTCATTGGACTGTATTGTGCTGCGCTCACAGACATCAATATATAACAAACCTTGAAATTGTAGTATGCTGGAATGAAGTGGGTAGTGGGTAAAACGACCAGAAAAAAAGAAATGTCCAGGTAATATCCATAAAAGTGCATCCATGCAGAAAACCTTTGGGTGCATCCCCACACCACAACTTTAATTCCCAAAAGTAATGAATTGTGTCAAGGGTTAGACCCTTCTGTTTATGATCATGTCAGACTTTTGTTTGCACAAAATCACAAGACTAAATTAGACTATGAAGCAATTTATTAAAATTGATTATGAAGCAAATGGATTATGCTTATCATTTGTAAGCAGGCAGCAGTAATATAATTTGAATAAAACTGCATCGAAATTAGGATTCCACATTGTCTTATACTGCAAAATGAACACGCATCTGTGACAGAACGAACATGAATAAAAGGAACATTGTCAGAATTACATAATTATTGTTTAGTAAAATGAATCTCAAATTACCAATGCAATAATGGCTATATGACTCAAAAGCCCACCTTAATACCTCATGCAATGATCAGGACAGAATGCACACTGACTCAAGGATCAGAGTTTTCATTAGCCATCTGAGAGAAGCCAGCAGGTCTGGGTATACATACAACAATAAAGGAAGAAACTCAAAACATTCAAGCTCTCTAGGTCTCGAAGAATAACACAAAACAAATGAACCTTGAGATAGCAGATACCTCATGACCTTCTACAGAAAGAACCCACAGAGACCTTCAATTTCCAGCCAAAGCTGAAAACGCTGGCTGGAAGCTGAGCATAAGTGTACATAAAGACCCAGAAATATATTCAGACACTATGAATCCAAACCCCAAAATCATACATATATATATATAGTATATATGTACAGTGGCTCACTTTTTCAACACTTTGTTTTGTTATAGACTTAATTTAAAATGGATTAAATTGTTTTTTGCCATGAATCTGCACACAATACCCCATAATGACAAAGTAAAAACAAGTTTTTCTAAATTGTTTTAAAAATAAAAATAAATAAAAAACTGAGATATGTCATTTACATAAGTATTCAGGCCCTTTTCTATAACACTCCAAATTGAGCTCAGATGAATCCGGTTTCCTTTGATCATCCTTAAGATGTCTTGTCTAATTTGATTGGAGTCCACCTGTGGCAAATTCAATTGAATGGACATGATTTAGAAAGGCACCAACCTGTCTATATAGGGTCCCACAGTTCACAGTGCATGTCAAAGCAAAAACCAAGCCATGAAGTCCAAGGAACTCTCCACAGACCTCATTGTGGAGAAGGGAAGGGATCTGGGGAAGGGTATAAAAACATTGCTAAAGCATTGAAAGTGACCAGGAGCACAGTGGGCTCCATCAATGTGAAATGGAAGAATTCTGGAACCACCATGACTCTTCTTAGAGCTGGCCGGCCAAACTCAGTAACCGGGCAAGAAGGGCCACTGTAAGGGAGTTCCTTATATTATATTATATTATATTATATTAGTTCCTCTGCAGCGATGGGAGAACCTGGCAGAGGGACAACCATCTCTGCAACACTCCATCATTCAGGTCTTTATGGTAGTGGCTAGACGGAAGCCACTCCTGAGTAAAAGGCATATGACAGCCCGTCTGGAGTCTGCCAAACTGCACTTAAAGGACTGAGAGCCTGAAGAAAAAGATTATCTGGTCCGATGAGACAAAAATTTTACTCTTTGGCCTGAATGGCAAACGCTGGGTTGGATTGCCTTCTACCTGAAACTCTATTGGAGAGATGCAGCCCATTCAAAATCCATCATTTGGTTTTGTTGACTCTGAGACTCCGTTCCATAATCTCCTGTAAGTGTTCAATTGTGTTGAGATTTTATGTATGATGCAATTGCAATGTTAATCTAAAGACCCAGGGCTGCTCCCGTTCTGGTGCTACACCACCATCTGTGCAAGTCATTCCCATCCGTTGCTGACAGCAGCTTCATTTCTTATTATTGGCTATTGTTTTCACATTTAATCTCATTGGGCCAAAGAAGAATAGACTGGGGCTCTTGGGTGGCATATTTAGCTAAAGCCATTATTCTTGATCCAGTGATGTACCTATTGGTCCAGAATTGTGCAACTGATCCAGAATCTTGACTGCCTGATCAGGGCTGACTGTGGCTGGGAGCACTGCGGAGCAATGCATAACTTGTCTTAGCCTCACCCAGGGAGGGAGGCTTGCATTTCCCCCAACTCATTGTGCAACTCAATCGACTCAAGCGACTCAATCAACACCGAGCAGCAAATCATGGCAGCTGTGGTCTGCCTGCACCAGCTGCACATGGAGTGCAGTTCTCCAGCACGATGGCTGCGCAGTTCAGCTGGTGAACTTCAAAATGAAAAGAAGTGCAGCACTTCATAGGACAAGTGTGTGCTCTCCCTGACAGACACAGCCCATGGCAGTGGGGTGGGCCATAAAATACAGCTAGATACTCCACAATGGGGAGGAAATAAAAAAGAAGGGATAAAAAGTTGTTTTTAAAAAACAGCATGGGACTGCATAATGTTCTGTTTGGACATTTAAAGTCTCTAATAATGACTACATGAAATTCACTATCCACCTTCCTCTTACCAGGCTTCACGGTTTTCTTAAACCATTCTTTTCTTAGTAATGGAGCAGCTGTTAGTGAAATAGTTTGCGTTAACAATTCATTAACAATCCTCGCAATTATCACACATGAAAAGGAAATGTTTAAGACCACATCTTCCTTTCAAGTGCGACAATCAGGGCAATTGTACGTGAAATCCTTTGAGTCAACAGTCATAATTCTTTCAATTATCAAACCTGAAAAAGAGGTGTATGTCTATGGCAACACAACACTAATTGAACATCGTCTTTGTATCTTTGTGTAGGACCAATATTTAATTATACCATTCTTTTTCTTGGAATTGTTAAAATCATATAGTGCCAATACTGATGCAATGTAATAATTTGCTAGGTATTTTCTTGATAAACTAACATGCATCTTTTCCATTACAGTTTCATGTTCAACTTTGTGTGTATCAATGGTTGATAAATAAGGACAAAGATTTTTTTAAATTAAGCTTGGCTGTTATCTTTGGTTCTGTTAGCAGCTCCCTGTGTTGATATCCTGAAAAAACAGTGCTTTCATTTTCACTGATCACATGCAATACATATTTGTTTAAAATCAATGTTCATATCATAAAACCATTGATGTTAACAAATGTTGACCCAAATGTAAGGGAAAAAACTCTTTCAAAAAGATAATGCTCCAATCTTCAATGCAGTCTTCAAAAGTAAAGTGTATTTTGTAGAGACGAAAGTAATTCCACTGTGAAAAATTCCACATTTGCATGCATGTTATGCTATGCAAATATTTAGCATTGCATAAATTCTTAAATTATTTGCAGTAGTTATAAGCAAACATAAATAAAAAGATAATCTAGAATGCTAAATAAAGTACTATGATCTCACAGAATGTTATAGACACACACAATCTCTCTGCAGTTCATTTTTCTGCTCTCTGACAATACTAGCCTGTCTGTCCTACCACACTTGGCTCCACTTTAGAGAAGAGACAAAGAGACTGTATATTTTGCATATGAATTCTGGGAAGGTGGTGTGCATTCCCTAAATTAGCTGTGGAGCAATGAGTCTTCAGAAGTCTTTGGAAGGTGGCAAATGACTCCTTTACTGACGTCAGCGGATAGCACAAGCAGGCCACTGGGGCTTTGGAGATGAAAATGACTGGGCATTTGCAATAGGACAGCAGGGGGGAGGGACAGATGGACCCCAGCAGTAGAATAGGGGGGATGGGCAGGGGTGCAGGGAAAGATTAAGGGTATGTACAGTGGGAGTGGTGCAGTGAAGTAAATTACTTTGCAAAATTGTCCAAAAAAGAGGAAAAATAACTCATTAACACCATTTTTATAAATGTACAATTACATGTCAGTTGTGTCAAATTGTACAAATGTCATTTGAATTGAGAAAAGGGAATGTTAATGGAGGGAAAACTCAAGCCTGAAAAATGGTCATCGGGGTCACTCGTGGAAAATAAATGTCAAGCTAGAAAAGGGAAGGTTTTTATGTGATAAAGTAAATGTGAAAAAGACAAGCATGCATTTCTATTCTCCTATTGCCCTCTCCTGTTCTGACTTTCATTTTTGCACTTCTGTTCACAATCTGTTGCAGTTGCAAGGAGCTTCCGGAATACACTGAGAATATTAAAAATGTTATTCCCAGGATTAAATCAACATTTCTCTGTAACTTACAAATGAGAGCAAGTGGTGAGTTAATCGATGGCTAAAATTAACTCAATAAATGGTGCGTTTGAAGAAAATTTAATTTTTTTCATTTATTTGGATTAAAAATATATATTTTACAATTTTATCAAAACTCTAAATATATTATATATTTAAAATTGCACTGTATATTACATATAAGAGAGAGAAATATTAATTGACTGATTGAATTGATTACGAATTTCACTAAAAATACAAAATAAATGGTAAGACCTAAACCTGTGGTTCTCTGGTAAGACCTGTAGGTTGTGGGTTAAATGACACTGGGGCCACATCTACTGAAAAAAAAGGAAACAAAGTAATGTCCTCATGGAAAAATTATTATTTAATTTTTTGCCATGGTGAAACAAATAATGTCCTCATGGAAAAATTATATTTAATCTTTTGCCATGCAGACAGTGCCCCCTACCTGAACCAGCAGGCATGTCAACAGAGAGAATTGAGGTAAAGAGAGAAACTGTTACTGCAGTCCCTATTGACAAACAAACAATATTAATACATGTTTAGAATTCCATTCTGTCTTGCACCTGCCTCCCCTTGCATTCTAGTGCCATAATTATATACAATAAACTGGCCAACAGACAGCTTTCTCATGTGAATATTATCACATACAGGTAACTGCCAAAATAAAGTAAACACCTGAGTAAATGAAGGCTCTGGCAGCTCTGTTATGGTGTGTGGTACATTTTCCTGGCATGGTTTAGGTATACTCAATCCCTTAGAGGGCAAGGTAAACAACAATAAATAAATAAAACATTTTGAGTGATCACCTTGATCTTATGGTGAAGCACTTCTGTCCTGATGGGAGTGGTCTCTTATTCCAGGATGACAATGCACTACCCACAGGACACGAGTGGTCACTGAATGGTTTGGTGAGCATGAAAATGATGTAAACCATATGTCATGGCCATCTCAATCACCAGATCTCAAATCAATTGAACACTTATGGGAGATTCTGGAGCGGCACCTGAGAAAGTGTTTCTACGACTATCAATTTATTTCTTGTGGAAGAATGGAGTTGCAACCCTCCAACAGAGTTCTAGACACTTGTAGAATCTATGCCAAGGCGCATTGAACTAGTCTGGCAGCTCATGGTGGCCCAACAACTTATTATGACATTTTAGATCAGATATCATTGTACTGTAGTCTAGCTCTCCGAAATTCACTTCCATGTAGCCACTAGGAGAAGTGATTTTACGTGAATACTCAAGACACCAGCTGGCACTTGCAAGTCTTCAAACTTTGGACCGAAAAGAGAATATGAAATTGAATGCAATGCAAATTGAGTACAGTGGACATGGTATACAATGAAACAGAGGAGGGAATCACTGATAATTCATATTCCTGATTTTCTGGAAAAGGCACTCAGTAATGCTCCTGTATACAGCGCAGATGCTATCCAAGTGAAATATTGTTTTTTCCCCCCAGTCATGCACACTTTGAGATGACTGGCTAAGTTTTTTCTTTCTGCAGACTAGCTGGGGTAAATATAACTGAATGTGCATGTACTGTATATATATACATTTTATATGTGTTCTTAAAAATACAGTCAGCTCATAACTTCACAACCTTGATAAAGATAAGTAAAAAAGGCTGTATAAAATAAACAATACAGGTAATTAGCTACAATTTATGCTACAAATGTGACAATTATATTTTATACTAATACAATTGCTCAAAGAAAAGATTGTTTAACCAGTAATATTCCCCCCGAAGTTGTCACAATTATTCACACTCGTTTTAAGCACTTTGTGCACCCTCCCCTCGCAAGAATGACACTACTGAATTGTCTTCTATAGTGCTTTATGAGAATATTTCAAGAAAATTCTGATCATTTGGTCACTTGTGAACTGCCTTTTCAATAATTATAGTTGACTATATATTTTTAATTAAGATGTGTGTAATTCTAAAATTATATAGGCCCTTTCGAATACCAATATTTTTACTAAAAATCATCTGATCTGCAGCTCAAGGCCACTTGAATACTTTTATTTTGTTATTATAATTTGCATAACATTTCAAATAAAGTTACCATATTAACACAGAAGTGCTAAAACTGTAATGTTACCTTTTCTAATTTATGAATTACAGAATGAAATGATGCCTGCAGTCATATTGTTTACACTAATTGCTGCAGTTTATTTTGTAATGTATGTGTTGGCACTCAACTTTCTTGTTGTAGACATTGTGGTTAAGAATTAATTAGTTTTCTGTCATTTGGAGAGGGTCCAAATTAAAGACTGGTAGACTAAGGAGGAGGTCCAAAACAGATTTGTGGTAAAGAATCCCCTCGCACACAAGAGATGGCAGATTTATGGTGGTGTGGTCATCTTATGCTGCTGACAGCACCCCCTGGTGGTCAATTAATTTTTTGCCAATATTAAAGGAGTACGCCTGACAAAATCCTGACTTTCCAGAGTTTTTTATATTATATTTGTGCAATGGTGAATCAATCGAACACTCTAAAAGTTAAGTGTCGTTTCATGGTAATTTATGATTTCAATTCTATTTGAATAGACAAATTTGGCTGTCAATCAGGCTACTGAAGAATATCATTAGTAACACTCATCCAGTAGAATATCATTAGTAATACCACTCATCCCCCCCCCCCCGAAGTCAATCATCTTTCTACACCATCATCTACACCAAGCGTCCCATGTAAAATTGATCATCTAACTTTATTCCACCTCCAGTGTGCTTGGGTTCCCCCAAACACCCAAGATCAGATATAGTAAGCATCTTGAGGGAGTAAATATTTTAAACATTTATATGAATGAGTGAAACAATGCATTTAGTTGCATTTAGACTGCAGGCCGTCGTTATATTCCCGTTCTATTCTCCTCCAGATACCGGATCTTGCAGAATCACACTTCAGAGCAGTGAGCAGTGTTGCCATCCAATATGTGTGGGCCATCACAATGTTATGGGAGCAGATGATACTTCTCCCTCACAATTTAAAATGGACACTCATCAGTAGAAAGTGAATGCAAAATTAGTCCAAATTCCATAGAAGGCCAAGACACGGGACTATCTTACAAAAGGCTGAAGCTGTGCATGAAAAGGAAAAACAAAATCATTTGTTCATTTAGTCATTTATTTTCGCCAAATGGACTTCCATTACAAGCCATTGACTGAGACATGATTCACATGTGGCAGGGAAGCATTAGCGCTACAATACTATTACACACAAAGCCACTTAAGGGCATTTGACAGTAAGTTCAAACACGCAGAACTGGTAAACTTTCATAAGTGCGTACATTTTTTGCAGTATATGCTCAGTGTTGTTTTATCAAGTGCAATGCTGGTTTTACAACCCATTATGGTGTAAAGATTACAAAGTCAGTGCATTCAGCACATCTACACTAAGGTACAGTACAGTGTGAGTCTAATCTGTCCCTTTTAGACACAAAAAACAAGGAAATGTTAAAGGAAGTGACATCACTCATAATCCCTGGTCAAAGGGGAATGGGTTTGTGAGTGAAAGTGCAGTGCTGTGTTTGGTAATCTCACAAAAATGACCGACGGGTGTTCCCTCCACAGCTTATGCACGCGCATTGATGATGTCGACAAATTCCGGTTTTAGGGAAGCTCCTCCCACCAGGAAACCATCCACATCATCCTGGGAGCCCAGCTCCTTGCAGGTTCCGCCGGTCACTGAGCCTGAGGAAACAGATCAGGGAGATTCACACCAATGTCTTATCAAGAGCAGCCTACCCACCCATACTCCTGGCCCCAACCATTTGGATAGATGTTGGACACTGAGCCAGGATCAGTGCTTAGGGGGCAATCAATCTATGCGCAACTAAAAAAAAATTGTCTGGACACCACAGTACAGCAAAAGCTTGAAATGGCTAAATGAACGCAAAGCAAGGGGACGCAGATGTGTATAGTAGAAAGATCAGGAACAGGGTCCATCCGTGCATGAACAGACAGAGCTGGCAGGTAATTCCGCAGTTTGTAAGACGAGACTAAGCACTCCAGCGCACAGCATGTCCCCGCACACTGACCTCCGTAGATGATTCTGACGGAGTCGGCCACTTCCTCAGACACGTTGGCCTTCATCCACTGCCTCAGCTTGTCGTGAACCTCCTGGGCCTGAGGGGGGGAGAGGGATGAGAGAGAGTTCATGAATTACCTTATACCCGGGGTAGGCAACCCTGGTCCTGGAGTGCCACGGAGATTTATGTTTTCTGTCCATCCGAATCCCAAATGACACAACGATTCATGAATAATAATGAATTATTCATCTTAATGAATGCAGGTGACCATGTGCTGGAGGTGCTCAGTTCCCCAGAATTCACTTGGATGAATATTCAGGCTCAAACTTTTAATAGATCGAACTGTGCACTCGCACACAAATGCAGAGCCGCACACAAATGCAGAGCCGCACACAAATGCAGAGCCGCACACAAATGCAGAGCCGCACACAAATGCAGAGCCGCACACACACGCACACGCACACGCACACGCACACGCACACGCACACGCACACGACACACACACACACACACACACGGATAGTTGACCATTCATTAGGGACCAAAACAGAGCAATGTGCAATATACATGAGAAGGACAATTGTGCTCTTAAGTATTCATGACAACATTCATCAACATTTTGGGAGCAACAATATTATTCAAGCAAATATCCTTTTTTACTTCAGTAATCTTTCAAGCTTAAGGAAATCAAAACAATGTGTTCTGTATTCTGCAACCTATCGACAACCTAATGTATTCTGACCACTCTGTATACTGGGGGACACAGGTGCACCAACAACAGCAAACACTTAGGGATGTTGCATAATGGTACACGTGCATACTAGAGTGTATCCACGTTAGACTGACAAGTACACATTTACTGTCTACTTCTGACTGCAACACCTCTAAAATCAATAGATGTGGATGTGCCTCATGTGGATGCGACTATTCAACAGGAGAATTCTACACATGCAATTGGCTCCCGAGGCCTGCCTCCATCAATTACAGGTGTGTGATGAAACCAACCTGTTGTGGCGAGGCGGTCTTTCCGGTACCAATAGCCCAGACGGGCTCATAGGCCAGAACCACTTTGCTCCAGTCCTTGACATTATCTGAAACACATAACAGCTTGATATTTGATTTGATTGGTTTTACTTATTTATTAAAAATGCATTTAAAAAAATAGTTCTGTTACTTGCCTCTTGTATCAAATGCATTGTTAGTTACTACTCTTCTTTTACGGTTGTGTCAGTGCGGTTGTATCCTCTGCTTTCCCAGATTTATTTAACATTATTTTAGTTGTCTTGGCGCTGCATGTCAATTAACAATGAACTTAACTGGCACTCTACCTGCAATGGCCTGGGTCTGTGCGAAGACAACCTTCTCAGTGATCCCCGCCTCCCTCTCATCCAGCTTCTCACCGATGCAGGCGATCACACCCAGACCACTCTCCAGTGCGTGAGCCACCTTCTGGCCAATAAGCTGTCAACACGACATGGACACAACCAATCCCAAGAGGTCAGAGAAAGGGACTTTTTGTCTTTTAGCCAATGGCAAACACACTGGTCCCTGATTGGCCCAAAATGTTCAAAGTTTACAGGGAATTTTTTTTTTTTTTAAATACTCCTGCTGAACTTGTGAGGCAAAGTGGCAGCCAATACAAAATTACAACTACACAGCCAATGAGTAAAGCGGATACCTCATCATTCTCCCCAAAAACATGGCGCCTCTCCGAGTGCCCCAAGATCACCCATTCAACTCCACAGTCCTTTATCATCGCAGGGCTGAGGGAGAAAGAGAGGAAAACATAAAGAGAAGGAATGGGACAGAGATCGCCTGCTAACACACACACACGCCGTATTACTTGTTCTGTGACAGAGATTGTGGGCGAGTATGGTGGAAGGTGCTTGAAGTACCTAATCTCTCCAGTGAAGGCACCCTTGGAAACCTTGTAGCAATTCTGCGCAGCCACTCCAATACTGGCGTCCAGATTCGACCTGGCAAAGTCAAGGTAGATGGCAGGAGCACCGCAGACCACCTCTGTGCGATCGAAGGGAGATAGTAAGACATTTTTATTGACAGACCGGGCAGGACCAATCTAATTTCCTTCAAATTCTAAAGTGTCTGGTTCCACCGCTCTAGATCTTACACAACTGCTCTACAGTGCAATTGCAGCTGTAGTTTATGAGAAGTTCAGGGAGGGAGGTCTTGTGGGGAGGGGGATCAATTCCTGATCCACTGGCCCACCATACATCGCCATATTATACAGTGACATCAATAAAGAATATTGGCTAAAGCGTGTAGATGTTAATTTCCCTTTGTCGGCTTAATTTGCTACTCAGAACCCAGAAAAACACCCAAAAAGTAAAGGAAGTAGGCCATTAGCACTATTTGTAGAGTCAGCAGCTTTAACTTCAGGCTTCCCTGTTCCCTGTCATCAAACAAGGTCAGAGTTCACACTGACAAGGGAATGATTTTCTACACCCTATCAGTGAAAAGTGTCCTGAGCTGTTTGCAAACATATATCCAGTAGTAAATGGTTAGTATGCCACATTTTCATTGATCATTACTACATAAAGTGGCAAATGAAAACAAATTATGGTTATGTTCAACTTTGAAGTAAAAACTAAAAAGAAAAGAGAACTTGGACACTAGATACATGTTGTACAAATGTTCCACGTATTGGTGATATACTTTGGCTAGTGTTTCTAGAAATAGCATCACGCTATGCCCAGCTGATCAGGTTTCTGTCATTGCAAATGCTGAAGTGTTTGTCAGTGTGAAAATAGAAAGATCAGAAAAAGAAATCGACAGTTCTGCCACAGTAAAATACAACACATGTTCTATATCTTCCGTCAACTGAACTCAAGGACATATCAATGTAAAATTGAAAATATAAAAACCAACAGCCAGGTTTTGGGTGATTACACAAAATATATTTTTTTATCATCCAGACTTTACTTTAGAACGCTTCAACAGGCACGTTCTGTAAAACTACTAGGTTCATCAATGTTGACACAGGAGGAGGACCTTACGATGTTCTAAAATTGTGCAAGACTGCCCTTTGTGTTTATTGCTGAATGTGATAAATTGGTGAAAGGGACATTTTTCACACAGCAGGAGTGGAAGGTACATTCCTGACTTGAACGTTGCAAAACGCAAAGCAATGTGTTGACTGATTTAATTTGCGGGACCAGGTTACAATGAAAAGGTTCCCAGGTTTGTCCTTAAACAAACTTTTCTTTAAAATGCATTCAGTGCAGCATACCGCACAGCGTCCACAATCAAAGTTTGATAACGTTAGCTACCTAGCCATCACTTTCGTGGTTAGGCTAACTTGCTTGTTCCTAAGTTCAGAAGCATCATTAGGTGTCATTTGCGGCATAGGCCATCCGCCTATGAGTCAGCCCTTCGCAATCACAACACGACAACCTTGTGAATCTTCACTGACCAGACAAATTGCTAGTTAGTTTTTCCTCAATAGTTTACACACAAAAACTGCTACCATGGACCCAATTATCAAAATGCAAAGCCTATGTGTGGGGAAAAAAAATTCCTGCAAAACTGTAAAAACATTTTGCTTGCTCTCACACAAATTGCCTTGTCAAATCACCTTTTTGCAAACACAAACACAAACCTAAATACAATCCTTATTAAGCACAATATTCATGAACAACTCTTGTGTTCACGTGTTCATTCAAAATGCTAAACAATTTAAAAACTATCCTAACAAATGTGGTCAACCATGGTTTGACCTTGGAGGTCGGTCAAAGAGTGCAGCCAACACTGAGCCACTTCTCGATGGGAAGTTTGATTCTTTTTCCTTTGATTTGAATCTTTCAATTTGTTCACTTGATTCAGTAATCACCACTTCCCCAGAGTGCATAGGAACCCCCCTACCGGCGAACGATGACTCAAAGATGTTGTTATTCTCGTCCAGAGTTAACTGTTCGCAAACGATGACTCGAAAATGTTGTGATTCTTGTTCAGAGCCGGCCGGGTTAACCGTTCGTGAACGATGACTCAAAAATGTTGATTCTCATTCAGAGACGGGTTATCAGTTCGCAAACGATTAATTCAGACACGTCTCGTTCATTCAGTGGAGTGGATATAGCCGTTCTTTGGCATGATAGACGTGGCCCAGTCTAAACCATTGCAATGCATCGTTCTGATAGCAAACACAACTAGATAATGTACTCGATTATAAGAACTCAAGAGTTGTTATTCTCAAGCCCTGAAAGAGTTGTGATTGTCTTTCATTTCGTTCAGTAGCCTAGGGTAATGCCCATTCGTTCACTCAAAAACACGAGTTTAGGCAGTGAGCAGCTAATGGGTTTACTTCTGGTTTTACAATGTTATGTCCTGCAACATAACATAATTTAAATGCTTTTGCACAATGCGATAAATTATTGTAACGGTTGCTAGCTGCCCTCCATTTAGTTAGTGTGTAGCATGCTAGGTGGCTACATATTTGTAGGCCTTGGGCTACGAGGTCATCACATGTCCCAGGGGCCCTTGCGGCCAGCTAAACTTAAGAGTGTTCGTAGTAGTAGTTCATAGGTCACAGTTCATCAAGCTAATAGCTAACGATATAGATAGCTAGCATCATTTGTTCATATAATGAACCAGCTTCAGGAAAGATTGGCTGAAGAAGTTCAAAGGTACAGGAGTTTCCCTGCTTTCATGAAAACTTTACCAACCTTGTTGACACCTACTAGTGTACAGAAGTGTAAGGACACCATGTTGCATAGGCTGCACATAGCCTTTGCAGACGTTTATATTGCAGAGTGCTTGTGACATTGTTGCATTGCACGAACAGCGAAGAAGTCGCACAAGTTACGCAGAAGCATGTAGAGGCCTTTACTCTTTGTATACGCCCTTGCAGCCAATTATGAACCCACTCTGAAACAACTCCTGAAATTCCCATGGAATTCATTTTAACAATGAGCCTCTCATGTGGTACCTTGTCAAATGCTTTATATATAATATCATAAGCCTGGTTCAGGTCAACACATATTTTAGCCTCTTCAAAAAAGTCCAGGGGTTTGTTAAGCTTGACCTCCTCTTCAGAAAACCATGCTTGCTTTCCCTTAAAATACTATTATTTTTCAAGAATGATTCCAACTTGTCCCTAATAATACATTCCAGTATTTTACATGAGATGCAACTTAAACTGACAGGCCTATAGTCCCCTGGGTCAGTACGGTCCCCCTTCTTATATTGGAATGATACTACCCTGCATCCAGTCATCTGGTATTTCTCCAGTGTTTATGGATTGCATAAAAATATCTGTCAATGGTTTATATATAATTTCCCCAAGTTCTTTGAGTACTCTGGGATATATGCCATCAGGGCCTGTTGCCTTATTTGTCTGAAGTTTTTGTAGTTTTTCCAAGTACTTCTACATCCCTCATCTCAAAGTCCTCCAAAACATTATGTACATTGGCTATACTTTTAGGCATATAACCTCTTCTCTGGTAAAGCTCTCAACAAAGTAACTGTTCAGTGTGTTAGCAATATCCTTATTATAAACCAAAGTTCCTTCCTTAATCTTAATGCACTTAACCTCATCAATAGCTTTCCTTTTTCTACTACAATATTGAAAAAATGTAGGATTACTTTTTGCATTTTGAGAAATTTTAATTTCACTGCCTTTTAGCTGTTCTTATTTCCTTTTTAGCCTTAGCCCGCATATTACAACAATATACCTACCTAGTTTTCCTTTTTATTTACTCTGTACAGTCGTTTTTTGCCTCAAAATCTCGCGTAAAGATTTAGTCACCCACTGTGTTTTTTCATCCTATTTTCCTTACCTTTGAGATACATTTATACTGTACCTACAATAACCCTTTTAAATTTAGTCATTCACAGTTCTGCAATCTAGAAGGTTTACCCAATCTATATTACAAAAATTCTCTCAAATTTTTTGTATACTGTAGCATCATTTGTTTTTCAGAATTGAAAGAAGACCAACTGGTGGTGGAAGACAATGGCTGTGTTCAAAACCACATACTATCCATACTGCCCATACTAAATTTGACCTAAAGGTAGTATGTCAAATGTATACAATATATAGCTCTCCAGTACGCTAAAGATTCCCGGATAACGTACTAAATTCGCCTAATTTTTACAAACCAGAGGTACCAGGTACTGTATCCCATAATGCAAGGTGGCCATC
Source organism: Aldrovandia affinis (assembly GCA_029706075.1). Lineage (NCBI taxonomy): Eukaryota > Metazoa > Chordata > Actinopteri > Notacanthiformes > Halosauridae > Aldrovandia > Aldrovandia affinis. The sequence continues at coordinate 1,462,535 of JAINUG010000182.1, read as the reverse complement.
TTCAACATTCCATTTCATTTTCAAAACAATGGTGGACATTTCTAGCAAAGGCGCCAGTGATTTAAAATGTAACGCTAAGTATAATGTGTGTTGTGTACAACTTTGTTTCTATCCAAATATTATTGAAAAGTGAAAAAGTAACACCAGTTTATTTCTGGCCTGCTTGAACTAACGTACAGTTTCAACTCCATGTCTAGCAAGCTAGCTAGCCGACAGCTAATAATTATACTCAGCATTGGCAATTATAATGGTCTGATATTAGCTATCAAGCTAGTTAGTTTGTCACTCTAGGTGGTCGCAGTAGTGGCGTTCTACCTTGCATAAACTCTGGGGTAAACCAAGGCCAAATGCCTGTAATGCCAAAAGGCCAAATGCCTGTAATGTAAACTTGTGAACTCTGGGGTTTCTCCCTGAGGTAAACTTCTAGCAGTCTGGTGAGGTCATGTGACAACTATTAAGTATACTATAATTTGAATCATACATGGTTGCTTGGTAGGAAAAATAGCATGTAGTAGAATATACTTGTACTTGTACCAAATCATTGATGACAACGTCATAGTATTTCAATATAACGTTGTCTTCAATGATTAGCCTGGTCTGACAGAGATGACTACACACTTTTTCTTTGACATAAATGGTCTTCCTGTACAAACCTACTGTATTCTCATGTTCGGTTTTTCCCTGTACAGTACAAACTCATTTGAAAAAAATTTTTGGTACTGTACTTGTATTCCTTATTTGAGTTCATACAGTAAGAATCTATGACAACAGACTTCTGCACATACAATACCATTTTTATTCATACCCTTGATAAAGAGGAACAAAAGAGACCGTATAAAATAAACAATAAGCAATGAACTTTATTTTATGCTCACAAATTTCAGAAATTACATTCTTTAAAAAAGAAAAAATCAAGAATCACGAATATGTGATTGCTCAAATGTGTGGGCTGCTCAAAAAAGCAGTCCACAAACATCAACCCAAGAATCTGAAGGAACTAGAACAATTCTGCATGGAGGAATGATTTCGGATCCCCCCCAAGACGTTCCATAACCTCGTACAACACTATAGAAGGCGACTACTTGCTGTTATAATAGCCAAAGAAGGAACCACAAAGTACTGATAACAAGGGTGTGAATATTCGTGATTCTTGATTTTTTCGGAGAAAATAATGATAATTTGTGAACCATCCGATTGTGGTTTACCTTTATTAAGGGTATGAATAAAAACGGAATCTACTGTGTTGTCTGTTATAAGTTTATAACACTGCAAATTCATTAGTGACATTTTCATAGCAGTGCTTTTCATTTATCATACCATTGTGTAATTCGTCCTCAGTAGAGTATTCATTTGATGCACGTGCATGTGTCATTTTGGTTACAAAGTGTCATTTTGAGAAGAGTTCGCAGTTTTGAGTACAGTGTCATTTTGCAAGAGGTTTGAGAGTTACGCAAACATTTTTTACTGATTGAGTTTTGTGTTTATAGTTTTGAGAAAAACGAACTATTGGTCGTCTGCCACGGTGTGACCAGGCTAAAAACTACTAACTTTTCTCATGTGCAAAACGGTACAGCTTGCGCTGAGACAGATAATCGCTAGCTAGTTGTAGCGTTATTATACAACTAAAGCACGTATATAGACCGGATATTAGCGAAGTTATAACATTAATTAACCTAATTGGCTAAATCTACCTAACATGCTGAATTTATTTCACGATGAATCAAAACAATATCATAAAATAAGGCTTTGATCGTAAAACAGCTAGCGTTAGTTATCCTTAACTTGATAACAACACGCTAGATACATTAATTATTACACGGCTGCTTACGTCAGATGAGAGTATCCTATTTTGTCTTAGCACGCGTGCATGGAGTTCTAGCTAGCATTCAGCGAACTTATCTTGTACAACTAACAAGCTAGTTAAAGCTGCTGGGACAAAGTGGGTTAATACCTTGCTATCGATAGGTTGCAAGCCATCTAGTTAGCTAACCTTACCGGTGTCCGGGTGGAGTTGGGCAGTATTCAGTGTGTTGATAAGATCACCTAAGCTCTTTTTGTCGCCGTTCATCTTCCAGTTTCCACCAACAAAAAATCTTCTGGGAGACATTATGTTTTTTTAGAGCCCTGACGCAGCCCTTACAATTGAATGACCTTCAGCCTAAAAACTGGAATACTCCTGCTGAAGCGGTAAACTATATTAACTTCCTTCCCTATTTTTCACTGCTATTATTGGTGTTCAACAGACACGCGCACAAAGTCCTTCCTTTTTTAGCTCTTGGGGGTAGGACTAAAGTGATCGTCACAAGAAACAGGATTGGCAGAAGCAAAGACGATTAGAGGCGGTTTTGCAAACCACGCAAGCGCAATCACAATTTACGCCCCATGGTTACTGTTGCTATATTGGATACCTTTATCCGACAAGCAGTATGGGGAGAGACTGAATGAGTAGCTTTGGCCGCTTTTCCCCCCTAGATCTAAGAAATCTAGGATAGATTGTGTTCTCCTGATACCCACATTCTATCAAATTTAAATTTCTGCTTTGGTGTAATGAACTTTGGGGTCTGTGCCCACATTCTAATAGTCATTTACTAGACCTAGGCTAGAAAACAAGGCATGACTCTTCAGATTGGAGTCTCCAATGCATGGAATGGGCTAGACATCTTTATATGGAACAGATCTCAGTCTGCAGTCTTCCCAGAATTTTAAGGATCCATCCCCTTCTCTCAGAGCTAAGGGTGGGTTTGGCAATTATGTACATTTTTTCCAGTGTGGTTTCCCCAGTGTTCCGCAATAATGTTCAACTCAGAATGGTTCTTGTTCATGAGAGAGGCATACAGTAACACAAAATGATATGAGATGTCAAGGTGAGTTTTTTTGACACAGACACGCAGAAGAAGGTCTTGCGGCCAAAACATCCGTGCAGTACACGTACATCATAAAATTAAAAATAAATAAGCAACAAAAACTTTAATTCCATGTGGCATAGTGGGGCAGTGGATAACACTGTCGCCGTACAGCAAGAAGGCCCCGGGTCCGATCCTGGCCGGGGCCTTTCTGTGTGGAGTTTGCATGTTTTCCCCGTATCCGCGTGGGTTTCCTCCGGGAACTCCGGTTTCCTCCCACAGCCCCAAGACATGCACGGTAGGCTAATTGGAGAGTATAAATTTCCCGTAGGTATGAATGTGTGAGTGAATGGTGTATGTGCCCTGCGATGGATTGGCGAGCTGTCCAGGATGTATCCCTGCCTCTCAGTATCCCTGCCTGCCCAGTGCATGCTGGGATAGGCTCCAGTCCCCCTGACCAGGAATAAGCGGTTTAGATAATGAATTAATGAATTAATTAATGAACTTGAATTTTGAGACTGTTGCCACTTTTTATAGTTTTTAATGGCAGTATAGCAACCTAATGGAATGTTTCAGACATTGACAGCTCTCAAGGTGATGAGTAAAATAGAAAAAGGTTGAGGTGTATGTGTGACATTGAATGCACAAGTGGCGATCCAAACAGATGTACACCTACAAATATACAGCTCTCAAGATGAGCCAGACTGAAAAGCATGTTAACTCTTAAGTATTGTATACAATTGCACCACATTTTAAATCACACCAAGTATCTATTGATCTCTTCAGTCCAGCTGCAAGACCTTTCTCATCTTCTGCACAAAAACATATCTGCAGGGATTTTCCTGATATTCACAATCCCTCTCCATCAGGTCAGCATCTCTCTCTCTCTCTCTACTTTTAATTGCTGTCAAATTAAATTTATGATCATTACTGTATTTGGTGCTTTCATATTTATAGCAAGGCAAATGCTATTTTACACAACTGTACTAAGAAGACTACTAGGAAGCCTGCATTTTTTGGGTGTCAATGTAGTATAATGGTTAGGGAACTGGGCTTGCAACTCAGAGGTTACAGGGTTGGTTTCCAGGTGGGACACTACAGTTGTACGTACCCATAAGCAAGGTACTTATCCTGGTTTGAATAAGTGCCACTCCCCACACCAGACTTTGATTCACTAACACACAAACTCTGGTTCACCTGAAGAAGCCCTGGGGGGCATACAGGACAGCTGGCATTGTAACCAGGTAAGACTGCAATTTGAGTATCAGAGGCCACATCACTCCCTGTGTATAGGAAGAGATAATATGACAGAACCCCATTAAGACAAGTGGAAACCATGTAGCAGGACCACAGTTAATGCCATATGCGGTGACACAGCACCCCCCATGTGGTGCCCCTGTGTTAAACATCCCAACAAAAGGACCATAATAGCATAGCTGTGCTAAATAAACATGATGTAGTATAAACTACTGTAGAAAAATCTGTGTGGAGATGTGTTTAAGGTGTAATGTGGATGTGGGAATATATATGTGCATATGGACATATGTGTGTATGTAGTTTCATATGTAGTTTGTAGAGAAAGATTTTTCTAACAAGTACATTTCCCCCAAAACATGTGTCACAATTATTCACACCCCTAATAATTATTTTCAATAAAATCTTCTATAGTGTACTATGAGATTGGTAAACATATTGAGGGTGGATCTTTGACCATTCCTTCATACAGAATCTTCTCTGTGGCTCAGTTGGTAGAGCATGGCGTTGGCAACGCTTAGGTTGTGGGTTCAATCCCCACTGGAGCCACATACTGAAAATGTATGCATTCACTACTGTAAGTCGCTTTGGATAAAAGCGTCTGCTAAATGGCATATATGTTTATGGACTGCCCCCTTCAATTCAAACCACAAATTCTCGATTGGGTTCAACTCTGGAGCCTGAGATTGCCATTGCAAAACATTAATGTTGTGGTCTGTCAACCAAGACGTCCCCATACCTCTGAGATCTGTACAAATATCTCTGGGATAGATGGGTAGCTACACGTCCCAAGACCTCAGAAGCCCAAAACAGGTACCAGTGCTGAGACCTGGAATACAGCGGGTAATTATTCAGCCCAACATGAATGTGTAAGCATCAGATTACTTAATAAGCTCCAGAGAACATATAACAGAGGTGCCTTTGACATGACATAAGGCTTACAGAACTCCTTTGAAGCATGGTATAAGACCTTGTACTAACTGTACATTCTTCATGACCATGAGTAAACATGCATGATATAAAATGCACAACAAGGTTTTTATAAATACCATAAATTCTCTGAAATAATATATATTTAAAATGTAAAATGTGGGGTTTACTGTACAGCAGTACATCTACAGTATATATCTTTCTTTCACCCTGCAACATTTCATTTGAAACAGAAAAACTGTGGTGATGAATAGCCTAATTGATGTGTTTTTTTTTAAATGTTTGTTCTACTACTCCAAATACATTTATATTTATTGACTGACATACATGTGGTTGTTTCATTGAACTCCTGAACCGTTGACCTTTGCTGTGTCCATCTTTCTAGCACGGAAGAAGTGACATCATTTTGCGGTCTGGATGGGGAAAGGAAGGGAGAGGCAACAGCCTGAGGTAGCCTACGGACAGTCCGTACTGTCACTGCCTTCTATTAAACACATGCAAAAAAAGACATTATTAGCTAATATAGGCATGCTATTCAGTAGTATATGTAGTTGCATGGACATCGATTAGAAGACAAGGGAGAATAAATTGCGTACAGCTCTGTCTCAGTGCAAGCTGCCTTGATAATACATTGTGATTGGGTTGGGCACTTACAAATGAACAGAGTGGGACAAGAGAGTGGGTAGAGACAGAAGAAGAGGCCGGGGCCTTTCTGTGTGGAGTTTGCATGTTCTCCCGTGTCAGAGAGAAAGACATGAGAGGCTAATTGGAGAGTCTAAATTGCCCGTAGGTAGAGTGTGTGTGTGAGTGGGGAGAAGACGAGAGAAGTAACGAGAAAGAAAAATAATGTCATCACCAAATCGCCAAGCTGGCAGACCAAGGTCCGTCAGTGATGGCTGTGGGGAGAGAGAGAGAGAGAGAGAGACTGTGGGGGCGGGCAGAGAAACGGAGAGAGAGGGCGGGGGCACTGGTATTATAGAGCCACTGCTTTTTTCCCCTAACCGGGTTTGCTTCAATCAATAATTACATTCATAATTCGATTTTTACTTACATGTCCGACCTCGAACATTGATACCATAAGCGGAAGATAGAACATAAAGAAATAAGAGAATATAAACACCTCTTGATTTACCTGTCGATTAGGCTACATTCGTCTCCGCTACATTCGAAGAGACAGAGACAACAGGATTGCACAGCGGATGCTGCGAGAGAGAACCTTCGGGTACCAAGACACCTTACCACGGTATGATGATCTACAGAATGTAGTTTGCTAAGTTTAGGCTAAGCATCACCAACATTGATACGACTAATACATCCAGGAACATTAATCTCTGCGCTGTGCGTCAAACATCGAGATATTCTGCTGTTTAAAATCGATTAATTATTGTCGCATACACGTGTGTCCGTGGATCTGTCCGTACCCGTTTTTCTCAGCGTATCTAATACTGACCGTATGTGTCTGGTTTACCTACCCTTTCGCTTTTGCCATACAGTGCCCGTTTTAATCTGTCATTTACCTTACGATGATTCTTATAGGCCTACATAAACATGAAATTATGTAAATCATTATTGGCTATCAATGGGTCACATATGCCAACATACGGACATATGCCAACATACGTTTTCAATAGGTGGCAAACAAAGGGAGAAATATATGTAATACGATTGATAAAACAATATAAGGCTAGGTCTATAGCCAGCACGCACACACCTGGTATGTTAGCAAAAAAACTATTAATCATGTTGTCTAGGCCTATGTGTACCTGTACCTCCCTAATACCGTTGCAGTCATTGTCTGCATCTCTGTTATATTTTAGTAGCTTTTTTTCTATTCGGTTTCGGGTTCCTGGCTTTCTGGCTGTCCATGTATATGTTTCAGTCTGCCTATCCTGTGCACTAAAGGCCCAGTTAAAAAAAAAAGTCAATCCCCGGTAACATGAACATCAAGGTGACTGAGCATTTATCTTTGACCAATAGATTAAATGTAATTCAGAAAAATGAAATGTTCAACAACAAAGCTGGTGATGGTTATGGGAACAGTAGCCTAATGATCTTGATGCATATTGGTTGTGCTTTATTGTTTGTCACACTGTCAGTCCATTAATATGTTACAGCTCTATAAATACTCCCAGGGTACCGATCAGGTTAATGTGTTTATATTAATATCTCCCATCGTCTAAATCTCTCCTTTCCTCCCTCAGATGGATGGAGTGAATTTTCTCTCCTTGCTTCTCCTGTGCTTGACTTCGGTTACCCACGGCAACAAAGGTAAGTTCACAATGCAGCTTAGTTCACCTATGCCTTACCATACCACCTTTACCATAGATGACTCTGAGAATTTTAATTGCTGCAGTATATTGATGTTCAATATTCCAAATATCATTGTACTGACATCATCTTTATGTTCTTAATCCTGGTCCTGGTCAGGCACAGGGTATGCTGGTTTTCCTTCATACTCAGCACTTAACAGATCAAATTAAAGCAGTTGATGATTAACACATGATTAACTCACCTCGTCTGGTTTCTGGGGTCTAAATGGGTTGCTGATTTTAAAGTGAAAACAAAAATCAGCACATTGAGAACCACTGATCTATATATTTGTCAAAGGTCTCTGTGTTCTCTCTGTGTCCCATTTTGGACTAATAATATAGTATAATTGGTGATATAAACTTTGTAGTATTGCAATCTGTATGAATATTCTATATTTCCCCATTAGTATTATCTTTACTTTGTTGGCTCAACTATTTATTTTATAACTGGTATTGCTGTACTTACAATGAGTTAGAGACAAGGAGAAAAAAGACAGTGGCAAAGGAAGTCTGAGAGGTTGAAGGAGAGAGAGGGAAAATGCAATTGAGAGAGAAAGATAACTTGGCAGTGACAGGAAGAGATAAACTGTTTAGCCAGCAGGAGAGAGTTATAGAGATAGACAGAGTGTGACACAGACACAGAGGGAGCGAGAGAGATGGGAAGCTGAGGTGAGACTGGAAACAATGTCTCCAATTCTGAATTCCAACATTCAAACAAGAGAATGTCAAGAGACGGAAGTGACATAGGGATGTCAAAGTTAATTGAAAAAAGGAAAGTATGGGGAGGGAGAGTAGAGGTAGCGAATAGACTGAAAGGAAAATAAAAGTCCCTTGTTGTCTGGGCTCTCCAGTGTCAGTTGTGGCCAAGCCTGATTAGTCGGAGGCACACTGTTCCCTGGTCTTTTCTGTCCTCCAGACACTAAGCTATTCATTGGTAACACTATACATAAGGCACAACAAACATATGCCCAAGATGTTCACTGACTGATGATTAAATGAAACCAACCAATAGGCCAGTGTGAATCAGATCACATTAGACCAGACCCCAGGAGAGACAGCTTCTTCCAATAAACTGCTTCTAATTGATAGTCAATATAATTTTATTAGGTTAGCCAAAAACACAGAGTAGGAAATGTGCACTTTGTCTGTGGTTGTTACGTTCATTGATGATATTATAAATATGTAGGAGACTGTGTGTGATATACTTCTATCTGGTTAGTATCCCTCTGTGACATATATATTAATCAGCATAAGCTATTGATCGACAAAGTGTTAGATGTGCGCTTGTCTGTTGTTAGCTAGCTGTTGGCGATTTCTCTGCTAATCAGAATCCCCCTTGATTGTCGACTGCACAGCCAATAAGCACAAGCCGTGGATTGAGACAGAATACCAGGGAATCGTGATGGAGAACGACAACACCGTGCTGCTGAACCCGCCCCTCTTTGCCGTGGACAAGGACGCGCCTTTGCATTATGCAGGTAGCTGTCTCTATACAACATTCACCACCGCTCTCTCTGTCTTTCCCCTCTTCAGCGATCTATGTGGATACTTTAGGGTGTCTTTCGTTGGCCAGCTCTGATAATGATGGCATTATGCTGTGTACATGAGGCCTTTGGTGAGTGCTTTATAGACAAGCAGCCTTCACACGCCTGTAGCCTTTTGATGGTGAAAGTTAAGTGGGGCTGGGCCTGGTCACTTGGACAGGAGCAACCGGGTTGCTGCTGGGAGTGAAATTGATGGTCCAGGAGGGGGCACTCTTTTTACATTACATTACATTACAGGCATTTAGCAGATGCTCTTATCCAGAGCGACTTACAGTTTATATTTATTTACAATCCATTTATACAGCTGGATATTTACTGAAGCAATTCAGGTTAAGTACCAAGGGTACAACGGCAGTGTCCCACCTGGGGATTGAACCCACAACCTTAACGTTACAAGCCCAGTTCCCTAACCATTATACTACACTGCCTGCCCTACTTTGAATTGAGCAGAAAACATTGCCTCATTGCAGTGACAGGGAAACTGTCTGGTATGGAAATGCCATCCTCTGGAAAATATGTTAAATTGAGGCCTGAACTCACTGTGGTCCTTAGAAATTCCCATGGCACTTATCACAAAGAGCTGGCAAAATTCCCAATCTGGCTCTCCCAATCTGGCCTATAAATCACCCACCAGTTTATTTGGCTTGTTGAAATCTTCCCTCTCCATCTCAGCTGATGTGTGATGAATGTTATGGTGCAAAATGACTGCTGCCTATCATCCAGGTGGGTGCTACATATTGGTGGTTGGTGAGGTGAGTTATGCTCCTCACTCTAAAATGTTTGAAAGGTGGTATATACAGTTCATTCAATTTAGAATTTGTATTTACTGTAGAGATCACAAGGAAAGTACTCACTGGTAACCATGAGGTTCACGAAATCCACCTATATGAAGTCTACCTTTATAGCCCCCCCTCCATCTGATTATCTTTCCTCCAGTGTCTACCCCCATTTTCTCCTCATGATCTCTTTTTTTTTTACATAAAAAGATTTATCTCAATCTGGCAGCTGTTAAGCATTTGTCCTCTCAACCCCATCATCTGTATAAAAACACATAGATCTCATACAATATATATATTTATAGATCAATCACATGGAAACGTCTGATATGATATAAAATGTTATTTCAGGTGATATTCTATTCTCAAATGCACAGTGATGCACAATTTACCCTGATATGTTTAGTAAACTAAAACAATAACTTGGGCTTCTTCAGTTATTTAATGTATTGATTCAAAATATTGGTCTGAAATGCTTACACATATTAATGTATTGGCAAAATCTTGACATTTTGTAGCCTCTGCTGTGGTCAGGTGGTGGTTGATTGTGCTGGATTGAAGGATCCACTGTACTGTACTGACTTCTCTCTATATCTCCTATGACTATATTAGTATGCATTAACTGAATGAACCCATTCTTCCCCTTTCTCCATCTCCTAGGTGAGATTTGTGGGTTCAAGGTTCACAGTGGCACCTCTGGCTCAGGTGCGGCAAAGTTTGAGGCAGTGGTTCTGGACAGGTCGACGGGGGAGGGACTGGTCCGCTCTAAGGAACCTCTGGACTGTGAGAGCCAACGAGAGCACAGCTTTACCATTCAGGCCTATGACTGTGGAGAGGGCCCTGATGGGGCCAACAGCAAAAAGTCACACAAGTAAGAAACACTACAGTTCCCAGCAGGCTTCAGGGGTGCTCCCTTGGGCCTTGTGTATTGAGAGTTCAACTCTGCACTATCCGGGCAATCAGTGTCCAGTTGAAGTCTGACTTCAAACTGGAACTGTTTTGGTTCAGGGAGTGAAATTGTTAAATGCATTTTATTTCCAGATTTTTACAAAAGAGATTAAAGAATGTACATTTGTCAAATTTGTTATATATTGTGGTTTAGACCCCAATCTTCCAGTCTCAAGTTCAGTTTGTTTATCATGCTGTTAAACTGAATGTCTTGAACATCAACACCCTGTAATTTAGGTAACTAGCATTTATTAAACCTGTTTTACGGTGTTATTTTTAATGTTCATTAATCCTGCTGAATAGAGCTTCTCAATAGGTATATCCTGTCATATAGGTATAATATGCTGGCAGTCAATGCATGCATATGAATCTCTCTCTCTATCTCTCTCTCTCACATGCACGTTCTCCCTCTCTCAGGGCCACAGTGCATGTGCGTGTCAACGACGTGAATGAGTTCTCTCCAGTGTTTGTGGAGCGGCGGTATGAGGCGTCCGTGCCCGAGGGTCGCCTCTTTGACCGCATCGTGAGGGTGGAGGCATTGGATGCCGACTGCTCTCCGCAGTACAGCCAGATCTGCTTCTATGACATCATCACTCCTGACGTGCCCTTCGCCATTGACAATGATGGTGAGCTGTGTCTCTTGTCTTTGATCATTGTCTCTCATTGTCTCGTTTTCTGTGGCACATATCTTTTTCACCTTTGAGGTGAGCTTTCCTGGACAATGTGTTTTAATAGTTCCCAAAGCCCAGAGAGGCCAGTCAAAGACCTTTTTGAAATGAAGCTTCACCTTAAATAGGAAATATTTGTGTGTTTGAACAAAATTGACAAAATTGAATTGCATTGTATTAATGACTCAGATGTTTAAAGGCCTTCTCTCTCACACAGGGAACATAAAGAACACGGAGCCCCTGGACTCAAAGCGCCAGCGGGTCCACACTTTCTGGGTGACGGCATTCGACTGCGGCAAGAACCGCGCCCAGGCTGACGCCCAGGTCATCGTCACCGTCAAACCCTCCTGCAAGCCCGGTTGGATTGGTAAATGCTAATTCAGACTCTACTGTTATGCTATTTTTAATGGCCACTAGCTATTTTAGTCTTTCTCAACCAAATAAACGGGCAGAGCTATCGTTGGTTGTCAGTGACTCACTAATCTTAACCAAATCATTTTTTCTCTTTTACACTGGCTCAAACAAGTGAGTGATTGAGCTCAACCCATTATGTTCACGAAGCCTCACTCTCCCATCATTACAGCTATGATCTTGACTTGAACAGGTTTTATTTAAAAAATATTACAAGCTGTTTTGAATCCTCTGTGCTCCCCAGGGTGGTCAAAACGTGTGGAGTACATCCCAGGGTCAGGCAACATCCCCCTTTTCCCCAGCCTTCACCTAGAGACCTGCGAGGAGACCGTTTGGAACATTCAGGCCACCATAGACCTGCAGACTGGCCATATTGGGAAGGGGTGTGACAGAGACAGCTACTCCGATAGGTCGGTCCGCAGGCTGTGTGGTGAGTGTCTCATAAAAACCATGTAACCACTTGAGACTGGACCTCTCTGGGAGACTTCATTTAAAAAATATATGTATTTCTGATATTATTTTCTCCAACATTTGGTGGCCAATTATACCCTCGTCGATGTCAATTATCATCGACTTTTTCTCCAACACAGTCGCTTGCACGGTGCAAACTCTTGCTGGCTTCCCTCCCCACTCCTCCTGGGGGTGGACAGCCAGCCGATCACCGCCACTGAATGGGACTCCCGGCCAGAATTGGTCTGGCACAGCGTGGCCTGAACTCAGGCTGCAGTGGGCAAAAAAACAAGTGCTTTAGCTGGTTGTGCTTTTTAAGACAAATGATTAGCACTTCAGAATGAGTGGTTTTTGGCATTGACGTCAATTTTTCGATCTTTCATTTTGTATTCCCCTCTTTTTCAAGGCGCATTAAGGGGGGAGGTCGACCTGCTCCCACCCCCTTCCCCAGCAGCCAATTGGACAGCAGCCCTCCCCACCCTCCCTTCCTCTGATTCGTCGCTCATCTTCTCCTTCAATGGCACGAAGCATGTTGCCGTGGTGCCAGATTCTGTGGCTGCTGCAGTGTCCGGTGACCACTTCACCCTCCAATTATGGATGCGAAGGGGAGGAACAAATGGACATGCACCAACCAACCAGGCGAGAGGGAGTCACAAGGAGGAGGAGATAATTGTCTGCAGCACTGTCAGGAATGGTCAGTCCTATTGATCAGTCAATACGAGTTGCAGGGTTTCAGGGTGTGGCAGTGGGCAGAATGAAGTTTTGCGTTTGCATCGGGTTTCTCATCTGTGCGCTTTTGTTCTCCGTATTGTTAATTGAGCTTTCATTTTGGCTGTCTGCAAAACAATAATTGTGATTAATGTGAACAACCACTCCTTCACTCTCTCCCTCTCTCCCTCAGATGATTCATTCTCTCACTACTCCCTGTCGGTGCATGGCTGCCGCCTCTCCCTGTTCTATTGGCCCGATGTCACTGCTGCCCATCCCGTCAAGTTCCTCTGGAAACTGGAACAGGTCCTTTGAGAATACTGAGGACTTCTGGGAAATGGGGTATTGCCAAGAGGGGCAAAATTTAGGTGGTCTGAAGAGGGCTTACAACTTAGGTCTGGATTGAACTGGATACAAGCAGGCTTAGATTGCTGGTTTAAGGGGATTGCTGGTGATACGTTTTGGCTCCTCTGCCTCTCCTTATTAGTCATTACTGTGTGTGCTGCAGAAGTTAGTATATATGCTATAGTGTCTCTTTCTGTCATGCCTCCTTTCTCTGTCCCTCTCTCAGGTGTGTGACAGTGAGTGGCATCATCTGTCTCTGAGTGTCCAGTTCCCCTCTATCACTCTCTATGTCGATGGCGTGACCTTTGACCCTGCGCTCATCCACGACAATGGAGTCATTCCCAGCCCCGCCCCTCGTCAGCGAGTGGTAATCGGCGCATGCTGGGGTACTTATCATTCAAAACAACCAATCCAGAGCAAATGTTTTGTTATCATGGTCGTGTTCACACACACGTTTGCTTTGATTGGTATCTTGCTTTCATGGCCTATGTGGAAAATTACAATTACTGCCAAACAGGACAGAATGTCTGTTAACCAATTAATTACCCAGAATGTACAATTAGTCATGCAATTATATCAGTGCTAAGTAATTACACAATAAATTAGTCACTGTTAGCACCTTAATCAATTTGCTGTTGTAAAATACACCTTTATTAGATGATAATGGCATGTCTGTCTCTCTCTCTCTCTCTCTCTGAACCAGAAGAGAAACCAAAGGATCTTGTGAACAATACTATTCCTGAGGGCAGAGACACAGGTGAGTCACTGTTTGGTGCATTGCATACATTCCTGAATTGCAAGGGGTGTTTCAGTCAGCTGCATTAAAAACACCAAGATGCTGGTGTTGCCAAGGGGACCAAGCATGGAGTGCTTTTTATTATTATTATTTTTATTTATTTTTAGGGGTCAAAGCACACAGTGCTGGAACCCTCTTGCTTTTCTTAGGATTCATTTATTTTATTTTCTTCATGTTGACCTCAAAATAACTTTTAAGTGATATGCTTCAGAGTTACCAAACATGGTAGGATAGTGTAGGTGGGTGAGAACTTGTTTTAGTTAAAATGTGGTGTAGAAATTGGTATAGGTCCCTCTCTTCAAGGACCCAAAACTTCCACCATATTGGATTTTCCACAATTTTGCCTTTTATTAAAAAAAAAACTTAAAGCAATAGTGCTCCACTATTGCACAAATATGATATAAAACTCTGGAAAATCTCATTTTGGCTCCAGTATTGTTTTAAAATGCCACCTTTTAATTATATTTGGTGTTTTATGGAGCTAGCTTCATACAGGTATTACTTAATTATAATTGTTATGTTCAAAGATGACAATCATAAGAGTGTGGCTTTTCACATAAATGCCACATGTGATTTGACATAATAATATGATTTTAAACAGCCACGTCAGGAATCTAGCTCTACAGGATTGGCCCAATCAAAACACATACTTCTTAGCTTTAACAACAAAACAAAACTAGTTTCCAACAGTAATATTATATGTATTGTTTAGGCACCATCACAGTACAGAAACCACCCTTCTCAGGGTCTTGAATGACCTTTTGATGAATGCTGACTCCGGTGACTGTACTGTGCTGGTGCTGCTGGATCTGACCACAGCATTTTATATGATTGATCATTCTATTTTAATTGATAGACGGAGAAATTTTGTTGGTATCTTGGGGACTGCGTTTGAATGATTTTCATCCTACCTGTCAAACAGGAAGTTCTCAGTGTCCATTGGGGATTATGTTTCCTCCATTGCAGTTACCTCCTGTGGTGTACCGCAGGGGTCAATTCTCGGGCTGATATTGTTCTCTCTGTATATGTTACCCTTAGGCCAGATCATTCACCAGCATGGAATTTCCTTTCATTGCTATGCTGATGATACTCTGTATCTGTACGCTGTATCTATCAATTACACCTAACAATTTGAATATGCTGGCTATTCTACATGGCTGTATTGCTGACATTAATAACTGGACGTCCAGTAACTTTCTACAGTTGAACCTGGACAAAACTGAGGTTCTTGTCATTGGCCCTGTGTCAATTGCCAGACAAATTCAGTCAAGCCTGGGCTCATTAACGGCTAATATCTAGTCTGTAGTAAAGAATTTAGGTGTGGTTTTTGACCCAAATAAAAAATTTGAACAGCACACCAATAGCTCAGTCATGTTTTTACCATCTTAGAAATATCTCAAAAATAAGATTGGTTCTGACATTTGAGGATACAGAGAGAATTATACATGCCTTTGTTTCATCACGTTTAGATTATTTAAATTTTTTCAGGTATTAATTAAAAGTCACTGGCTCGCCTTCAGATCATTCAGAATTCTGCTGCTAGGCTTTTAACAAGAACTAAACACATCACATCACATATTTATTTTTAGTATTTAGGATATTTATAGTATCCATGGTCATGTTTTGCTTTTATTGTCTTTTGTCAAGCACCTTGTGCTCATAGCTGGAAAGGTGCTTTATAAATAAATATATTATTATTATTATTATTAATAAACAACAATTGAAAGGTCAATCTTTTTCTAGGCACCCTTGAAGGCCCATGTCTGACTTTCCCTCATCCCAATGTTGTCTCTTGCCCTCAGGGAAGTTTGTGGGAGGTTACCGAGGACTCTTGTCAGGGGTGACCGTTCGTCCAGGAAGTGTGGAGCCCCACAGTGTGGTGGAGTGTCTGTACGCTTGCAGGGAGGGCCTGGATTTTGGTGACCTGGAAACGCTGGGGTCAGGAATGAAGGTGATGAGCTCTGGTTGCCAGCCGCAGGGCTCTCTGTGTTGTGTTCTTTTGAGCGCGGTGGAGGAGACAAACAAGTGATGGTTAAAAATAAACTGTTCTCTTTGCTGTGTTTAGTTTGTGCTGACAGAATTAGGCAAGTAGGCTTGTTTCACTGCCTGCGTGAGGACAAAGATGATTCGTTTTCCCGCTTCCATTTCCCAGGTGCACGTAAACCCCAGTCAGTCCGCGCTGGTTCTGGAAGGGGATGATATTGAGAGCTTCAACCGCGCAGTGCAGCAGGTCACCTACAGAAACTCCCTCCGCTTTGCCACTCCCGGGGTTCGCCCCCTCAAACTCACCACCTCCCTCAGGTAGGCTCTCACTGATACCGTCTGCAGCCAGCCTGGTTCGACTCTATTTTTTTATGGAGCATTTTTTGCATATTAGGGTTACGAAGTGCAGGACATTTTCCAGAGGGAATCAAAAAAGCACAAAACCTAGAGCCAATTGAGGAAGACTGGAAATAGACTGACCCCCCGGAAAATACATTAGAGAGCACCTCCTGCACAAGGGGGGATCGGCTGGAAAAACTGACAATTCATAGAAATAAGCATTAAAGGAAATCAAATGTAGCAATAACAAAGTAATAGCAATAACGGGTGCAGTAAGAGAGAGGTGTAATCATGTCTTGCCAATAAAGACCTCTCTGCTTAAGTTCCCTAAAGCTAAGTCTGTTTAAGAAGTCCATTTAGATGCAGTTGATCATGGTGCTATCCCTAAGATCTCAATACATCCAGAGGTGAGGAGCCTAGGTGGCTAGAAGCATCCCATCCGACAGTGGCTTGAGGTATAGGGGCTATATATATATACAAGCTATATTGAGTATAGGGGTTTTCCTATCTAATGATGATCCAGTTACCCCATGCAATGGTGCAGAGTAAGTTTATACGTATGGAAGGACACAAATGTCTCTATGTGGCTAGCACCATCGTGGCCCATAGCAGGCTATGCCTGGGGTCATCTCATCCAATGGTGGCTGGGGGAGGGACCATGGGTGTGTTCCTATCCAAAGAAGTGAGAGTGAGAGTTACAAACATAACAGCCTATATAACAGGCACAAACGTCTTCTCCCCAAAACCCTCTTCTCCCTCTCTACAGGTGTTTCAATGAGGAGAGCTGCATGTCTCTCAAGCAGTTAGAGGGGTACTTGGTGGTCCTCAAGCCAGATGCCCCTCAGATCACCCTGTCCGGGGTGGGCCCACACTTGGCCCGGCCGGCCCCCGAGTTTGAGGGGCCCCACGGGGTCCCCCTGTTCCCAGAGCTGAGGATAACTTGCTCCCTGTCCCACTCCGTCAACATCGCAGCACAAGATATGGAGGGAGGGTGAGTCAACAAAACTCGGCTGTAGAGACCTTCGACCCTGTTAGGTATGGGCTTTATGCTTTTGGAATCAATGTTTTAATTTCATTTTATTTTTTAACGAAAAGCAAAATGCCAATAAAATAATATAGGAAAGAAAGGAAGTACTCAATGCACCCCAAATTTAATAAAGTTATTTTGTTTTATCCATGCGATTTCTGTAAATATAAATATAATCTTTTTTTGACAAGGCCATATACAGTGCAGACAATTGTAAATGTATGGTTATAGGCTCATTTGTGATAAGCTACTATTTGTATGGTTATCCTACACAGTTCATTTTTATAAGATTTATAAAAGCAACCTTTTTTAGAATTGCGTCTCTAAGTTGTTCACTTCTGAGCTGTACAAATCCTTCCCTCCCCTACATGATCCATGTCTACACATTCTTACACCATACAAGATCGCAGGTGTACATACACATGTGTGTGTGCATTTTCAAAATATATTGATTTGTGTTGATAGCCACAGTAGGACTTTGTAATTGCGTCAGCTAATATAATATTTAGATTGAAGATCAGGCTCTATAGGTTTGAAATTCATGAAATATGAATCAAAATTAAAACGGGCATATACAAGATCCTGCCTATTGCATGCAGTAATATGCAGATTTTTCAGATTTTGTAGTGTATATTATAATTTCGACTTTGTAATGTTATTTGCCTGCAAGGTCATCTGGCATGTGAAATAAAGTAGAGAAATTATTGGTATGTACAGTATCAGGTTTGGAAAATTATGATACACCAATGCCTGAAAGTAAACATACAGCTAAGTTAGGCACTTGGAACTTTTTCATTAGCCACTAAAGCTATCATAGCTAGCAACACCAATCTGTGAACATAAAGTTGTTCATTAATTAATTGAGTTCTGTCATAGGGAAAAGGTCCTGATTATAGGTTGTCAAAATAGATCTGCGTCAGTTTGCTCCACCCTATTTTTCCCCTTTTTCTTATTAATCCCCCTCTTTTCGCTTGCTCTCTCTCTCTCTCTCTCTCTCTCTCTCTCTCATTCTCTCTCTTAGCTCTCATGTCTGATGCCGTAGCCCACACTCTAGATGGCTGTGAAGTCCAGCCACTGGGGGAAGAGTTAAACCCGGAGAGGGAGGAGCTTATGGTGGACATGGAGTCGCTAAAACAGAGAGGGTTGGACATCATCAACACGACAGCATATATAGCAATTACAGGTGCCACTGGCTGCTTGTGTTTCTTTGTGCTCTGCCTTTCTGGTATGGTAATGCATGGGCCGTCATTGTAGCTGAGCCCGATTGCAGATGCAGCCCTTCAACACTGCCACTAGATACCAACATAAAGTGTCTTAATAGGGCATTGGGCCACCACAAGCCACCAGAACAGCTTCAGCATACATTGTCATAGAATCTACAAGTATCTGGATCTCTATTGGAGGGATGCAACATCATTCTTCCACGAGAAATTCCATCATTTGGTGTTTTGTTGATGGTGGTGGAAAATGCTGTCTCAGGTGCCACTCCAGAATCTCCCATAAATGTTAAATTAGGTTGAGATCTGGTCACTGATATGGCCATGGCATCTGGTTTATATTGTTTTCATGCTCATAAAACCATTCCCTGTGGATGGGGAGCATTGACATCCAGGAAGGTACCACTCCCATCAGGATAGAAATGGTTCACCATAGGATGAATGTGATCACTTAAAATGGCTTTGTATTTATTGGCATTTACCTTGCCTTTTAAGACGTTCAGTGTACTTATATACCATACCAGGAAAATGCACCCCACACCATAACAGAGCCACCAGAACCCATTTACTCAAGTGTTTAGTTTATTTTGGTGGTTACCTGTACATTCTTATAACATTTGAAGAGGTTTGGTTGGGGTAATGTCAGTCTGCCGATGAAAGTGTCAGTACCATAGATACCCGCCTCTCTCTTCCACTGTCCCTGTGAAGTCTAGACCAGCCGGCAGGCACTGTATCAAATCTGTGCCTTTTCCCCAGGAGCTGAATCCATCTCGGTGTACGAGGATGTTCTGCGTTCCATTCGCTACCGGCTGGCCAGGGACTCTGCTCGCTTCGAAAGGCGATTCCGCCTGTCCTGCTCAGAGATGAATGGCCGATACACCAGCAACGAGCTCACGCTGGAGGTAGACTCTCTCTCTCTCAAATGCAGGCATGGATGGACTGCCGACTCAGCGTTGTTCTGGCAACAACAATCAGGGTTCTCTCACTGTGAATGTTATGCTGTGTCTGCTTCGGTCTGTGCAATTGCCCTGTAATTAACTTACACCCCCAAAACCTTCTGAGGGGGTCAACTCTCCTCCCCTCGAGTGTCTTTCCTCCGGTCATGTTCAGTGAACTCCGCTGCAGTATGCACTCTGCATATTAACCATTCTCAATTTCTCCCAGGTGAACTTCCTACACTCCTTGGACAGTCTGTATCATCCCTCACATCTCCTGGCCTCCGAGCAGCAGTTCCTGCACTCGTCCCACCACTCCGGAGAGCTGAGCGGACACACTCTCCCCAATTCACACCACAGCTCTGGTACCTGCCTGTCCCTCTGTCTCTTATTTTAACACACTCTCCCGAATGCACACCACAACGCTGGCACCTGCCTGTCTTTCTGCCTCTTATTCTAATGCACTCTCCCCAATTCACACCACAGCTCTAGTGAATTTTACATTGACATTTTAGGCATTTAGCAGACACTCTTTTACAGTGTTTACATTTTTCTTCAGATACAGTCCATCTATACAGCTGGATATTTGCTGAAGCGATTCAGGTTAAGTACCTTGCTCAAGGGTACAATGGCAGTGTCCCACCTGGGAATCGAACCTACAACCTTTGCGTTACAAGCCCAGTTCCCTAACCATTATACTACACTGCCACCCCGTGCCTGCCTGGTTCCCTACTCTGACTCACTCTTTCCCTGGCACATGCTTTCCCACCCATATGCTGACAGCTCTGGTACCTGTCTGTCTCCCACCACAATTCAAATGACATTTATATATTTGTCTGTAACTGTATTTTTCTCTCCCTGTTTTTTTTGTTCTCTCAGTTGTGCCAGGAGCAGCCACAGTTATCATTATGGTCTGTGTGGGGTTCTTGGCTGTCATGGTGATCCTGGGCGTGTTCAGAATCCGCTCCATCCATCACCGCGGCGATGGGGTCAGGGTTGGAGAAAAGGAGGGTGGTGGCCAATGGGATGACTCTGCCCTCACCATCATAGTTAACCCCATGGAGGTAAAACAGCAGCTTCAAATTCCAAACCATTTGCTGTGTTTCTATTAGAATGTTGCAATAAATTCACCCCAGAGTATATCTTTCCCTTGTGTGCAAAGCACCCACCAAAATAGGTGTTTCCAAATTCATTTTTTGGGGAATATTGTGGTCAGTGAGGATTTAATTTCGCACTTGAGAATGTTTAATTTGTTTTTAATTAGGCATTTTTAATTGTAAACATTTTCCCAGTTTTCCCAACTTTGTGAAAATCACCAGGTTTATGTTTCTATGAATTTTGCTAAATTGAGTATGCATGATGCTCAATTTAATTTGGCAAGTTTTAGAAAAGTGGGAATTACCTATTCTAATGTCTCACAAATTCACGCTAATCAATGGAAACGTTGCTACTTTCAGCAGTTTCATTATATAACTTTTGTGATGCATCACCCTCTTTTTGTTTCATATCAGTGTTAGCAGCATGATATGATATGATATGAGTACACAGCATGCATTCACAGCCTACTCTTCCTCTCTGTTTATCTCAGACGTTTGAGTCACAGATGGGAGTGCCCACAGACATGGAGGGAGAAGACGAGGATGATGAAGAAGGGGCGGAGTCACCTGGTGATGCCAGCGATGATCAGCAAATCATCATCAAGAAGGAAGGGAGAGACTCTGTCCCTAGGCGTTACTGAGCCAATCACAGCCCACACACCACTAGCAACCACCACAGCACAGAGTACACCCAAACACATGCAACCGCACTCTAATACAGCACTGCAGAAACGCCCATAGGGCGTACACTCACAAGGACTATGCATGACATGCACAATACTACTCTGTCATACGCACAAGCCACATGAACAGCTCAGCACTTGCTACTCGAGACATTTATCACATAATCAGCCCACCTGAATACACCGTAACTCGACGACAGGGAATATCCCAACAGACACGTATATAACAAAGCCAAAATACACAACACATTTAGGTCGGGAGATTTTGACAGATATTTTTCCAAGCCATACCTGCCTGTCATTCTCTTATTAACACTGTCCTCTTTGTTCAGGATATACTGTTGTGGATGCTTCCAGAATCATTGCAGAGATCTGATTATGCAGAGGGACTTTGTTTTCACCGACACAGGAATCAGCATTGCACTGTCACTAAATTGTTTGAGTGTCTGCTATAGCAGATCTTACAGAATTCATATTAAAATGAATTAATATTTGCTTGGGATATTCAAAGGTGAGGTTAGTGTTTCAGAAATAAATGTTGAAATCCTCCTAAAGTCTAAACATATTAAAATAATGATATTAAAAAATCACACTATATAATACCAAACAACATAGATTGTACACATATTTGGCAGAAAGGTCCCACTTTGTTGCACAATTTATACACACTCCTTTGCTACAAAATACTGCACACAACAAGTAATCATAAGATGTGACACGTTGATGTGGATGTTCTAGATGTTACAACACAAACTCTGTGCTTCAAAACACTTCACTTATACAATCCTCAAAGCTGAATGGTTGCGACTGCACTAACTGTCTGCTGCCCCCCCCCCACACACACTCTCCACTGTATCCTGAATGTCAGCTCAGCTTGGGCACTTTTGATTGTACTGAAATTTTGTAAATACTATTATTATTACAACAGTATTATTATTTTTAAATGAGCTGCAGTTCTCCCGCTGTGCCTGCGTAGACAGAGGTGGCGCTATAAAAGGAGAGAGAGAGGTGTTCAATATTAATATGAATTCTACCTTTTTTCCTGATTTGAACTCTCACCTGGGCTGTTGATTATGGCGACAACAATAACAATAGTAATAGTTATGATTACGGCAAGCTTGCTAAGTGTCACTTAATTTGTACGTAAGCTTTTTTGGACTCCAGTGAACTGAAAGGCACATCGTTGTGATTTAATAGTGTCTTCACCTTGCTCCTTTGTTTCTCCTTTCCCACAGCTTCTTAATGCCCTATATCTCCCACCCGTCTTTCTCCCTCCCTTTCTCACCAGCCCTTCTCCCTGTTCACTCTTCCCGGTCTTTTATATCCTTTGTGTTTTGTCCATGTGACTGCTCCTTCTTCCCATCCTCTTCTTGTTTACCCAGCTGTCTGTCGTGCGTTATCGTGTAGTGATGACCCATCACTTAATAAAGCCTGTGTTTTTTCAATGTAATATTAAAAACTGAAACGGTTGCATTAATAATGTATTAATATAACTATGATAATTATATAGTACCCATAACAAATTCATTAAATTATTATACTGACCCATTGTACTGATGACTGTAAAAAAATATTCATAATAAAAATATTTGAATGATGTGTATATGTTGTTTGTTTGTATATTACCATACACAATCTGATTATATCATGATACAATTAAATAATCGAATAAACTATGGTGAACTATGCTTGTCTGTATTCTCCATTTCTTACATTTCAGAAATTCCATGTGTTTAATAAATGTAATTTCTTAAATGATTCATACATTTAGTGATGGTTTTAAACACTTCCTAAATTATGAAAAAGTTATGCACATCAGCAAATGTAAGGTTTGTGCAAATTATCTACCAATTTGGCATAAATTACAGAGGTGATTTGCACAGGGTCATGACTCATGACCAAGGGCTCCTCTCACATGCTATTCAGGGGTGACTATGGTGATACATTGTATAATGTACACACCAGGTGATGCAGTCATGGTAAGCAGAATGGAACGATATCCCACTATGCAAAAAAAAGAAGCTCTAGCATTTTTACACAAAATATTTAAGAGCAAGAATACATAATGACGAGAACAGGCTGTTCAGCCTATCTAGACTCGCCACGTCCTAATCTAAAGAGTATCTAGTACTGCATCTACCCTGGACTTGAATAGCCCAAGTGTTTCTGCCTCAGCTACCTGATCTGGCAAGCTGTTCCAAGCATTGACAACTCTGTAAAAAAAAAAATTCCTAATATCCATGCAGAATTTGCCTTTAACTAATTTCCACCTGTGCCCTCTTGTTCTGCTAACCAAACGTATCTTAAAATATTTGCCACGTTGCTTACACACTGATGACGTACAGTAGCTGCAGTATGCTATAGCCCTCTAAATGTAGGCTGCTTGACACAGATGCATGTAACTGCATCCAATCACCAATAAGGCTTCTGTTGATCCAGAATATAAATTTTAGAGGTTGCTCTAATCAGCTACAGTCGCTCATACTCATTAAAAAATGTTACCAATATTACCAACCTCCAAAATGATCTTGGTTTTGCTTTTTTATTGACATACCCTGCCAATCTTCACATATTTTCCAGGAGAATCACATATTTCACACCATTCTCATGGGCCCCTCCCTTATTGTGACTTCCCGTGTGTTTCTCATGTATTTAAGACTGCCGGAAAAAGGAGTTGGCTTGTTCAATATTGAATCTACAATCTTTTGCATAACATAATCTTTCACGTGCACAACAAAATCCCCCTTAAAATCTAATTGAGTGTGAGAAAAATGTTACAAGGTGATTTTCTGTACATTCTGTTATCTGACTTATCATAATTTGTATCAAATGTTTTTGATTCAAGCATAGGGATCTTTTTATTATTAGCTATTGAATTAGTTGATTTGCTGAGTGAATGTAGTCTGTGGTTTTGTGTGTAGTAAATGTCATCACTTGCTTGATGCTGACAGCCTTTAAATCATATTTACCCTTTAAAAAGCATCAAAATAAACCTTTATGTCATCTCTTACCGTGGTGACACACACATGCTTAGCTCATACACAAATACAAACAACGTCTAGTTTAATGCATAATTCTATGTTTATTAGAAAGATATTTTTAATCACAGTCATTTGTATTGTTAATAGACAAATTGAAGATGTGTAAAATTACTACAAAAATGCAGTAATTATTTAGGGGGTATGTTTCATACATTAATAGTCATTACGCAAGACATACATTAAAATGTTCTTATATTACCCAAACCAGAACAGTACTGTGTAGCTGCTACAATACAATACATTGTACGATAACGTACTGCTTTGCACCACACACAATGTCATACAATCTAACAGCACCATTATTCACTCAATAGATGTAACATGCTGTTAGACATTATTCCAACACCAGTGGAGAAAAATTCACCTTTAGCCTCATCGTTTAAAAAAAATGTAAAATGGTGTTAAAGGGGCTGATATGAAAGGGTAACCTTCATGTATATCACAGACAAGACCATATTCCAAAGACTCTGTGAATTGTTTAATTGCCTTTCTGTAAATGGTTTGCCCTGATGAAACCAAATGCTCTGCTGCCATTTTGGCACAAAATTAGATCTCTCTGTTTTTTTTCTTCATGGAGCCAAAATGGCAGCCGTCATGTTGTAGTTGCACAAACACCAGTGGATATATGGTGAAACGGTGCTGTAAAACAGCTCGGCATCCTAATTTAATGTACTACAAATATACAAACAAATATAGCTACTAACTCTCAGCTACTGGAAGGGTAAAATCTTAAATGGCAATCAAAGATCTTAAAGAGGAACCTGCAATGCTAAATCTAATTTTTTTTTATATCTGTCCATTTTCATTCTTTATATATTTCATTTATTTGTCAAAAACCTATCAACAAAATTATCATTCTTTACATAGATACAATAAGAGCATATTTATCATATTTAAAATATTACGTATTACTATTTTTGGTGATCATTGATTAAATATTGATGTTCTTAGCAATAACTGTAACTTATGTGTATAAAGCATCTTATATTGTTGTGCTGTTCAAGGTGCCATTAATATTTTCTAAGAAGTCCAAATCTGCTTCTTCTTCAGAACTTCTCTGGCCCTGCTTGATTCATTTCCTCAACCCTTTCCCTATGTCTCTCCCCCTTGCTCTCTATCTCACCCTCACCCTTGCTTTGGAGGACCAGCTCAGTTCCAGACCTTCAGGAAGCTATCCCAGGATCCTGTGCAGACGCACATACCATCAGCTGGCACTCCAGTGCAGCTCACTCTGTTGTCATGACCAGACAACACTCCTGTGAGAGAGAGAGTGTGAGAGGTAAAGGGAGATTACTTCTCACTCTACTGTACATTGACAGAGACAATAATTAAGCCACCCAATTAACAACTACATAATGTGCATAACCAATACACTGCTGCCCTTTACATATCTCCTTGGACCCCCCCGCCTTTAGCCACACCCAACCACCATGTCTCCATTTAACACTCCCCCACCCTCTGGTCACGCCCTTTCCTTTCCCTCACTTACCTCTCACTCGTCCCAACTTCATTCCTGAACACCCTCTTGTTGTGTCCCTCGCCCCTCTGCTACTCACCCACTTTCTCTCCCTTGAGTGAATCCCAAATGTTGCAGTTGAAGTCATCGTATCCGGCCAGGATGAGGCGGCCGGAGATGGACAGTGCCAGCGAGGTGACCCCACAGTTGATGGAGGAGCTCTTGTAGGTTCTCAGCTCCTGGTCAGCGCGCAGGTCGTACATCTTGCAGGAGGAGTCGTCAGAGCCTGTCACCACTGCGGTGCCACTGGGGAAGAACTGGAGAGGGGAGAGGACAGGAGGGCAATGAGACTCACCAGGAACACGATAAACATATGCACTCCAAAAAAAATCCCAGAATAAGGTTCCGAGTCAAAGTAGCACATAAGAATTGAAAGGATGTGACTCACACACTTAGTGTACGAGTCTCATTCTTTCAATTCAGTGAGCGTCACCACAGTGGACAGTGAGCTGATCATCTTCACTCCTGATGCTCAACCTCTAATAGAGCAACTGGAAAACTTTGTTAACTTTTCTGCACTTGACTTCATGTAATCTGATTGGTGTCAGCAGATTTGTGATGGTGGATTGGGCAGTTCATCATTAAATGTATCCACTCTGTTGTGGGATTTGTACCTGATCATTGGTTCATTAGGAAGCACAGACCCAGAAGTTGGGCTGAGTTATACCACATCAGAGTGAGAAATTAGTGCGGCTACTGGGCTGATCATTGTCAATCTTGGCCCTCAACCATGTAATAATTTTAATTTGTGTGCATACTGTGCAGTGAACAATCCGCCCCTCTCTCTTTAGAAGGAATAAGTATTAGCGCTGTCATTTGGCACACCTCATTGTGTATGTGCAGGCATACACTGCAGTGTGCGTGCATGTGTGGGAGAGAGGTTGTCTGTATGTGACAGTGTGTGCATTGCTGAAACTGCATGCGTGTGTGTGTGCGCATGCGTGCACATAATATTTTAATGTGTGTGCTTTACCGCAATGGCGTTGATGTCACTGGTGTGGCCCTGGAAGGTCTGTTTGCAGCCCCCATCCCTGATGTCCCACAGCTTGGCCTGGGAGTCACAGGCTCCAGAGATGAAGGTGTTCATCTCAGGGGACATGGCAAGGGACATGCAGTCACCGATATGGCTCATGAAGACTGTTTTCTGCTTTCCGGTCTCAATGTCCCACAGGGCACTGGTTGGGAGTGAAAAAGAAGGGAGGGGGGAGAGGGCATGGTTCAGAGCAACATCAGTTCATGAGAGCACAGCTCTCTAAACCAGGCAACTGTCCTACTGAGATACCACAAGTTATACAAGCTCTGTGTCACAATAATGGCTGAGCTACAGTCATAAATGATTACCAGGTGGTGTCGCCAGAGCTAGTGATGATTTCTTCATCATTCAGGAAGCGGCAGCAGGAAAGGTAACCTGGAAATGCACAAAGACAGGGGTGCTGTTCACCGCAGATGGCCAGAGGAGGCGCTGTCCCCAGTGTGTGCCCACCCCGTGAGAGTGACCACTGTTGCTTGCCGAGTCTAAGATGGATACCTTCGCTCATTCTCAATACAAGTATATGAGATCCAGTCTCTGCCAGGCTTGTTCAATGGCTATTTCCATTTCGGGTTAACTGAAGATTTGACAACACCAGGATAGCTGCAAGCTGCAAGTATAGCTGCAAGATGACGCAGCTAGTACATGGGAAGAACAGGTAAAACAAGCTAACTAATGTCTGCATAGCTCAAATACAGCTTTTATTGGACTGCAGGTGGTGAAACAAAGCAAAGAGCAGTCAAACACACCCGTGTGACCGTCCAACTCTTTCAGGACTTTGACGTTGCCGTCCACGCCCCTCAGGTTGTAGACAGTGCACATGTTGTCCAAGCCACCGCTTGCCACTAGGTCCCCAGAGGGTGCAAAAGCACATGTCATCACCCACGAGGACTTGAGGGGGATGGCATGCACCTGTAGAGGGGACAGGGCAAAGGTGGTGTGGGAAAAGGGCGGGGGAGTCAACCCAGTACCACAGGTTGTTGTCCAGTTGACAGGAAGAAACAGTGCTTTCAAGGATCCAAATAGTGATTTGTATTGATATTTTAGATGGCTTTAATATGAGCTCAGTTATAATAAAAATTATTATTAAATTATTATAAAAATATTATAAAAATAATAATAATAATAATGAAGCCCTCGTTAAGGATCCTTTTAATGAATTTCTTTGTAAATGGCATTTCCTCATACAGTATTCAGCATACTCCCATCAAAATGTGAAAAGTTGTGAAGTTGCACTGTACATACTGACAGACAAATCAGAGTATCATAGCCATCCCTATAGTGTCCCTATAGTTGTGGCTTCTCTTTGTACAAAACCTATTTTGTCCTCATCTTTTTGGCTGAGCTCTAGAAAGTGGAGGAGCTTTATGATTTTCAAAAAACACGTATATGGGCATTTCCACACGTATATGGGCAAACATCACGTTTCACTTGTTCACAGAATTTAGAGGAGTGCGACTCCCGTTACCTTATTGGAGGTGTAGGCGTCCCACACAATGAGCTTGCCATCCTGGGAAGCACTGACCATTAGCCTGAAAGAGTGAAAAAGTGAGAGAGAGACACAGATATATATATATACATACACATAGAGAGAGAGAGAGAGAGAGAGATCGATATTAGGGACCATGAGTGTTCTCATAGGTAGTTAAGGGAGTAAAGACATTTAGGTGCTTAGGTGTGGTCCTGGGGCAAAAACTAATTTGGGGGGCTTCAACATATCAAGTTTTCCATCTATTTAGCCAATAAAATTCCTTGAACATAGGGTTATTCTTGAGAAGCCTGTTAACTGGTCCAGTTGAGTCATTAGAGGTGGGGGTGAATAAATGTGAAGATCAGTACTATCTACCCTTGACCTAATGGAGTAACAGTGTGAATGTGAATATGTTTGGGATGACTCTATACTGTATGTGGGCATACACAGAAGTCAAATACCTGGAATCAGTGGACCAGTGCATGGCATAGATTTTGGCCAGGTGACCCTTTAGTGTCTGCCTGGTCTTTAGCTGGATACGCCCAATTGCTGCCGCCCCAGATGCCACTGAGTCGAAGGTTACGTCCTGGGCCGCCTTGCGTTTCGACTGGTGAGGGGAAGAGGAGTAACCATTATTACTCAAAGATCCAGAATAGTGAGAAAGAAACAGCTAAACCTCCATCAATTGCAAAAATAAAGAAATAAGTAGAAAATCTTGTAGACTTTTTTCATGGTTCTGTGACTAATAAAGTATATTCAAAACAATGTGACTAAAATTTAATTCTTAAGTCTAATGCAATAATAATGTTAAATACATTTTTCTAATTTCTTGAGTTTTGTATGTATTTGTATGTATTTGACATTTCTTGATGTCTACATATACATAAATATATATTTATATTGGTTATGACAAAAATCACTGTGGTCACACACAATGTAGGTCCTTAGGAGGAATTGAATTGTCAAAGCCTTATTACTGAAACTTTCACTTTCACTGAAAATTTCACTGATAATAACGATCACTTCAGATTAATATGGCCAGTAACATAATTTTGTAGAATGAATGTAACTTAACATGTAATTATCAATAGATCATGTATTTTGCCATGGCAGTGTTTTGTCTTTATATGAGTGTGAATTTTATGAACAACATATTAATCAGGGACCTTGGACAATTCTGCCAGTTCTGACGATGCAATGATGAATATTTATTAGTGAGGGGAGAATTATGTATCATGACACTAAAAATGGGTGGCACTACAATTAGTTGCCAATAACTAACTTGTTTGAACCGGTTTGCTCTTCAAAACAAATCACAATGATTGGTTCATATCAATGAGTTACTTCTAGCAAATGGTAGCTCCACACATTTTTGGTGTCATGATACCTCATTTACTCAACACTAACTACGAGATACATTTTTCACAAAGTTTTTTTGTTCAAATTACCGCAATTTGATCTTTCAGGGTATTGGCTTCCTTCTTCATCTGCTCCATTTCGCCCATATATATGATAGGTGCTGTCACAGACGGAAACGGACAGGAAGTGTGATCCAACAGGTGGAAGGCTACCTAAGACAAAAAAAGGCTTTTAATGTCAAATTTCTGTTGCTTTTGCTACAATTACCATTACCATTACCACTCAACAATATATATATTCAAATTATATATAATTCTGTAACTGACTGTACTTTTCACCTGATGTTTATTGCTCAAATGGAGACATCATAACACACATACACCTGCAGCCTAAGTACTCAGACAAGAACACATTCACCACACACATATGCACATGCACAGGCACACATACATGCATGTACATTAAAACATACATATACATCCATGAACACATACAAATAAACCTGAAACATCACATACAAACACATTTGCACATAAACGCATAGACACACACACACACACACACACACACACACACACACACACACACACACATATACATTCCATTGTAGAATTTAATTGATATATACAAAAAAAAGGAGAATAGCAATTTTGCAGGATACAATTTAGGCATCCCCTTTCCAGAGGCAATGAACCCATGTACACAAGTACATTAGTCCTGGTGTTTTTCATTATGGGCCAGCTGCAGGGAACAGTCTTTAATTTAAAGTTTAGAGCTGCTGTGCTATTCTGGCATGTAACTTTGGGCATGCTGAAAATGGCCCATAACTCTCAAAGTAAGAGTGTTTCTGTTATGTGACTATCAACACCACTGGCATAATAGCAATAACCTCTCTTAATGAAGACTGCAGGAATTTGGTGGCAATCTTAAAAGCTGTAGCGAACTAGGGTAAGATAAATGTACATTATTATTATTATTATTATGTATTATTAATGTGTCTTGGGCCTCTCGGCCTATTCCCCTTTACATATACAGTATGTCTATATCCAAATAGGCCTAAATAAGACACGCACAATAACATGCTGGGTAAAACTTTCTCAGGCGCAATTACTATGATAACTGGATTACAGCATTTTAAGATTCTGTTGGACGGTATTTTGAATGATACAGTTTTATAATTGACCAAACAATACAAAACAAGGCAGACCTGTACTTTCCCCACTGTAATTAGTACTGTGCCATTCAATTATTAGAATTTTTCAGGTTAAAAATGAAATGTGCAGGGCATTGGAGCAGTATGCTGAACACTGGGAGCCTTAAAATCAACAGAGACAGGATGCTTAAATCCCTGGAGGAGATTTTAAAGAGAAGCCTTTTGAGTTAAATCTCCTGTCATCCGATTACTGATTGCTCTTTACGACAGGATCAGAGAGGGAAACAGGGAGGGGGAGATGGGGAGGGGGGGGCACTTGCAAATTATAAAGATTTACAATGAAATACTACAGCTGAATTAATATTTTGCTGAATTACAACCATGTGACTTTAGTTCAATTATTGCTTAAATGTTTGAACTGAAATTTCCAATTAAATCATTTCATTACTGTCATTGGTCGAAATGATACCCCGATTAAGCTTATAATACTTCACCCCTTCCTTAGTCCCATGGTGATGAAAAGAATGGTGTCAATAGTGAAGATCAAAAGCAATGCTACTTTATTGCTTTACAGTTGATTCAATTGCTACCTACGTGATTAGTGTGTAACTTCACTTCACGGCAATCAACAATTCAACAATCACATTTAACTCTAAAATTAAATGATAAGAAAGTCATGTCAACCATTCCAATAGAAGAATGATTAATATATGAAAGTTTGTGAATTGAAGAAAATGCTTTATGTGGGCTTTTATATAATCATATTTACCTTATTATTGATGATCTCGTTTGAATAATTTTATGAAGTCTTAATGTACAGGCTTTCAACATAGCACAAGTACGCTAGAGGGTTTTATTCTGACAGCGTTGTCACAGAACTTGCTATTTTAAAATGAAAGAGCAATAACATCTATATTTATATGCCAAATGCTGCATTCAATATCAATGTTATTATAACAACTCCTGAATTAGATTAGAAATAGAATATTCTTGTTGGAAACTTGATGTGATTTGCAATTTACAAATTCCCAAACTTCCACCTGTTAATAAAAAATGATAACTTTTGTCGACTCTTCCCATCATAGCAAAGCAGCTGTTTTGAAGTTTAGCATAGTACAGCACTATGAAACTGTTACAACAGAAGACAATTCATATAAAAGTGCAACAACAACAAATTACTCACCGTTTCCCTTGCAAAAGGATTGTTCTACTTTACTATCTTGTTCCCCTTCCTTTGTGGTCCAACTTTGTCTTCCTCTATTCCAGGACTCTTGTTCTCTCACTCTCTCTCTCTCTAACCCTCTCTCGCAGACTGGCAGAAATGCACCTGTGGAAAGTCTCTCTGTCCTCTCCCTTCTCCGAGGACCAAGGAACAGCTGAGGATTGAAGGGGATGAAGGGAGATCAGGGCTGAAGGGATAAGCCCAAAGATGGAAATAGAGAGGAAGAGAGAGAGAGGGGGGAGTCAAAGCGCAAGGGAATGAAGGAGGCAGGTAAACGGATTGAGGGAGGAATCAGGGCATGAGGTCAAGAGACGAGAGCAAGTTAAAGAAGCAAAGGACAGAGGAGAGGAGGGAGAGATGAGAGGGGCAACGAAAAGGATGAAGGATGAAAGTATCCAGTGGCGGGGAGGTGGTTCCGAGAGATGGAGAAAGAGAGGGGGAGATGGCGGGAGAGAGGAAGTCGGGAGAAAAGGAAATGAGCAGAAGAGTTTGGTGAGCCGAATTATATGGAGGGATAGTTTCCACAGCCTGCGAGAGTGACCCAGAAGGCTAGATGGACATCCTGTAATGTAAGCAGTCACTTATAATTAGCTACATTAGCATCATTAATACTGCCAAAACCATACGGTATCAACAATACTATTATTCTGGTAATTGCATATAGGTTTTTTTTACATGATCTTCACTTTCACCAGAGTGAGTCATACTCAGAGGGTGAGTAGAAAGTGGTATGTGTTGGAGGAGGAGGTGAAGTTTGTATTTTTCATGTGGGGCTGGGGGCTGGGGTTTAGGTTGAATGGGGTTGAATTAGTTTGTCAGTGTTAATTAGCTCAGCCTAGTTAATCAGGATCTAATTGGATATCCTGGGGAATCTGCAATCCCGTTAAGGAATTAGAACCAAAGAACGTGCGTCACTGACAGAGAAAGAGAAAAAGGAGGAAAGAGAAAATGGAGTGAGTGTTTATATGCCAGGTATACGGAATGACCCCACTGTTAATAAAATATTTACTCGAGCAGAGTTTGACATCAGAAAGAGTCTAGCCAACAAAGAGTCTAGTCCCAGATTATGGGCACCTGTAAAGTTCGCTTATCGTCCTCAGAAATTAGTGATGACCCGCTGGCTCTTCTAGACACACTCTGACTTGTAGGAGCACCTGTGAGGAGATGAAAGACTGGACAGAGTGTTGTTCACAAAATGCTGAGGGTTTGCTGGATTCTGGACTCTCACTCAGTGTACATTTTGACTCCTTTTTGTTCCTAAGTAAGGAATATCCCCTGAAATGTGGAGCAGGACTACCTTACAGCCACCATCAAACAAACATCTCCCCAAAGGAGGGCGACCATCAATAATGTGAAAACGTATGTAAGAGTTTTGATTGTGCTAAATGCACTGTTTCAGTGCAGCCCCATACACCTGCTATGCACTGTGTATTTCCAGATGTTACCGAATGTCCATTCTCCACAAATTAAAAAGGAAAAAATAAAAGTTTTGTTCTGCTCACAAATCAAATATTATTATGGTATGATAATAAAATTGATAGTTAGCTTTACTTTTTAGTTAATATACTGATTATTAAAATCAGTATCAAACACATCTGTCCAGCTGTCAAAACTAGACCTTTCTTTCAAAGCCTTCAATTAAAATCCAATGCATCTCTAGTATGTAATATACAGGTAACAAGATTGCTTGAGAAATGCTTCACCATAGGATGAAGGTGATCACTCAGAATGGCTTTGTATTTATTGGCATTTACTTTGCCTCTGAGGGGTTGAGTGGACCTAAACCATGGCAGGAAAATGCACCCCACACCATAACATGCATTTTTGCCTGCCCAGCATTTTTAAACATGACCCTAAGCAGTTACCCATGGCAGTTACCTGTATACCTGCAGATGATTAATTGATGATCTTGACAAAGTACAAGGAGAAAGTTCATTAGTGAAAGGGAACCCTATGATCAGCCAATTTGGTGCTGACTCTACATTATGCTCATAGTAACAAGCTGCTTAGTTAACAAGCAGCAGCATAACTTAAATCAAGCAATGTTATAGGTCCCGAATGTACAGAATATCAGAAAGAATTAACTGCTACTACATTATGCAATGCAGGTAAAAATGTTTTTCAAATTTGGCAGTGATATTTCTTGTGAATTACCAATTATTTGGCCAGTGTTCACATAGGATAATGTTATTCAGGGTATCTAAAATATACTGAATAACAGTAATCACCTAACCAATTGAAATGATTGCGAAGTGAAGCTTGAGCCCACACAGGCTAACGTTTGTTTCTTCCCAGCCAATCATTTTTCAGAATGAAGAAGGCTTGACTTCCACAGCTGTCACAGCCAACCACAGGACACTATTTGAATATCACTAGCATAGCACCACTGACCTCACAGGGGTGGGGAAGGTACAGTTTCCTTCCATTTAGCACTTACACAAACAGTATGGGATATGAGACAAACGCAGCTAAATTTGACAAGAAGGGATTTTATTTTAAGGCACAGATTTCACATTCAAGCAAAATAGTATTTTTTATACCACAGTTCACAAATAATAATTAATACATAAACAAACTGTGAGATAGCATGAAATAAAAAAAGGATGGGGTTAAAATGTGGTGTGGTTCAGGATGGGACAAAAATGAAAGACCCTCATAAATGCTTGATTTTATTATTAATGCATTACACAGTGTCAAATCGAGTGCACTGTTGACGGAAATGTTAATTTATACATAGAAACACACTAATGCTTGATATGAATGATAGACTGGAACTTTAATGTGTTAACTCCTCTGAACTTCTCATATTTTACTTTTATACTTTTTTACCTAAATGACCAGGTTTTGAACCCCATTGTGAATATTGTCAGTATGCTGGACAATGCAAAATATATTTATAACACAACAACTGAATGTGATTCCCATTGGCAATAAATTGTATAAACAATTTTGCTTCATAATTTTTTAACCAGAAAAACGTACCCGCACACAATGCTAGAGTACTTATGACTGATTAAAAAACGAAACCATTATTCGTCAAGAGAATGATAAATAATTTTTGTAATCGTTTAGATAATTAGTGTCCATTTTTCCAAGAAATTACTTCAATGTCCCTTGTACAATCAGTTTGCTGCAATCAG
Organism: Aldrovandia affinis; assembly: GCA_029706075.1. NCBI lineage: Eukaryota > Metazoa > Chordata > Actinopteri > Notacanthiformes > Halosauridae > Aldrovandia > Aldrovandia affinis. Next base: position 1,427,340 of record JAINUG010000182.1, on the reverse strand, counting down.
TGATTGCAACCAACCTTCGTCAACATCCAATCAGTGGTAAGATCTACACGCAGCAAAGCAAGTGTGTGTGGTCATGGTAGCTGATGAGTGATGAAGCACATAACAGTCAACAGCATCTCAGAGGAGCCCTACCGAGTTCATCTCACCCTTGACGGAGTGGAAAGTTGGGGGAGTTGGGGGAAGGGTTAGACTCCCCCTAACAAGCCATCAATAAACATCAACTGTGATCTCCATCTGGAATGTATTGCAGCCCGGCCTAATACCATTACATTTTCCCCAGTGAACCGGACCTTGTGAAAGGCAATGCGGATGATACCTCTCCCTGTGGTGGGGTACACTCTCCCGCTATTCCAGTATAAGGGAGCTCATATGACCACGGTGATGCCCCAGAGTTTCTGTATAAGTTTTGGGGACAGGGACATATGGACTCTTGTGATGATGATACTGATCTCACCAGGGTGGTGAGTCTTGTCATTAACAACCCTGATCTCACTATTGTTATAGCTTGTCTGCTATCTTGTGGCATGTTTGTTGATCCATTATGAATCCATGTTTAGTCCAGCACTTTGTGCCCACAGTTAGAGCATGATGACCATGTTTGCTTTGTATCATGTGAGGATGGCATTAAATAAGGCCATTTGACTGTTTAATGCTGAAAACATTTTTTGCCTGAAACATACCCAGCATACAACAAATGCACACACACAATGGAATTCTGAGGATTCCCAAACTCTTACCTAAACACAGCACTGCTGATCTTTTGACCGTATTAACTCTTGTTTAGTTGTGAGTTTAGCCATAAGGTTAGTTGTGGCATCGTTTCTGATATCAATAATGTGGTATGCTGAACAAATGTATAAATTGTGTTTTACAGATGTATAAAGAGTATATGCTTTGTATATGCAAAAAATTATTTTGTTGATACACACACACACACATATATATATATGCAAATTGCAAAAATAAAATATTGATCATTTTTTAAGAATAACCCTATGAGGCTTTTATGTTTTTGTATCAAATGTAAGTAACATAGATTACTATAATTTATGTAACATTATTCAAATTATTTCATTTTTACATAGTTTGGTAGCAACTTACATTAAGGTGTTAAAACCCTCCTGTGCTGTTTTTCCTTCTCAAAAAGTGTCAGTAAATCTGTGTTCAGTCCGGTCCTTCAGAGTGTAAATGGGTTAGGGCGGAGCATTAACCTCTCTCTCTGTCTATGTCTCACTCCACCTCTCTCCATCTCTCTCTCTCACTCTTATCCTAATGAACGTTGACAGAAGCAGGCTAACAAACTTCCTGATGACTTTCTGATAACCAGCTCAGGAGAACGAGGACAATTACAGGCCCTCAGTGGGACTGGCCCAGCAGCCAGCACACTTTACCCATGGTACTAAGAGAGAAAGAGTCGTAAATAAACGTTTTTTGTACTCAGGCGCTGCCACTGTCACGCTGTCTCGGGAGTCAATGGAGCACCTCAGTGAAGAGATAAGTGGTGGGGGAAGGGGCATGGTGCCACAGCACATTGGCTTTAGAAATGGTGAGAGCAGACTGGATTGGTTAAATAGCACTGAACTGCGAGGCAAAGGGGAAGGGGCTTTGCCCAATTCCAAGGAGAGGAGGGACTTGTGGATGAGAGATCACCCATCTAGCAAATCTGCTACTGCATGTGAGTACTCCTTGGATGGTGACATAGGCCCCCTAGATTGACACAAGTCTTATCAGTCACCATGCCAGGGACCTAGGTACCTCGCACAGTGAGCTAGCTGTGGTTGTGTGTGAAACAATACCTCCGACTACACTTGGCTATTCCAAGGATTTTTCCCAAAGACTGTGATGTCACATGTCCATACTTTGTTGCTATGGGAACACAGCCCCTGTGTCATAAAGCACTCCTTTCCGTACACAGTGGCCCACTGAATGCAGATTTGAGCTGGAGAGGGGAAGTAAACACTATGTTGAAGGACGGGTGTGTGTTGAGGTGAGAGGTTAATACACACAGGAGATCTGTCTTGTCAGCCTGTTTTCCTACTGAATATGGATTGTCGCACAGAGAACAAGGGGGCTAATCCAATGGACACCAATTGACTCGACTTGACACCGTAATACAGGAACTCTTTCTCTGAGTGAGAAGGAGGGGCAGTGTAAGTAATAATGGGAGTGAGAGGTGAGAAAAAGCATAGCAAACATTGTAGATTACAGTGGGTGCTTAGCCTTCATTTTGCTTCAGGTCTTAATTCCTTAATGTGAACCTGTTGTTCCAGGAATGAATTAGCTAAAAACTTGAGAGGGATCTCTAAATCCCTTAGGACAATGGATCTCCAAGATCAGAGGAGTGGACACCACTGTAGATATGGGTTACATTGCCATGACTGAGGCTTGAATCTTTCTAACACAATTGCACAGCTGATCATGAGGGATTGACAAATCAAATTTCTCCACTTCCGCCCTTTCTATCCCCGTGCTTTTTCTTTACTTTTTTCAAAATCGTATATCAGTTGTTAAGGCAGGTTTACAGTGCTGGATTTCAACCAGTACTGTAGGAAGCAACCCAATACATTTATCATAAACACTGTATCTACACATATATTCAATGGTCTATCATTTAAACAAATATTTATTTGATTATTATATTAAGAATAAAATTGTGTTAAATGCACCTATGTCTCTGAGCATTCTGTGCTGATTCTTTTGTGGGGGGTGTAAAAAGGAAGGAGTTTTGTTTTGGTGTGGTGAATTAATATTATCCTGTGTATATTGCAATGGTGGACCATTCCTTGTCAAGGAATAACAATTTAGAACCTGGCATGTGCACAAAACACAGGTGAAATATGCTAAAAATGTACAGGGAACATAATTACAACACTGGATGATGCCATAGTGATAATGTGACCACAAAAGAAGTGTAGCAATGCATAAGTACCCACCAACCAAGTGAGACCATCTTAATGCCAATGCCATAACTATTCAAAGAGAGGCAATGTTTTGATTTAGTGGGTGACACTCAGATGTCCTTACTGCCCCCTGCAGTAGTTTCTTATTTTAAAGAAAATAAGAACATTATAATAAATAATGACAATACCCAGTGTCAGGAACGGTGTCGGAAAACCAGGCGCGGACCTGGAATGCAATAATGTTCTTTATTGCAAAAACAATAGGTAATAGTCAAACGGGAGCAATCAGGGAAATACAGGAATCCAGAGAGTAATGGAGGACAGGCAAAGTTCATTTCAGGCTCCAGCTGTATCACAGGCAGGCAAGACGTGGTCAATGGGCAGGCGGCAGGGCTGGAACCATGAGGAGCACGAACAGGTGGATCGGACGCCAAACGCCAAACGCCAAACGCCAAACGCCAAACGCCAAACGCCAAACGCCAAACGCCAAACGCCAAACGCCAAACGCCAAACGCCAAACGCCAAACGCCAAACGCCGCTGGAAAGTTGTGTAAGCATAAGCAAAGCACAAGACAATCTGGCAACAAACATGGGAAAACGCACAGCTTATATACATCAGACATAACAAGAAACAATCAGGAATTAACATGAATGCAGCTGGCTGCAATCAAAACACATGAGGAACAGGTGAAAATGATAATACAATGACGAGACTGGAAACAGGTAAGCGATAGTGAAAACACGGACTGGACAACCAGGAAAACATGAACTGAACCAAATAATCTATTTGCAGGGAACACGAACACGAGACGTGACAACCCAGTAGGCCAGGGGTGTCAAACTCATTCCATCGAGGGCCAAGTGCAGGTTTCTGTTGTAACCAATGCATTACACCAGGTGATTTCAATTAGGTTACCTCCTTAGTTGAAGAAGTGATCTAATTAGTGAAATCACCTGGTGTAGTGCATTGGTTGCAACAAAAACCTGCATACACTCGGCCCTTGATGGAATGAGTTTGACACCTGTGCAGTAGGCCTACTGCATCAAGCCTGGACTTGAATACCCCAAGTGTTTCTGTCTCCACACAGTGCCACACATTGACAGCTCTACGTGTAAAAAAAACCCAACTTCCTGATATCAGTGCAGAATTTATCTTGAACTAATTTCCATCTTGTTCTACCAACTGAACTCAACCTGAAAAATCTTTGGTAGTTCACTTCGTTAATCCCTTTTATGAATTTTAAAACCTCAAACAAATCCCCCCTTGATTTTTGTATTCTGAGTAACAATTGTATTTATTCTAACAAAAACAAGAATGCAAAACGCAGTCCGAATCAGTGTTGCCACATCAGGCGACAGTTTACATCCCAATGGACGGACAAACAATCGATTGCAGGCCTATTCGCCCAAATCCTTTCCTAGTACCCAATCAAATTTATGTTGTTTTTTTCAAATGTTGTGAAAATGATGTGCAAATTTAGTTTACTCGTCATCATACAAACAAAATTCCAGACAGCCCATGACTCTCGGATACTAACAGAACACCTGTTTTATTGAAATCCGAAAGATTCGCTGGTTTCCGTAGCTTGCTGTCACTGAACACTTCTTTAATATTGCCATTTAAATTGTAAGATCATCTGGCGCTCTTGATGCAGTTACGCTCACTCAGGTCTAATCAATATGATTCATGTATTATGACAGCGATTATACTGTATATTGTGCCTTTTGTTGATTTATTATTTAATTTATTTAACATATGGAGTCCATAGTTCAATGTGTGATCATTAAACTAACTGCAAAAGTAGCCAAATAGCAACCCGTGGATATTTATTTAAACCAGACTGCACTTCGAGAGTAGCCCAATTTGGCGTGAAACCCGTGGACATGGCAACACCGGTCATAATCGACGGCCATCCACAAACATTCCCAGATAGTCTGCACTGTGCCGGCGCGGATTGTTCTGTGGTGCAGGTGCCTGTAACGCCACTCCCAGCTGCACGGTGGCGATGAATGTATTAACTGAACAACCATAATAAATTTCCCCTTTGGCGCTCGACGGCTACCGTAATTATCGTAAATGTTGCGCACAAAACAACCAGCTGTTCAGCTTGATACAACACTTGTCTTTAAATTGAAATGAAGAAGAACGCATTTTTATACCAGACGTTTACACGTGTACAAAGCATCAACGCAAATACAAATAATAATAATGACAACATTACTACCTCATAACAAAACAGAAAAAATGTGTTCAAGAAATATATTCCGCCACTTATTACTCGCTATATTTGTATCAGCGTTTATACTCCCTATATTACGACCGTTGCCTGAAAAACCGTGCTTGCCGGTGGGACTCAAGCCCGGCCTTTCATCCAGTGATTTCACAGGACGGAGGCAGGGAGAGGCAGGACGAAGAAGCATTCATTGGTAGCGAGAAAGACAGAAGAGAGGGAGTGAGTGATAGTGAAATTAGGCAGTGAGCCGGATAAAAGAGAGGGTCTGTGAGAAGGAAGATAGCAAATACTTTAACTGAGAAATGGCTGATGTGAGCGAGGTTTTGATGTCGGTTCTGTCCACGATTCGGGTTCCGAGGCCCGGAGACCGTGTCCACAAAGAAGAATGCGCTTTCTCTTTCGCAAATCCGGTGAGCCTATCACTTCTTTAATAGCCATTTATCTCGCTTTTCTTTGCCTGATTTGACTGTTTTACTTTTACAATAAACTGTCTGCCGTTTCATTTTCTGTCACTTTATAGTTGCCTTGTCTCGCATTCTGCTCCATCACTGCGCTGTGTCACTCCCTGGCCGCTGTATCCCCTTCCATTAGTCAGCATCCCTCTGTCTGTTTGCTCAGGACATTTTTAGGACATTTGTTTTTCCTCATCCTCATCCTCCTAGGTTATAATTTAATTTCCCCTCTTTCTCCCTGTGTTTGATTATAGTGTCCAGTGCAGTCATTTGTATCTGCAGTCATTCATTTATAGCCATGCTCGCTAGCAACAGTATATTACCTTATTAACTCCCTGTTTATTTGTGTCTCAGAAGGCAGACGGCGGTATATATGTGTGTATGAACAGTTTCCTGGGCTTTGGCAGTCAGTATGTGGAAAGACACCACAGTAAGACTGGCCAGAGAGCGTACCTGCACATCAAGCACACCCATAAAGCACAGGTAACCAGCTACTCACAGGCTCACTGCAATGCAATCTTCATTGACAATGATGAGGCCTAAAACTCTTCTCTATAACTCATTCAAATCTGCTGCATAGTTTCATTGATCGTTCTTCAATCTGGCTGTTATGCAGCCCACTGAATCAGTCTATCCACCAATAAAGATCATTGAGTCTTCACAATGCTTCCCGTTGTGCTTGGATAGATCAATTATTTGTTGTTGTTGTGGTAATGTAGATGACATTTGTAATAATGTTATCTGTATTTGATGTATCTTATAGAAGGATGATGACACAAATTCTGGGCCTGGTGACCCACCAAAGAAGAAGCTGACACGGTTGGCTATTGGTAAAACATTGAATTTAACCTTACCTGTCTATCCCTCTTTCTTTTCTTTATCTAGTTGTTTAATGTAGTGTGTGGTGCCCTCATAACACAATACAATGTACAGGGTGTAATCTATAATCAGTGTAATCTATAGCAGACCAGTCAGTACAATACTCTTCCAAACCATCTCCCACTCTCTCTTTTCCTCTGTCTCTCTTTCCCAGGGATAGAAGGAGGGTTTGATATAGAGCAGGAGCAATATGAGGAGGAAGTGAAGGTCGTCCTCTTTCCTGACAAACAGGAAGTGACGTCAGAGGACCTGGCCACCATGCCCGATGTTGTTAGAGAACGGGTGAGGCCTGTCAAGTTGGGGAAAAAGAGGGATTGCACTGATATAAAATGTATGTTTAATGAAGACAAAGATGTATTGCATTTATATAGCACCTTTCGTGGGTCTCAAAGTGCTTTACAGTGAAGTAGGGTGACTTTGGGGCAGAGCCTAGAGTATGTCAGCCCCTCCCCCTAGCTCAGGTCACAGGTGTACTGTATGCACGGTTTGGGCTAATGGGCTAACAGTAGCACCTAACTCACCTCGCCTACCAGCATAAGGAAGGAAGTGACGGGTGCTGTGCTACCTCCTCTGCTCGCAGGTGTCCTTGTCCATGGCAGGGTTGCTGTCTGCAGACTCGGCGTGCCACACCCTGCAGGTGCAGCAGTGGGATGGAGAGGTCCGGCAGGACTCCCGGCATGCAGCTGAGCTGATCCAACTGGACAACGGCGTCAAGATCCCTCCCAGGTATAGAACTCCGGTCTCCTCAACGTCTGTGTTAATACACAGTGTGTGTGTGTAATTTAGCATATGCATGTGTATATATGTAAACAATTATATTTTTATATATTTTGGAAAAGGTCCAAAGACGGGCAACCAGACTGATTCCAGGCATAAAAGACAAGTGTTATGAGGAAAGGCTAGAGATGCTTGGACTGTTCAAGCTTAGTAAAAGGAGACTTAGGGGAGATTTGATTGAGGCTTTTAAATGTATTAAAGGAATTAACAAAGTGAATTACAGGAAATTATTCAAGTTGAGTTCGGTTAGCAGAACGAGGGGGCATAAATGGAAACTGACAAAGGGTAAATTTCACACGGACACTAGGAAATATTTTTTCACACAGAGAGTGATCAATGCGTGGAATAACTTGCCTGGACATGTAGTGGAGGCTGAGACACTAGGGGTATTCAAGGCCAGGCTCGATCCAGTGTTAGACACTCTAGCCTTTGGGTAAACTAAGCATTGTGAGCAGATTAGTGGTAGGAATGGACGAGCAGTGTTGGGCTGAATGGCCTGTTCTCGTCTTCCCCTTATGTTATGTTATGTTATGTTATGTGTTTTCCCCCACAGTGTTCAATGAGTCCAGTATGTCAATAAAGAATTTTGACCTCCCCTCTGCATCATTGTCAATATATTGGGTTGATTCATAAAGGATCCCTGGGAACCATTCTTGAACCAGCTGGAGGATCTCACCTCAACACCTGTGCTATAGCACCCACAAGTCTATACCCCCAGGACACCCATTCTCACCCATGTGGATACCCTCACTGTCCTCTGTCTCCTCTCTCTATATATATCTCTCTTTCGCAATCTCTCAGTGGATGGAGGTGTGAAATTTGTGACTTGGAGGAGAACCTGTGGATGAATCTATCAGATGGAAAGGTGCTCTGTGGTCGCAGGTATTTTGATGGCTCTGGGGGCAACAATCATGCCCTCCTGTACTTCCAGCAGACCGGATACCCCCTAGCTGTCAAATTGGGTACTATCACCCCCGACGGAGCAGGTGAGTATTTTTTTTTTTTTTTTTTTTTATACACAAAATTCCTGTTCTGCACTTGAAAATGAAAATATCAGGTTATATTTTCCTCTCTGGGGAAAACCATGTAGTTGTTGGAATTAGTGTTTGTGGTCCAGTAGAGGGCACTCTTCCATCTGGACCAAATAAAATCCAATGCATCAGTATAGTGATAGGGACACTGTGCTGTGGTAGGTGCTGTCCTAGAGAAGAGTTACACCAAGGCCCTGACTCACTGTGGTCAGTAAAAATCCGATGCCATTTTTCAAAAGAGTCGGGGTGATCACAATAATGTCCTGGTAAAATTCCAGAATGGCCTCCCTACGACAATTGATTGGCTACACTAATCCTTGCATTCATTACTCACCTTGACTCCCTAGGTTGTAAAAATAAAGATTAATGAAGAAATTATGATTACCTGTTTAGCCATTTACAATGTACAGGAAGTGTAGATCGAACTGGGTCCTGAAGGATGTTTGTGTCTGATAATTTCAGATGTGTACTCCTACGAGGAAGATGACATGGTGCTGGACTCTAAGCTCCCAGAACACCTGGCTCACTTTGGCATTGATATGATGACCATGGAGAAGGTATTTTAATGATAATCAGTGAACCAGGATCTTGACATAAAATCACAAACTGAAAGACAACACAGTGCCCTCATCACTGCCCCAGGGAATTGGATTCCATTAGGTCATATGAATGAGTCGCCCCCCTAATGTGTCACCAGCTCATCCAATAGCAATCTTGGTCTTCTCAGGAGGTCTCACATCCACAGTAACCCAAGTGCACCACAGTGAGGTGGGAACTCATTGGAGGATGGGCACCACCCCACTGACATCGTCCGAGGAACTCGCAGATGGCTGACGAATCGCGCCTGAGCGTGAGGCAAGGCTGAGGGCCCCACCCAGTGGCCCTTGGCTTCGGTTTCTTAGGACGTGAAACCCGCAGGCTGCCGACTTGACGTTCTCCCTGTCTCTCCCGTGTCTCTCAGACGGAGTGCACGATGACCGAGCTGGAGATCGCTGTGAACCAGCGCGTGGGGGAGTGGGAGGTGATCCAGGAGTCGGGGGCCACGCTGCGGCCCCTGACGGGCCCCGGCCTCACCGGGATGAAGAACCTGGGGAACAGCTGCTACCTCAACTCTGTCATGCAAGTGCTCTTCACCGTGCCGGACTTCCAGCGCAAGTCAGTACTGCTTTCAACCCGCCTGTCCAACCTCGGGTGCATCATAAACATCAAGGGCAAATATACAGTGAGAGAGAACCCCGTCATCTAGAAATCGGCTACTATCGAAAACAATGTCCACTGCATAACCAATCCGAGCACATAAATATACCCTTTCATAAGTTTTGTATCAGCTTTAAAATGGTACTGAAAGTATACTGACTTTGTGGAAACGTAACAGGTTAAGGTAACCAGACTGAATTCAATTCAGTTTAGGGCGGTAGCATTCAGGTAAAAAAGGATGAAGAAGATGAAGCAGAGTAGGACATTTTGTGCATGATGTGACATTTGAAATTTAAAAACCAAAAAAAATGAAAGGGGATTAACACCAAAGATTGTTTTTAAGATTGAGTTCAGTTAACAGAACAAGAGGAAACACATGGAAATTAGTTCAAAGTAAATTCCGTACAGATATCAAGTATTTGTTAATGTGTGGAACAGTTTGCCAGGGCATGTAATCGAGGCAGAAACACTTGGGGCATTCAAGTCCAGGCTTGATGCAGTACTGGATATTCTTTAGACTAGGAAATGACAAGCCTAGATGTTATTGTCATTATGCATTCTTATGTTCTTATGTTCTTTTTCCTGTGCTTGATTCCCTCCATGTGACTCCTCTGTCTGTGCGCCTGCCTTTTGTCTCACAGGTACGTCTCCAACATCGAAAAGATTTTCGCCAACGCTCCAAGCGACCCCACGCAGGACTTCAAAACGCAAGTGTGAGTGTTTATAGCATTATACTGAATTATTTCTTACGGTCACCCTAATATATCGTATGTAGAGTAAGCAGCGTTGACATAAGATTAAAAAGAATGTAGCATACCCCACTCTTGAGCTCCCCGAAGTGCTCTTTAGTGCTCTAAATAAAATAACACCGCTGGCAGCATAAGGTCGTGCCAGTACTCTCAACTGACCTTGCACTTTCTGTGCCAGATGTTTCTGTCAAGTTGTAACGGAAGCATCAATTAAGTCTCACCATTGCCCGTCAATGTCCGATTGTAGTAATTTTCACCGAACTGATTTATGTACGCCTGCATGACCACTCTCTCTCTCTCTCTCTCTCTTCTCTCTCTCTCTCTCTCTCTCTCTGTTTTTCAGGGCAAAGTTGGGCTATGCTTTGTTGTCAGGAGAGTACTCCAAACCTGCCCCTGACCCTGAGGATGACCCCAGTGTGACCCCTGAACTAAGAGTACAGCCTGTTTATCAGTAGGGCCATGCGAAATTTCTCAGTTCTCCCATTAACCTGCAGCTTCATCCCCACCTTCAAGGCGTCACTGTAGGCACTCTAATTTCAGTCATTGGTGGCAATTGCTCCAATGAACATGAACATACACATACACATACATGAACATGACCATATACATTTTTTTAAATACATTTGTTATCTCCCAATTCGTTAGCCAATTATACCCTCTATTTATTTCAATTTACCCTCCCTACACAAGTCCACTGCTCGTCTTTTCTGAGGGCAGCGAACTCCGTTTCCTTCGAGACGGAATTCGCCCACCCACATTCTGGAGACTACTTACGTGCTTCACAGCGGACTGGAGCTGCTGTGGCGGACAGCCTACATCTTAGCTCTTGCAAGCAATATATGAGCAGACAGTTTCCCAAAGATTGTCAGACCTGTTGCAACACTGAAGACTGTGTTCAAACATTGTCCGAGAAGGAATCTTCACTATTTTGAACATCTTAAACATGCCAGACAGATAATAATAAAATAAAACCAATAAAACCACCACCTGAGTCATGTCAAAATGCAGTGGGGCGCTTGGTATGCAGCATTGGCATTTCATGATCTGATTTCACACCAGCTTTGTGGAGGACAAAATGGACCAATACAGCTGCCCTGAAAGAAATGAAGGCATTAGTGAGAGACTATAAAGATTTGGAGGAACAGCTGTCTCTATTTTTTAGGAATAGAACACAGCAAAAGTCTGAAAGGCCTGATTAAGTGGTTTGTGTAAAAAAATCACAAAACCTACAATACAATTGTGGAACAGATCAATGAATATAGAACAGTGGCACAGAAAAAAATAGGGCAGTAAACAAACAATGCGGCAGAGTGCAGACTGTGCCTTAAGACTCAGGATCCAATCGGTGCTGCCATTTGCCGACAATAACCGGGAGCGCAGTGGCGGAACAAATTGGCTATGTTCCGCCAGTGATAGGGGTGAGTAGGTCAGTCAGGGACTCCTTGTTTCACTCTCAGGCACTCTGCGATTCGTCAGGCATCTGCGGTTGACGTCAGTGGGGTAGCCCCTATCCCCCAATGAGCGCCCGCCTCACTGTGGTGCACTGTTCGACTGTGTCAGAGGCCTGCATTAGTCTCGCTTCACCACTCCTGCAGAGCTCAATGACTGCAGAGGTTGTCGTGGTGAGACGAGCCTAACATACAATTGGCGATTCCAATAAAGAGGGATAAAAAGGGGGAAGCAAAAAACAACAACAATACATGAAAACACTAAAAAGTGAAGTTGCCAATAAACTAGATTCATACTTCGATTCATAACTAGATTCAATCCCGCTCTGTTAAAGAAGAAACCAAGATTTGTGCAACCGGCTTGTACAGTACCATAAGGCCGTGAGGCTTTTCAACCCTCGGCAAGAGTGCGGCCTGAATATGAGCGAGTAAGTCAGGGCCGGAAGAACACATACGCCACACAAAGAGCGTCAGCTGTGCAGTTTCTTTACTTGAATCCTGCAACAGTTCTCAAATAGGCCAATCACTTCCCAATCTGACACAAATGGCGAAGCGATATTAATCAGTTGTCATTAATTCCGTTGACACAGAGAGCAGTGTTTAAACTGCTACGACAGTCCGTGACAGAAGAATGGGCTAATTGTCTAACAATGATTCAGTTCAAAAACAAACCATAAAATATTAGCTGAAATTGAATTGCTATTAAGAAGACTTTTGTTCTTCATGTTTTATGTTGCTCTTAGGCTATACAAAAAAGCTTTTCATTTTCTTTGTTCAATTGTTTTCATAAGTTAGTGCAGTTTCAAAGTATCACCCCACATTTTAGATTCTTTAATACTCCACAACGGGCATGACATATCCTACAGAACAGCCAACAGACATATTTTTACATTTGAAAGCAGTACTTATAAGTCAATCAGTATGCTTGGGTATCTGTGTGTCGCTCCACCTCCTGATTAGCCTACTGCACTGTAACACTCACCTCATTTGTGATAATTGAATGTTTATTTGAGATCGTAGTGTGTTGATTGCATAACAAGTAGCTTCAGAAAGTCCTCCATCCACCTCTTTGTGTTGGAGAATGAAACTGCAGGTTAATGAGAGGACCAAGGAATATCACATGGCCCTAGTATCAGTTATGAATGCATTATTGTCTTAATTATTGGAGTTGATATAGTTATTACAAATGCTAACTATTGTTCTCTGGCATCCAGGGTGAGCAGGTCGGCATAGCACCACGAGTGTTCAAAGCATTAATTGGTCGAGGACACCCAGAGTTCTCCACCAATCGACAGCAAGATGCTCAGGAGTTTTTTCTGCACTTCATTAACATGGTGGAGGTACATACATTTGATTTCCTGTGTCAAAGGCTGCTTCCTGTTACCCTATAACTTTGTTATGCCTGTTGGCTGAAGCTAAGTGGTGCTGGGCCTGGTGAGTGCTTGGACACGAGATCTCCCCGGAAAACCAGCTGTACGCTAGAAGTGGTGGTGTTTTGCCAGGAGGGGGCAGTCTTCCCTTTGGTCCAAACTAAAAGCCGAATACACTAGTGCACACACAAAGTATCACAAAGTATAGGGGGGGAAGACTGTCCTGGCTAAATTCAAATCAGGTTTACCTTATTAAACCTCTCCCTTTCCACCACAGCTGATACATGGCAAGCATTCTGGCACAAAATATGTATCACCCAAGCGAGTGCTACACATTGGTAGTACACGAGGTATCAGCATCCCCTGCCACCCCTTTTCAGCGCAAAGCATTTCTTAGATCCACACATTAAATTAATACAATAAATGATTACTATTACAGTATTAGCATTATATTATTAACTGTATTAAGACCTGGTCATGCTTAGAACCCTAAACATGACTAATTGGAGCTTGTCACACCACAGTGACAACTAAAATGGTCCTTTAATGTTTACGCTAGCTATCATAGGGATCACTTTCCAGCATTCCAAAGGTTAAACACAGCCAGTAAACAGCCAGTATGGTTTAAAAAAAGGAAGCTGAGGTCTCAGGCATGGCACCTCCAATGCACTGCGCTTTGAGCCATTCTGGCCCTTATTCGAAGCAGGTTGGAGGCTTCCATCCAGTACACTCTCTCTTCTAGTGAAACCTGGAACGACACAAACCGCAATGCATCGGGACTGTTCTTTCCACCAGTGCACAGATAGTTCTTAAAATGAATCCACAGGCAGGTGTGTTGGAACAAAAGATAGAGGGGATAGGGACTTTATTCTCGTGCTCCTTCCCTTTGCAGCGGAACTGTCGTAACGGCGAGAATCCCTCCGAGGCCTTTCGCTTCCTGGTGGAGGAGAGGATTGTGTGCGAGCAGTCAAACAAAGTCAAGTACACACAGAGGGTGGACTACATTGTACAGCTACCTGTGCCCATGGAGCAAGCCACCAATGCAGGTGAACTGCCAGCAGCCTCTGCATTTTTGTAGCATGGTTTCTATATTGGCCTTCAGTGTAAAGTTTTGTTTAGCTAATTGAGACTTATTGGCATCTCCTAATTTAAATTGAGTCCAGCCAAGCCAAGGCGTTATCCAACAGGTATTTGGAACCATAAAGGATATCTGCAATCCTACTAATCACATACACAGTATTCATGTTACCAATAATCTCCTACACATTATTAAATCAGTCCCATGATTATGGAGATTGCATTGTAAAGCCATATAAAAAAAATCAAGCCTCTCCATGTATGTGGAATCCTATGGAGAGTACACAATTAACTCAAGATAAGAACATAAGATAAGCTAGTATCTCACATGACAAGGCATTTGAAAGTTGAAATAAGACTATCGCACAGTGTCTCTGATTGGACCATCAAACCCCCTTTCCTTTTCAAATATTTTCACAAAAGCTTGACTGACTGACTTTAACCTCACAGCATAAATACTGTCTGTGTTTCGGTATGAAGTCACCATTGCAGTCCTCTACATTAATTAATTGACCCCCCCCATCAGACGAGCTGCAGGAGGCGGAGCATCAGCGTGAGGAGGAAGAGGCTGCAGGCGTGACCTCATCCCCAACCCCCAGAGCTTGCATCCCATTCTATGCCTGTCTGGCTGCTCTGAGTGAACCTGAGTCTCTGACAGACTTCTGGAGCTCCGCTGTCCACTCCAAGACCACCGCCAGCAAGTATGGGCGAAGTGACGAATGTGATCTACTGTTAGATATAATTGGATATTGTCTGTGGGTTATTGGAGATCAGTAATGTTATCTATGGTCCATAGCCAATAAAATATGGCTGCAGGCCAATAGAATCCTAATTCATAAACAATGGTCTAAGTACTTTTAGTATTATATACAATCTTTAGTGTCCAAAATAAATCTATGCATTTGCATCTCAAAGGGGTGATGACGTGTTCTATTACATTTATTTTTGCAAAACCGACTGCAATGCAACTATTGGCCTGAAAATACACAACTGCACAGTAACAAAATGAGTGCATAATTGTGTTTGCTGAAAAACAAACGTATCATTACATTACAAATCATCTAATGGGCTATTTTGTGTAGAATTTTGAGACAAAAAATGAACTTAATCTATTGTAGAATAAGTCTAACGCAATGAAACGTGGAGAGGGTGAAAGGGGTGTGCAGACTTTCCGGCTTGACTGTACATGTCACGTGTTTGTAATAAGACTTTTTAGTCTTTGTAGAAATCTATATTTTATAATGAATCATGAGGAATGCTTGAGGTACCGAGGCAAGCCTACCAAACCAAAATAATGGTCCAGCAGCTTCTCTGTAAAAGCTTTAGTGTGTCAAGCCAGATACTTATTCCCTTGGAACCCCACAATCAGCCCTTAATTAGTCATATTAATTAACCAAGAGTAAAGAGATAAACAGCCACATAGAGACTGATGATTTTCAGCAGGCAAACGGTGGCTTGTGTTTTGTGATGATGCAGAAGACCGGCCGAGCCTGTGCATCACTGAGTGAAACACAGACTAGTCCTTGCTTTTGTTAACATGCGTGCCTTTTTTTTGGTTTGTTTTTTTAGGACGACCCGCTTTGCCTCCTTCCCTGATTATCTCGTAATCCAGATCAAGAAGTTCACTTTTGGCCTGGATTGGGTACCAAAGAAACTTGGTAAAAAGCTTACTTGCTCAGAACTGCCTTCAATAACACTGTAATTTCTATGGCCTTTACCAAGCCAAAGTCTGCATGCTCGAAGAAAGCGCTTAAAAGCACGTTCTTTTTTTTCTGCTTGTCACGCTGTGGTACAGGGCTACAAAGAGCTTAGATTTCTGGAGAAGAGAATAAAATAACTTTTGGAGCAAATTGTCCTGAATTCTTCTCCTGAGCCTGTGATGTTAGAGTACATCTGTATTAAGTTCCTTGTTGTTTAAGAACTATCGCTATATTCGCAAAGACGGTGCTAGGAATTATGTTTTTCGCGAGTTATGTTTGAAGTAGTGAACCTTTAATTAAAGATCAACAGGCAGATCCTTAACATTTGAAACACTGGGTTAGCCAAATGTCTTCTAAACATTATTTGTGTCCCTAATCAGTACTGTATTTTGGCAATGCTCTCGTTAATGGTGCCCTGTAGCAGTACAGCCATTACTGCCCCACAGTGAGCGTCATTATGGATAAAAGCGTCTGCTAAATGGCATACATTATTAGCCAGCTGTGACTGGGAGTCGGCAGTGGCAGGACACCATTGGCCTTGTCCTGCCAGGGTGGGGTAAGCTAATATTGGCTAGGTTTTCTTGGGTTTCTGCTTCAGAAGAGCCCCCTGGCTACCCAAGAGATTACCAGGGATTGTGAGTGAAACGGGTGCCTCTGCTCCAGTTAGTGCTTGCTCCACTGTAGTATACCGAGTGGCTCACAGGCGATGCATTGGAGCACCCACTTTAGATTTCAGTGCCCCCTATGTGGGTGTGGGTGAAATAGTGGGTAATGCAAGAGCATAGTACAATTGCCAATTCCAAAATCGAGATGAGAAGTGGGGTTAATAAGCGTTAATTGCATCATATTTTTTGAATTTCAGACTGGAATAAATTAAAAACTGTATTTTTTTTTTTCATTTGCTTCCAGACGTGAGTATCGATGTGCCTGAAACACTGGATCTGAGTTCACTCCGAGGGACGGGGCTGCAGCCAGGGGAAGAGGTGCTTCCAGAATTGGCCCCGCCCCCTCTCATGACCCCTGACGTGGAGGTCAAAGGTATCCTGGGTTCCCATGGCAACGAGGATGACGACTCTCTCTACTCCCCACTGCTGTGTCAGTCTGTCTGTCTTTTTTCTCCCTTCTGATCCGTGTCTACCATGTACCCCTGTGCTCTTTGGATTCTCTCATTCCGCCATTTTTATTTGTTTCCGTCAGTTTTTGCCCTCCTGTTTTCCCTCACTATTCCTTGACATGTGCTTAGTCGTGCCAATATTTAGTTATCCAGTCCAGTGCACTGTGTGAGAGTGAGAGCATAATGTATTGACCAGCTTTTTATTCCAATTATTTTATTTCTCACACAATGTACAATTAAAATAATTGGGGGGGAAGGGTTATAATCATTTAATAATCATCAAATTATTAATAAAAAATAATGCAATTTGTATCCTTTCTTTTGAGTATGTTTAATGTGACAGTGTGTTTCATACAAATTCTTCCTCCCCCTCTGTCTCGCGATCTCTCAGCCCCTGTGCTGGATGACTCCATTGTGTTCCAGCTGTGTGAGATGGGCTTTCCCTTGGAGGCCTGCAGGAAGGCAGTCTACTGCACTGGCAACACTGGGATAGATGCGGCCATGAACTGGGTGATGGCCCACATGGATGACCCCGGTGAGTGGAAGGGGCCCAATCAGGGTCAGAGGGCAATGTCTGTGATAGCATTAGCATTGTGATGTCCATTTATGCCAACTATAAATATTATTATAGATTTATTGTTTATTTTCCTCTGTCATTGGCTGCAGACTTTTGCGCCCCCATGGTGTTGCCATGTGGTAGCTCTGCCCCGGGATCCACGCCCACAGAAACAATATCCGAAGAGCACTTGGCAACCATCGTCTCCATGGGTTTCGGTCGAGATCAGGCCACTCGAGCACTTAGAGCCACAGTGAGTCTCAGTGCCCAAACTGATAACCACACAGCTGTCCTCCTCGTTGGGAGGAAGATGTGTATAACAGGGTTGTCATAACAACATTTCAGGGGTCTGCTGGTCACTGTCATTTTTCTCATTATATAATGGCTCTAAACAATTGCTTTGTGTGTTGCTATGGCTTCCAGTTTCCTCCAGCATGGTGAAACTAAAGTGTCTCTTGCTAAGAGACAAGCAAACTTTTCACCATTAATTTTGAATGGACCCTCATTTACAAAAATCTCAATTTTAATAAAAATAGGACATGAAAATCTGCTTTTTGTCAGTACACAGGTCCATTTAAAAGTCTGACGTGTTCTAATTTGGCGAGAAAGTGTATAACACTGAATGCCGCCCCCGATCGGGGCTGACGAGCAGGGCCAGTCTGGTAGAGACAGGTTTCGAACCACGTCCCTGACAGGCGGCGCCACACCATATCGGACCAGCCAAAATACGGTGCGTTAAACCGCTACGCTATACGCCAGAGGATTAATTTAAATACTTGGTGCTACAATCTACTTTGGTGCTGCAATGGGGTAAAGACAGGAGATTTTGAATTGTAAACGCCAACCATCCATTATCTCAATACTGTGACAACAGTTCTTAAAGAGCTCATGAGATTGTGCTTCCTCTCTCACAGAGCAATGTTCTGGACCGGGCAGTGGATTGGATCTTCTCCCACCTGGATGACCTGGAGTCCATGGAGGTGTCGGAGGGAGGGCGATCCGCTGGGGAGAGCGAGGGGAACAGGGAGCCCCCTCCGGGACCCCGCGTGAGGGACGGAGACGGAAGTCAGTCATGGGAACGAGGGGGGGTGGGAGGGGGAACAAGGGAAAGGAGAGACTGTGGCCAGCCGGCTTGCGCTGGTTAAACAACGATCAAGGCATCCTCTTTGGATACGCCCACTTCCGTAATTTTTCTGATTTGTGGGATTTTGATTTGTGCTATCAAACTTCCTTCGGAACATGTGTCCATGAATATGTCTACAAAGAAAGGAACATATAAATTTCATATATATATATATATATATATGAATTTTAAAACATTTATTTGTGTTTTATTGAGGAAAATATATTCATGGCAAAACATATGTATATACAGTAGGCTCAATTTTTATTCATACCCATGATAAAGATGAACAAAAGAGATCATATAAAATAAACTATATAAGTAATGAGGTATATTTACCTATATATTTATTTATACAAGTAAAAAATTATATTATTTTATAATAATGCATTGGCACGAACCACAATCACACAATTATAAATAATTCACAAATTATATATTTTTCCCCAGAAAAATCTATAATCACAAATATTCACACTCCTATTGTCATACGAGGTTATGGAACTTCTTGGAGGGGGTTCCTCAACCATTCCTCCATGCAGAATTGTTCTAGTTCCTTTAGATTCTTGGGTTGGTGTTTGTGGACTGCTTTTTTTATAAATAATTCACAGTTCAAACCACAAATGTTCAATTGGATTCAGATTCTTGTTGGTGTTTGTGGACTGTTCAAACCACAAATGTTGAATTGTCTGGAGACTGAGATGGCCACATCAGGACATTGATCGTGTGCTGTCAACCATTTCTTAGTTTCTTTGGACGTATGTTTGGGATCGTTGTCTTGTTGGAAGTTCCATCTGTGGCTAAGGTGTAGCTTTCTGGCAGAGGGAACAAGGTTTTTGGACAAAATGTCTTGGTACATGCTGGAGTTCATGGTTCCATCTATTTTAATAAGGGCCCCAGGGCCTGTGGATGCAAAACAACCCCAAAGCATTAAAGATCCACCACCATGTGTCACCGTAGGCATGGGGTGCTTTTCGACATTACTTGCATTCTTTGGACGCAATGTCCAAAAAGCTTGATTTTTATTTCATCTGACCACAAGACACAGTTCCATTTGTAGTTCAGATGTAGCTTGATGTATTCAAGATGCCTTTTTCAGTGAATTGTCTTCAAAAGGCTTCCTTCTTGCAACTCTGCGATAAGGCCATTGTCATGTCGAATAGTAGCATTGTCGAATAGTAGCTTTAGACACCTCGTAACCCCAAGATGCTAGGTTGTTTTAGCGATCTTGAACTGTGCCCCTTTGCCCTTTGAACCATGCGTCTCACTACATGTGGGGACAAGATAGACTTGCGTCCTCTACCTGGAAGGTTAGCCACTGTTCCAGTGGCCTTCAATTTCCTAATACAGCACACTACCACACAACAGTGGAAAGCGGTATCTCTTAACTTTAGTTTTTTGTAGCCATCTCCTGATCTGTAGGGGTCAATAACCTTTTGTCTGATGCTTTCAGGGAGTTCTTTGCCTTTCACCATGATGATGGCTGACCACAGTATTTCAAACGTGTGTTCCCTCCTTTTTATACCTTAGGGGGAAACAGGATACCATTGTAGGCCACTGTATTGTTTCCGTAACCTTCCAATAGTTGTATATTCATGAAGATTTGTTTTTGTTGGATTACATTTAAAAGAATAGTTAGGGGTATGAATAATTGTGATTCAGATGTTTTCTGGAAAGAAAATATTAATAAAACAATGTGTTTTTGTATTAGTAGTGTTTGGAATTTTTTGAGCATAGAATATACCTCATTACTTGTATAGTTTATTTTATACGATCTCTTTTGTTCATCTTTATCAAGGGTGTGAATAAAAACAGAGCCTACTCTATGTATATACATATGCACTACCGTATAATCTCCCTCCATCTTGTTTTTCCTGTCTTTGACTTACCCTCTCACATTCTTTCCAGAGTATGAGCTGTTTGCCTTCATCAGTCACATGGGCACAAGCACCATGTGTGGACACTACGTCTGCCACATCAAGAAGGACCAGCAGTGAGAAAGTTTTCCTTTTTTTCATTTATGCTGTTGTGTGTCTGTCCTATGCATTGCATTAATAAGAATTGATGTATAGGTGCAAAAATGTCTAAACAGACTGTGTGGCTACACTGTGAATAGACTGCCATATTGAGAGCCTTTTTCATTTTCCAGTAGGCTAATTTTAAGGATGTAATTTCAGCCACAGCCAATGAAAATGAGCTTTGGAATTCAGGCCAGTTGGACATCCCCTTACCAAACTTGGCAGTATCTTCAAGGATATCTTTCACTGTGCACAAAGAGTAATGTTTCCCTCTAATGTTGCACTTAAAGGCATTTGTTATGGTTATATTTGAAAGGAAAACCCACCCAAGTGCCTGGCTGTGCATACAAACCATTTAAGGGTTGGCTTTGTAAGAGTTATTCAGTTCAGCTTCAGAGATGAAAGTTTTGTGGATCTCTATTTTGTACATTTTACCTGGCACCCATTAAGATTAGTGCTGATGTAATGTTTTGAATGTTCTTTTTTCAATGAGTGGGTGGGTTCTTGGGTGCAGTGCTCTTATTTCAACCTTATTTCTGTGCCCCCTTCCACATTGTGTGTGGCTGATGTGGTAGAGCGTGGTGTTTGGCGTTGACAATGCTTAGGTTGTGGGTTTGATTCCCATAGGAACCACATATACTGAAAAATGTCTGCATTCACTACTGTAAGTCGCTTTGGATAAAAGCGTTTGCTAAATGGCATGCAAACATATGTCCATCTGTAAAATGGTGCGTGATTCCATCAAATGGTGCTTCCATTTAAATATGCTTCCCCAGCTCTCCGACGTTGTTGGAACGAACGCCAGGTTGTTTCTGGTTCGTTCAGGCACAGGGACAATCAGATTGATATAGTTAGGTGTTAAAATGTGGCCATTGGCAGTGTGAGTGTTGAAGGATGATTGCGTTTCTGAAGGGAGACTTCCAGGCGGCTTTCATCTGCGACCATTGTCGGCTTGTCTCGAGAGCAAGATTCTTAAGACGCTCAATCTATTCAAGCTTACCAAACGGAAACATAGGAGGGGATTTGATTGAGGTTTTAAAATATTTAAAAGGGAACTGTGAACTACCAAAGATTATTTTTATTTTTTTCGATTTTACCCCGTTTTTCTCCCAATTTGGTAGCCAATTACTCCCGCTGTACTTAGTTCAATCCCCTCCCTCGTAGTTCGCTGCCGTAGCCCTGTGACCGGAAATGACAATGGCGAAGCGCTGCCTCCTCCGAGACAGCACTCGTCGTGCTGTCGACTGTAATTCCGGCACCCCAGAACCACTCCTGTGCGCAGCGAACTGTGTCGGCTTCCCTGCCTCCTCCCTGGGGCGGACAGCCAATTGCCGCCCCGTGGCACTCCCGGCCAGAGCCGACTCTGGCGCGACGGGGAATCAAACCCTGATCGCCGTGGCCAGCATCGGATGTTGAAACCACTAGACCATGCGGGAGGCCCAAATATTTTTTTAAGATAAGTTCAGTTAGCAGATACACTTGAGGTATTCAAGCCCAGGCTTAATGCAGTACTGGATACTCTTTAGACTGGGACATGATGAGCCTAGATGGGCCGAACGCCTGATATTCTTACGTTCCCTTTTTTTTCAGGTGGGTGATCTTCAATGATCAGAAGGTGTGTGCCTCTGAGAAGCCCCCTAAGGACCTGGGATATCTGTACTTCTACAGGAGAGTGTCTGAGTGAGAGATACCTGCACTTCTACAGGAGTCTGACTGAGTGAGAGAGGGGGGTGAGAGATACCTGTACCTCTTCAGCAGAGTGACTGAGTGAGAGGGGGTGGGGTTGAGAGATGGCTATACCTCTATAGGCGAGCGACTGACTGAAGAGATGGCTACACCTCTACAGGAGAGTGACTGAGTGAGAGCGAGAGAGAGATGGTGGTGAGGTACCTGTAAAATTCCATACCAGTGAATGAGCGAGAGGGGACAAGACAGAAAAAGAGTGCTAATGCAAGCACTGAGCTGCCAAGAGTGGGAACGGATGTAAATGGAAGAGGTGTATATGTAAGACTTATACACGCATGAACGAGTGACATACATGAGAGGAAGGGATAAATGGTAAGAGAGGTCCACGCACTTGTCACACCTCACTGACACACCTCTCTCCTGCCTCTGTCTCTGCCTTCACTGAATATTCCCTGTCCTCTCCGCCAAACTTCTGATCTCTCCAAACTCATACAGCTGCTCTTCTGTAATGTAATTGCTGCATCATCCATTCTATTTCCTGCTCTCCCCTAAATGTTATTAAACACCACTGACCAGAAAATAAAACTGATAACACAAAGACCAATTTAAAAAAAGTTTAACAATGCAATGTTTCTCCTGGTGTGGTAAGAGAGAGTGGTGATGATTAGACGGCTGTCCAAAATTGATTCCCGTGTTCCTCCTGCTTTGATTAATAAATATGTGCATTCCTGCCTTGTTTGCAGCCAGTGTGATTGTGTTGTGTGTCCAAAGTGTCAATGGGGAACAACGGGATTTTAAATGCTGTACTCTAGGCAGGGGGATTTGTGGCAGCCACGTGTAGTCCGTTTGTAGATCAGTTGTAAGGTACGGCCTGTTATTTAGGCTGTACACACTTGTGCACAACTGGTGTGGCCTTTATTAGTGGCTAACACTTTGGTCATTGTGGTGCAGGTTTGCATTCAAAACTGCTCTGAATCCCTCAAATAAAGGTCTGCACTTATTCTTACAATGGAAGGATTCATGTTAATTATGCATTCAGTACTTTTCTTTACATTACATTACATTACATTACAGGCATTTAGCAGATGCTCTTATCCAGAGCGACTTACACCTTCCCCAGAACCCTATTGACAAGGTCAAAGGTTGAGACCACAGGGGCCCCTTGACACAGAGTTTACAAAAACAATTACATCTATAATGACCAATGTCTTTTAATTTTTTTTTAAAAATTTTAAAAAATTTTTACCTGAACCATAATTCCTCATTTGAAGCTTTTCAAAGGCAAATGATAAAACAATAACACCAGTTGTAACTGCCAGTCACCCAAAGCTTTGGTTTGCAGAGGAAGGAATCGTTGACATGTTATCAATCACAGTCACCAGTCTTAATTAAATCCCATTTTGGAACCCTTACATTTACATTACATTTTGTAATATAATGTAACCCTTAGGACCCAAATGCAACCAAGCAACATTACCACAGACTCATTATTGTGCATGTTAGCACACTGTCTTACAGCTCTTGGGCTATCCTCCAGGACTATATACTCCATCTTCAAAAGATTTCAACCATTACATATGAGAAACAAAGGTCATTCAATCCAATAATAGAGCATACAAAGTCTAAGACATCTGCAAAAAGAGAACCAATGTCTGACAGCACTACCTTTACAATAAGTTATATCAACTTAGCTGCTGCTCACCTTTTGAGTAGCTGACCTCTGGTTATAACTTCCAGGCCAATACATTTGTCCCATGTTTTCAGAAGATGTATCAAATAATAATGACCAAAAATGGAAATTCAATCAGGTAATGTTAGCAAGGCTCAAGAGCAGCAAAATGTAAATAGGGCACAGTAATTAGAATAGTTACTACCTATACTAGTTTAGGTTCCATCAGCTAGATTACATCATAATGAATTAACAGTGACACTAGGTCGTGGGTAAATAAGCATTTTGTTTACTACCTATACAATAATTAAAAATCAACTTAGCTGCAGCTCACATTTTTACTAGCTTACATCTGGCTTCCAGGTCATTTTGTCCCTTATGAAGATATATAAGTCAATCAGTTAATGTGGGTGAAGCTCAAGAACAAATCAATTAAGATAGTAATTACATAACCTCCAGGTCAATAAACATTGTTCTCTCTTCAGAAGATATATCAAACAAAAAAGAACCAACAATGGCAATTCAACTGGCTAATGTCAGCAAAGTTGTTGCAACACGATTTAAATAAGATAATTAGAATAATGTGATGCCATGCGCCATAGTCCCTGTCACAGAACCCCATAAGCAATTGTAACAATGGGGAACAGAGCTGCATTGTTTCGTTAATTAGGTTTGATCTACCTATGATTTGAATATACTCACTCTTTGACATTTTTGATATCTTTGATATTTGACTCATTTCAAGTAAATGACATGTAGTATTTTGTACTGTTTTTGAAATCAACTATCCCCATGGATAATGTATGAAAAATATTCACAAAACAGATGTAGTCGAATGCAAGGTGAAAATAGCTTTGTGCTGAAATAGCTAACATTGGCTAGTCATACAGTCACTATTGGTAGTTGGCCAGCTTTTACCAGCAAGCTAGCCAACTAAGTTTGATAATAATGACCTTTTCACTGACCACGATGCCGGCGCTGCCTAGGTTCCATTCTAACAAAATAACACTCACATTTGCTAGTGGGGAAATAAGTATAAAAGGTAAATAAACTTGGCTGCAGCTCACAATTTCACTAGCTTACTTCTGGTCATTTTCCCCCTTCTGAAGATGTATCGTTCAATAAGGACCAAAGGCAATTCCATAAGTTAATGTGAGCAAAGCTCAACAGTAATACGATATAAATGAGATACAGGAATTAGAAAGGCAACTGTGATGTCATGATACATAGTCCATGTCACAGAAACCCATGCGAAGGAGTATCAATTTACAGCGAGTGCAATACGTTATTTCTACAATAAGTTATTATTGACGGCTACGGTATGCGCCAATAACGCAGTTCTTCCATTGTTTTCAATGAGAGTAGTGGGTTGAAGCATCACAGAGGCCAACGCAAGTTACAACCCTCAGTTGTCCGTTAAAAAAGTTCAACAGAGGAACTTTTGACAGGCGGCACGGTGGTGCAGTGGATAGCACTGTCGCCTCACAGCAAGAAGGTCTCGGGTTCGAATCCAGGCCGGGGGCCTTTCTGTGCGGAGTTTGCATGTTCTCCCGTGTCCGCGTGGGTTTCCTCCGGGTACTCCGGTTTCCTCCCACAGTCCAAAGACATGCACGTTAGGCTAATTGGAGAGTCTAAATTGCCCGTAGGTATGAGTGTGTGAGTGAATGGTGTGTGTGCCCTGCGATGGATTGGCGACCTGTCCAGGGTGTATTCCTGCCTCTCGCCCGGAACGCATGCTGGGATAGGCTCCAGCCCCCCCCGCGACCCTGACCAGGAATAAGCGGCTTAGATAATGGATGGAAGGATGGATGGATGGATTCTCATTTATTGGTTGATTAACTTCAGAAGACATGGAACAAAGACAAAATAACCTGGAGGTTTGCCAGAGATTGAAAAGATGAGCTGTGGCTTAGGCAATGTAATTTATTGTATAGTAAATTAAACATAGCTGATAAACTTAGCCAACAAGCTTATGGTGAAGGTGGAATGTGTTGCTTTCTAGCTGTCTTGTTTGTAACAGTTAGCTGCTAACTACTGAACGTTTGTTAGCAACTAAATAGCCAATATTAGCAAGCTGGCTATTTAGTATATTTTTCCATATGTTTACGGTTGATGTGTTTGAGCATTTTGCACAATAGCTGGTTTCCAGATGTGGTGGCCAGTCCAACAAGTTTAGTACTTTTTGGACTGTATACTTCACTTAAAATTAAAAAATGTAGGGGGTGAAATATGCCATATAATTGTCGGTAGCATAAATGCAGCTGCACAAATGTGGGTCTGCCCACATTGTGGGTAATTTCTGTGTTCCATGGGTTTCTGTGACATGGCCTCTGCAACTCTCATGGCCTCTGCATGACATCACAGGTGTCAGCCATGTTACTGTGTCAGTTAAATCGCATTACTGTCATAACTTAGTTAACTTTTTGGCCACATTCTGATCCACATCGCTCTGATTGCTCATATATCGGGAATGACATTCTGGAAAGACATCCAGTTGCTAGCTCTCCATGTATTCATTAATAAATCGTCAGAAGATATGGGACAACCCTGATATGGTGGTCAATCTAAGGGCAGCTTGTCAGAGGGAGAGCTGTAGCCAAGACACCAGACTTTATTGCACAAGTATTTAAATAAATAGTAGCTTTTCCCCAGTAGCAAGTGTCAGTGTTGATTTGCGATGATGGAGCATAGCCAGGTAGCTCAAGGTAAGGATGAAAAGATTTTTAGCACGTTAGCTTGCTTGCTGGGGTTTTTTGTACCAAGGGGGAGGGGGGCTCCCTTGGTGCTCATGAACCCCCCTTCCCAAACATGTAAACATTCACTACAGTTTCCATGTAAATGCGTAGAATGTTGATGTAAAATATAGAAATAAATCTTGCTTACACATAATGCCACACAGCTAATAAAATAAATAATTTGATATAGTTAATTTCCACCTAAAATAGATCAGATTTCTAAACCACTACCTAATGCTAAGAGCTTTAGTTTTCATGAAAGCTCTCGGGAATTAGGCTATAGTTCAATCTGACTTGAGCTCAGGTCAGTGAGAATAAATTAAAGCTTCTAAGGTTCAAAAGTAAAAAGACTATGTCACCTTTTGGGTGAGCTCATACAGAGTAGATTCACTCCCAGCATCCCTCTGGAACATGAGGGAGACATCCTATTAAATCATTATGGTATAAAACCCAATGGTCTCATGTCTGATGTTGGTTCAGTTCCAGACCTTTTGCCCTGAGGCAGTGCACAGGCAGTGAATTACATTGTTCTGGCCTTGCTCCCTCTGCAGCACATAAAAGCAATTTGTGGAGGCTTCAGGTTTTTCCAGCATTGAGACTGTGGAGCATACAGTGTAATAGGACAGTATAATAAGACCCCCTTCAGCTTTGTTGTCCATCATGTCTGCCAGTGCAACTTATTTTTCTACTTTTCAAGCTTCCTGTTTTTAATTAGCCACATGAATGTACTATGTCTGGGATTTTTACAGGGGTTTCTTTGCATTCTTGATAATTCTTAGTGGTATTCACTTCTTTTTTTCTTTTCTTTTTCTTTTTTTCTTCCCCCCACAGGTTCCTGCTGACTAATTTCCCTTCCATAATGCCACTCATGCGTGACCATGTAACAGTATATATACTTTTTTTTTCTTTTACAATGACGCATTGTTTTCTAGATTGTGCGCCTATGCTAGTGCAAATACTTTTCGAGATTTACTGTATGTGTAAAGACAGCTGGGAATAATAAAATGGGACTCTGAAACAGTCGAATGAAGCAAGCCTGGCAAATGACACAGTATTGCTTTTGACCTGTCACAGTGAGTACTGCCTGTGGCGACCATGAAACATTCGCCATATGTCTCCATGTGTCTCAGAAGTCGTGTTTGTCTAATAATTTGTTCAGGTCCCTAGCAGATGAGGAATGTGGGCTTTCTGTGATTCCTGTCGAGATCTGCTGTTGAAAAGAATCCCCACCCAAGAACGAATAGCCCTCTGGGCTACAGTGCTCTAGAGTGCTATCCAGCTGCTGCTGCTGCTGCTGAGAAAAATGACTCACTCCCCCTCTGTGCATCAGTGTTTACTTGTTAAATTGAAAAAATTGGCTTTCACAAATTACATTTTTACTTCAAGTAAACATACTTAGGCCTATGTGATGTCACTTTAAGTAAACCACTCCACCACTTTATTATAGTCAGTTGTTGAGGGTCTGGAACGACAAGGAGTATCACAGATTATATATTTTTGTTGTTGTATCGGTACTATTATCGCTGTTCACTCTTTTTATTTTCCGACAAAAGCCGCAGAAGAGATTCTTTATGCAAACCATGGTCTTTGGGGGCCTTGGCGGACGCCTGAGGGTCGTAACATTACAACAAAGGTTTATTAATTGCTTTCTACCCCTATTCTGCACCCCCAAACAAAGCTCAGCTGAAGCAGTCCATTTTTGTTCACTTCACTGTCACATTTTTCCCATTCCACAACAGTGCTGTGCACATGATTTGGGGATGGACCTGTGGGTTGATCCAAAAGACTGTTCCGATTACATCGTAATGGACTACAATGGAATGTGCCTTTTATATGCAGAAGAAAGTTCCTTGTTGATATCGGCGGCATGTCTTGTGCGTATCATAATGATAACGTTGCAAAAGAATGTTCTGTGTGTATGAGAGTGAATCATAATGATACAGTTGTAAAAGAATGTTCTGTATGTATGAGTGTGTATCATAGTGATAACGTTTTAAAAGAATGTACTGTGTGTGTGAGTGTGTATCATAATGATACAGTTGTAAAATAATGTTCTGTATGTATGAGTGTGTATCATAATGGACCCATTGTAAAGGCATGTTCTGTGTATGAGTGTGTTTGTCATAATGATAAATTTATAAATATACAACAGGATCGTAAGATTCGGGGGGGTTAATTGTTTTTCACTTAGTCACTTAGTTCTGATTGAAAATATACTGAAGGCCTTTGTGTTCTCTGTTCTACTCATGTGAAGTCCCTGCCCTGAGACTCAAGGCTCTATGCACTGGTGTGATCTTGTTTGGACCCTGATCCTCTAAGGAAGACCCGAATGTTCTGTTTCAAACTTTCATTCTGGGTTTTTTTCTCACCAGACTGGTGGCATCACTGCAATAAAACAAAGGCAAGTAAGTACCAAGCAGATGGCATTGCCTGTGAGCTCTCTGAATGTCAGTGTGTTACTGATTTGTGTGCTAATAATTCTATGTGCTGTCACTGTACTGTCAAACATAAAGTTGGTACATCTATGTGATATATACACACACTATGAGGATAAATGTTGATTTTACTTTATTTCTGATTTGTTCTAATATTGTTTTCACTATTGTGCATGAGTTCTGTTAGAATGTAGCTAGAGTTTGTTTGATAGGAAGGAACAGTTGTCTTTTAACTTCTGTAGTTGAGAATTTCTGTAGTGATCATATGGTTTAAATTTGATTTGTCCATAGAAAAAGTATCCACAGACAGAGGTGGTATAAGATGTTGCTAAGTCCTCTAGCCTCCCCTAGGGTGCAGTGGTGATATGTTTTTGTTTGTTGCAAGTAGCGTAGTAGGTTTTTTAAAAATTTTGCCCAAACTCGCCCACCTACTTTCTAGAGATACCCTTTGTGCTTCTCGGTGAGCTTGTGCCGGCTCACCCTCCCCCCTCCCCCTGGGGTGGACAGCTAATCGCCGCTCCTGATTCATCTCCTCTCGCTGCTATGCTGTATGTTCTCCTCCTTCCCTCCAGTGTCTGCTCCACATTTACCTCTCTCCATATGGTTCTCTATTTCAACTTATATAATGTGTTGCAGCATCAATTACATTGTGTGCTTCTCATCTAAAGCACAAGTACACAACGCACAGGAAGAGGAAGAGGGGAAGGTGTCGACACCCGTTCCATCCAAATACGGAATCGTTTGGTAACGTGGAATAAAAAGTTGCATGTTCGTTCCTCCCACCCACGGACCAACTGAACTTTGTTGAATGTGTTGCTTATTTTTTTCATGCTTGAGCCAGTGATCCTACGAAGGCATGATGCAGGGAAAAAGAATTCCAAGTTCAGTCAGTGCAGGAGTCTGTCAGTGAGTCAGGACTGTCGGTTAGTGTTAGGACTGTGGCCAGCTTACGGGATGTGATGCCCCTGCTGTGTGTTTTTGTGCTGGGCCCGCCCACTCAGAGTAGGAGAACAGGCTGTGTCTCTGATGAGTTCACGCTGGCCATGTTCCAAATTCGCCCCTTGCTTGCTACTACTCTCTTCAACAGCCTAATTAGGAAGTGTAGCTTGCTGTGTGACTTACAGTAAATATTCTCTTTAGATGCTCTTCAAAATCTTCAGTTTGAGTTGTTCAGGCTCTTAATATCCACCACAAAATCTAGAAAATCTTTTTGTTGGTCGGGCAGAGAAGTAAATCATGTTCAGTGTGTCCTGACTGCCTGCCTCTCTCCTGATGGACAAGTCAATAATGATGAAATGTGTTCCCCTATGTACTTATCTCATAGTTACTGGAAACAGTCTGTCAATATTTATTGGAGGAACCGTGTAGACCATCTCACAGAGTGAGTAGTAATATGTGTGTTTGCGGAGTCAACCCATTCTGTGTCTGTAATAACATGTGTACCTGTGGTGTTAACCCTCTCTCTCACAGTATCAATAAATACAATGTGCATTGTTAAAATGTTGCCATTTTTTCCTGCAACAAACACACCAATGCAAAATGTATTCGGTATCTGGTGCACTGACGTTTTATTGAATGCAGATGAAATGGGCAACTTTATTGAACTGATACATATTTGTCATCAGCAGAATTGATAAACAGGCAGCCTACTGTAAAAGGTAAGTACTGCACGCAGCCACCAGTTTTTCATCCCAGACTATCACATTTAGACCTCCCTGTTCTTTTTGGGTCTAAGTCTGGGTGATGTGTTGTGACTTATTGTCAATGAAATCTGTACGCTAATGAGTGTACAGATTTAGGCATGATGAACTGTCAATAACCTTGGCTGAAGACTACTGTTGGTGAAACTACATGCAGGTCATTTAAAATCAAAACCATGGTTGACAAATCTGCAACATCACTGATTTCTGATTCTGATTCTGAGTGTGAAAATCTACCTCACACTGTGTACCAGACTCAAGATGTCAGCTCTTTTACATGTTTTATCAATTCTGTCTGTGCTCAAACAAAGACACAATAAAAGAGAAGCAAAGGACAGTTTTGCTGTTCATCTATACTCATTAATGCTTTTATTTTTAATAGAAATGGATTGTGCTCTTATTTCAGCCTCCAGGCAAAAACAGGTGTGTACAGATCAAAATCATTTAGTAATAACATTCTTTAAAGATACCCGTTTTCATTGAGGAAAAGGCTAACGATTCAAACATTTCAGCGTACTGCCTTCATCAGTGAAATGGTGTGTTCGTAACGCTGTTGTTTTGAAATCTCTAACAGACTTGTCTGATTTGTGCTGTCAACATTGATGAACTGATTGCACCCTGGTGCATCATTAAATCAGTCCATGTGCAAGGTCTGAGGTGCATTCTTGGTTGAAAAAACTCAGGTGTGTACTGCGTGTGTGTGTGCATGCAGGTGTGTTTGTGCGTGTCTGTGTGTTCATGCAGAGCTCTTGTATGTATGTGTACACTTATACCCAGCAATGTGTGTGTGACACACCTGGCAGAGTCACGTCACTGTGGTTTGGTTTCACAGACCCAGTACCAGTGTTCTTGGCATTGAACATCATTCCAGCTCTTCAGGGTGTTCGCTTTCTTGAAACCGTGCACGCAGTCCTCATTCATTCCATGATAGCTGTTTGGTTCTCCATTTTCCCAGTACCTTGAAGTCATGTAATCACATTTAGGAAACTAGAGTGGAGAGAACGTGACACTACAATTATGTCCTGGCATTCCTAGGTGTTCATCATTCACAGCTTGGTCAGAAGGCTGTTCTTTGTGTATGCGTTAACTTCTGCAACGAGAACGGTCATCGGGTCTTACCCCACACTGAGCTGAGACCCATCCACCCAGAACCAGCTGCCCTCCATGGCCAAATTAGTAAATCCAATCCAGTAGTAGTTGCTTTTACAGTGACTGTGTATGAATTCCTAGGAAAACGACAAAAACATGGATGCAAAGAAGGAAATATGTACACTCCTAATGCATCGTGGTTTGAGCCATTCCAGGTCTGACCATAAGCTGGCTAGCATACCGCACACAGGCGGCTTTGTCTCTAGTAATACCCGGACTGGCTCAAACTGCTCTGCATTAGAAGTGTCATGTCCAGCCCTGTCCCATCGGGGGTGCAACAATCGCTTTTGGCTGCAGATCGCGGGGTCTGTACCTGTTCCTCTTGGTCTCTATTACCACAAGGTCAGGTCAGCTCCCTGCACGCCTTGCAGTCTTTGTGGCTGTCGGTCCAGTAGTGACACTGGGAGTTGAATTGCACTAAGCCCCCCAGGACACTGTTTGGAGGTGGTCGCTACAGGGCAACAAGCATAGACAACTGATGTCTGCAACGTAAATACAGCTGAGAGTTATCTATATTTCTACCCACACACACGCACACATAGTGTATATATATATATATATATGTGTATATGGGGCATTCTACCGAATTAGTTCAAAGTGCGGTCCCACAACAAGAAAAACGATTTAACAAAACAATTAAGTATTCAGACATAGATCATAACATGTTCTTAGTAAATATATATTTAAACCCAAGGCATTAAATGAGATAGTGATAAGCTAAATAAAATAAAAACATCATTTATAGGGTACTTTCTATTGGGAAGTAGCTGTCCCAAACCCTGACCCCTAAATTTAAATGTATGTAAATAACACTTCAAACATTTTTTTTATTTTGTTCAATGGTGTAATTTCAAAGATCTTTATGATTAAGTTTAAACAGAAGTTGAAAGATTTAGATTTATTGTGGGTTTAATTTTTAAATAAAAAAACTATACTAAAAATAATCTTGTCCCAAGTTTTCATGTCACTACAGAAACACAAGAGTTTTAGTCCATTGGCTGAGCCTGGTTTTTAGCCACACCCCTGCATTTTTGACCAGGCAGTGACACTGCCTCCCTGTCCCTCATGGCTGCATGGTAAGTAGCTAAATCCCATACTTTTGAAATAAATGTGTTCCAAAGTCTGAAAATCGGTGTGTAACTTTAAAAATTGTCACCACCGAACACATATTCTCCTCAATTAAGTAACTTTTTGGGGTTTTATGCAAAATATTATGTTTTTATGTGTGTACACCTCTTCAAAGATGTGTATGCTAGCCATGTGCTTGCTAGCATTATTTAGTTATGCTCAAAGTTAGCTAGAATTGTCACTACCGAAACAGTCACTACCGAAACATATGGTAAAGTTTCGGTAGTGACGTGATCATTTCGGTAGTGACAAAATGGAATGGTAAGTACTTAAATCCCATCATTTTGAAATAAATGTGTTCCAAAGTCTGAAAATCAGTGTGTAACTTTAAGAATGGAACACATATTCTCTTCAATAAAGTACACTTTTTGGGGTTTTACACAAAGTATTATGTTTTCAAAGCTGGTTGCTAGCCATGTTTAGTTATGCTAGCACAATGGAATGTTCAATCATCTATTTTCAGTGTTTCCCTTACCATTGCCTTGGAGGAACCTCCCGTCCATCCTGAAAGATCGCTAACATTTTTAGCATAAGTCAATGGAGTTTAACATAGCGTAAATTAGCATCGCGGCTAGCGGACATTTTTGACTGAGTGAGAGATGATGAAATGACAACCTCTTAATCTGCCAATGCTCCGCCCTATGACGCGGTCACCCGCATGTCTTCATCTTTTTTCACTGCACCTTTTGCACATAAACAAGTCATAGCGCGTGGCCACCAACAGGTAAACTGGACTTTTGGCCAAGTCTGTAGCGAAATTAACGTATACTCGTAAAATGTGTTGTTTTTTAACAAAACTCAATGGCATGGTTGAAGCACAAACCATCGGGATTGCAACCAGGTATAGCTATTGATCATTATTATTACTGGGGTGGACTAGAAAACGCTATACAGCACATTATCAGCACTCCATAGAGAAAGGTGGCTTGCCATTCCTATACTTATTGAGCTGGTAGTCATTATTTGAAATAAAATATAATAGGAACAACAAGCCAACTATTCCTAATTGATGGCTTCATCGAACAGGTGGTAACCCTGGACAACCAGCTGTGCTTCTCGAGCCATATTGCAGCGATCACTTGTACCTGCCGATTCTCCCTCCACAACATCCGGAGGATCCAACCGTGTCTCACCCAAGAGGCCACTCAACTCCTGGTCCAGGCCCTGGTGATCTCACGTCTGGACTACTGCAATTTCTTGCTGGCAGGCCTTCCGGCCTGTGCCATCAAGCCACTGCAACTAGTCCAGAACGCTGCTGCTCGTCTGGTGTTCAACCAGCCGAAGTTCACCCACATCACCCCCCTACTCTCCATTGGCTGCACTGGCTCCCTATCGCAGCACGCATCAGATTCAAATCACTGGTGCTTGCTTTTCAAGCAGCCAGAGATACTGCTCCCCCGTACCTCCAGTCACTCATCACTCCCTACACCCCTCCCAGACCCCTTTGCTCCGCCTCCTCTGGCAAACTGACTGCCCCATCCCTCCGGGCACCTGGCAGCCACTCCTCGCGGTCTCGCCTCTTCTCTGTCCTGACCCCTCGCTGGTGGAATGACCTTCCGCCATCGGTCAGGACCGCGGAATCACTTGCGATCTTCCGCAAGTGACTCAAAACCCACCTCTTCAGACTCCACTACCACTGAACTCTGTCCATCTAGCTAAATTGTCGTCACCACTGTTTACTTGTTCAACACTATATACCCCTCCTTACTCCCATCTAAAAAATACAAAAAATACACTAACCTTTTCCTTCCCAGTGTTACAGGTATGGTATACAGCTGCCTGCAATTATGTCTATTGCTGTATTACTGCACTGATCTCGTGCGCTAACTATGATTGTTCCTACCATGTATTGATGCACATCTTGTAAGTCGCTCTGGATAAGAGTGTCTGCTAAATGCTTAAAATGTAAATGTAACTGATGATGCACGAAACCAACACACTGCAAGTCACACCTTAAGTTAGCCAACATAAATACCCAGATGGCACATAGGCTAAATGTATTAATGGACGTTTAGTGAATGATCACTTGGTAATATGTAGCCTACTTAGAAAGGTTGTTCATTCAAGTATTTGTTTTATTTTTAGGCTGTTTGATCCATGTTACCAATTCAATATAATTGTTGTTGATATTGTGCTTTTATTGTTTTTATTTATCCTATTGTTACATGGTCCCTGAAAAATGTATCATAATTTAAATTGAATGATTGACTCAGTTAAACAATATTTACGGAAGGAGTCGGACCCAGTCACTGCATAACTCTCCATCTCATTTCACGGGAGTCTGAAGGATTGCAGTGAAGGAACTGGTGAACGAATCCATGAACAAATCCTTTTAGGAAACTGAGTCAAAGGAACCGTAACGCCCACCACTAGTTTCTATGGACTTAATGTAGTGAATGGAATAACGTGATAGGTTTTGTGGAATTTAATTGGACAATATTGGCCCGCATGGAAGCTAAGATTCCAAGCCCTACATCCAATCAGATTTTGACATGCCTCCGTCAATCAGGATCTGTCTCCATCCCTGACCAATAGAAGATGGCTACAATTTTTGGAGAGTGACGTCTGTTACAGGTGAGGTTAGCAATAGTTTGAATTATTTTGTCCTTATTCCTCTATTATTGTAATTTGGTATTTTAATTGAACTGTTAATCATTTCTATTCAAAATGTATCTCCTGTGGAGTTTTAAAGTTAGCCACAGTAGCTAGCTAATGTTTGATAATTGCATTGATTTGTCAGTCTGCTAACTTTCTTGAGCTAGCTGACATTTGTAGTTCAGATCAAACATGAGATTTTAGCTAGCTGAGTAGTTAGCATGATGTTTGAGAAGAAAGTCTTTGTATATTCAACATAGTCAAATAATAAGCTTCAGTTTTGTTCTAGCTAAAGATAGATACTACTGCTTGACATTGAGGATTGTGAAGAGAGAAAAACCCTTGTGTACGATTGATACAATAGGGCATTTTTTTAGGAAATAAAGGAAATTAGAATTTGCTTACAAGGTAAGGGGACATGTTGCAAAATTAATGTGTTAGCTTTTACATTAATTAGGGAAACTATTTAGCTACCATACCCTGTTGTTGCTATAAGAGTTCATATTTAAACGTAAACAATTTATTTGTGAGGCTAATATTACCAAGTGTACCAAAATGTATTTACTGTTATGTTGAATAAAATTTGCATTACCTATGTTCCAAGTTTTGAAGCTATGTGCAAGTTTTATGTGTGATAATTAAAACACGGGCGGCACAGTGGCACAGTGGCGCAGTGGATAGCACTGTCACCACACAGCAAGAATTTCCCGGGCTCAGGGCCTTTCTGTGAGGAGTTTGCATGTTCTCCCCGTGTCCGTATGGGTTTCTTCCGAGTACTCCGGTTTCCTCCCACAGTCCAAAGACATGCACGTTAAGCTAATTGGAGAGCCTAAATTCCCCGTAGGTATGAGTGTGTGAGGGAACGGTGTATGTGCCCTGCAATGGATTGGCAACCTGTCCAGGGTGTATTCCTGCCTCTTGCCCAATGTATGCTGGGATAGGCTCCAGCCCCCCCACAACCCTGACCAGGAATAAGCAGGTTAGATAATTAATTAATTAATTAACAAACTAAACTAACGTGTGCCACGCGTCTTTTCCTCTTTCTCCTTCAGTTTAAAAAAATATCCAATTGTAACATTAAACAATTAGAAAACTCGAACGGGGGATGGTCATCTTGTGGAAGCCGATATGCAGGCAGACAGGTGCGTGCGTCTCCTTATAATCAAGTGGCTGTTTTCAGCATCACTATCGGCTCTACCTACATACTCAACAGGTTGTTTGTAAGATATTGCCACTAACACAAAACTGTGTTACTCAATGCCTCCTCTATAAAACATTTATTTTTTATATAGTCGAGTTTCTTAACCCTGCTATATAATGTATAGTATATGGAGTACTCCCCCCAATTTATAATTTGGCGAATGGCATACCTGCCATTCCGATGCATACATGTAAATACATCCATAAGTGTGTGCTTACCTGTTTTGTGTGCCATTAAAGCAGAATTTGGAGTCTGTTCCAATGTGCTGTATACATCATTATCAGGAGAGACCAGTCCAGTGTAGATACCTCTCATATTCTCATATGACTCATCTCTATTGGCTGAGCTTTTAGTAAAGAGCTGCATGTCATTTGTCTGCGATATTAATTTTTATATTAGTATTGTCCGTCTGGGCTCCTCCTCTGTCTGTACTTTGTGTGCGCCTCTGTTCCGTACAGCCACACAATGTCTACCCTGAAATATAAAGGGGAAGATGCTCTCCGTCTAGTGATGAACTCATAGCTTAAAGAAGGGTGTGTGTACACTGCATTTTCAACCAATGATACAACATTTTCAAGCTCCAAACATTTATTTCTGTAGCCTGATGACTTTGCATTGAGATAATGTTTGTTCTATGCCACCATCTAGGGTATTGTATTGTTAGCATGGCATTTTCGAGCATTTCTAATCATGGCTTGACCACAAAGACTTTTAAGTTTCACCATTCAAAGAATTTGCCACAAACAGTTTACCACAAACATGCTGGGATGTTCACTAAATTAATAAATGTAGTATACTACAATAATTTATCATTCAAGGGGTGAGACCCAGAGGGGTGTAAGTGGCATTTTGGGGCGAAAATGAGTTCTATATATCAAATGAAAGCTCTTGATGAGGACACAACTGAAATCATGAACAGTAGGCTATTGATTAAAGCACCAAAACAACAAAGACATAACACAGAAAATTATTCATTGTTTGGAGGCAGAGGGCTCATGAAAAATTTGCCAAATCTTCTCTGCCAATGCCAAACAGCTTATTCTGGGAAGGTGTTTTTGAAAGAGAGCAATCTGAATTAGCGTATGCTTGCAAGGGCTTGACAGCCCGATGGTGATATAGGGGAGATGATCTACTTTCTAGCAATTCCAGAATTATTTTTCAACTCCGATATATTGACCAACTTCGCCCTTTATTAATGGGGCACTGCAGAATCGTGTTCACCCGCTAATTCGCGAATGGCAAGGCAGCGCGGGTTTCGGTTATGAGGCTCACTCATTCTCCAATGTCTTGAATTTAGTTCAGCTAATAACTGTACTAAGTCCATCCATCCATCCATTATCTAAGCCGCTTATTCCTGGTCAGGGTCGCGGGGGGGTGCTGGAGCCTATCCCAGCATGCGTTCCGGGCGAAAGGCAGGAATACACCCTGGACAGTTCGCCAATCCATCGCAGGGCACACACACCATTCACTCACACACTCATACCTACGGGCAATTTAGACTCTCCAATTAGCCTAACGTGCATGTCTTTGGACTGTGGGAGGAAAGGAGTACCCGGAGGAAACCCACGCGGACACGGGGAGAACATGCAAACTCCGCACAGAAAGGCCCCCGGCCTGGATTCGAACCCGAGACCTTCTTGCTGTGAGGCGACAGCGCTATCCACTGCACCACCGTGCCGCCCTCTGTACTAAGTCGTTGGTGAAAATAAGTTACCATTAGTTGTCCTACTGGTTTATAAATCTTTGTTAAATGAGGAAGAACTACCATTCGTTCTGAATTAAGTCTAAAATTTAAAGTAAAAAAGGCATGATATTGCTCATTGATTTAATCATGTAGGATACTGGCCTAAATATGATATATATTCATATTGTATTTGTATTGTAATAGAAATATTTTTTTGGAATAAATGGCATTCTTGGGGACAGTTGATAGCCCTACTGTATTTCATAGCAGCCTATGTGAGGACCGAACAGGGACCCAGACGCAAACCAGGATAAGGCAGTAAAGGAGTAGTTCAAAAGAGTAGTCAAATAGGTAGTCCAAAAATCAAAAACCAAATAATCAGAAACGCAAACAAACTAAATTGGAAGGCAAAACTCGAAGTCAATCAGAAGGGCTGTCTCGGAAAATACAAACAAACTCTGGCTTACACACAATCGGCACAGTGAATGATGATCACGTTCTGACAATGAAGGAAAGCAAATCAGGAACTTAAATACAAGCGGGAAGGAAACAAATAGGAATCAGGTGTGACTGGGAGGAGAGAAGGGCAAGAACACAGGTGAGAACGATAGGGATCACTAATACAATAACGAGGGGAGACAAAAGACACGGACTGGGAAGCACATAAACACACTGAAAATAAACAACCTGGAATAGCAGGTGGACACGTGCACAGTTCGAAGGGGAGGAGCGCATAGAAAGAATCTGCGTGCAGATAAAGCGAAAAGAGAGAAGCGTACAGGGATAGGACAACGAGAGAGAGAATGATAGCAGTAGATAGAAACGTGAGATAATTAGTAATTAGTAATGTTAGTAACTAAATCTAAATCCCTACTGTTAGTAGATGAGTTGGTTAGTAATATATACACCTAACTAATATGTACAGAGTGTTAGAAAGAAAGAAGGAAGTAAACGAGATAAGAATAAGACAGTATAAGAAAATAAGACAGAAAACCCGTAAAGTCGAAATCACCCGAATAGTGCAATAACAAAGACAAGGAGTGGATCTCGAACAACAACAAGGAACACAGATAGACAAGGAACAGAACGTGAATGATGAGTGAAAAAATAAACAAAATACAAAAACAAACAGAACAAACATCTCAAAACATAACAGCCTAGGCCTACAGTACCAGTCAAAAGTTTGAGTACACCTGCTGGAAACTAGGTTTATCTCATAATTGACAATGTTTTACACCATATAAGTTTCTTTAAATACTTGAAAATTAAAAAACAAAACACATGTAACGATAAACAAAAGGAACATCAAAGCAATGTTCAATAAAATGTAATTGAAAATTGAATCTTGGATTCCTCAAAATAGCCACCCTTTGCTGTGATAACAGCCTCACAAACACGGGCTATTCGGTTAATAAGTTCAGCAGGAAATCACCCGATATGTCTTCCCAGCTCTCCTGCAACAATTCCCAGAGGCACTTGTGGGTTGCTTTGCTTTGACTGTTCTCTCCAGTTCATCCCATACAAGTTCTATGGGATTGAAGTCTGGACACTGGGCAGGCCAGGTCC
Source organism: Aldrovandia affinis (assembly GCA_029706075.1). NCBI lineage: Eukaryota > Metazoa > Chordata > Actinopteri > Notacanthiformes > Halosauridae > Aldrovandia > Aldrovandia affinis. Next base: position 1,387,167 of record JAINUG010000182.1, on the reverse strand, counting down.
TTAGTTTGAGTTGTCCTTCACGTTCCCCCTTCACCAGATATTTCTTGCACAACTTCAAGGTGTGTTTTGGGTCGTTATCTTGCTCAAGAATGAAGGAGTGCCCGTTTAGCCGTAGTCCAGATGGAAGGTGTACTCAAACTTTTGACTGGTACTGTATAAGGCACAGCCAGTTAACTTAAGGGTGTGATGCTGAATTTTCTTATTGAATGGGATGAATAAATAATGTATTGACACTCAGTTACTTTTTTAATTGAGTCAGTTCAATAGAATTTCCTTTTAGGCCAGTCGACTTTCTGACCTAGGCTACCAACCCAACTGGGCCACTGGAAAAAGCGGTTGAACCCTGTGCTTTCTTTGGGGAAATGGGAACATGCTAGTGTGTAGTTATAACCTTAGGAAACAGTATTGCACATTTTCATTCTTCAAATCAAATCTGATCAGCCATTTATAAGTAAGACATGCAGCACAGTACAAAAAGTATTTGGGCAGATTTTTTTTTTTGCCAGGACAAATAGGACAATAAATAACAAATTATCGGGATTGGCCAATAGTGTTACTTGAATTATCGGTATCGGTCCAGAATTTCGGTGCATCCCTACTGGGGAATGTGTATCACTCCAATCTTTCAGAAAGGATTTTTTCAGCAGGGCATTAGTAACTGTTCCAGATTCCAGGAAGAAGAGTCCTCAGTCCTTTGGCACATGTTTATTTACAGACAGTAAAAACAAAGAGTCCAGCTCTCATCACAAAAAATGTGGATAAAAACATAGTATTTGTAACTGATACTGGTAATTGATGGATTAATACTATTCCCTCTATGCCCAACTGAACTGGAGCTACACAACCTTTCCCAATATGTGTTTAGATTCCCCAAAAGATACTCTTCTTTGCTGTCACTAACTTACTATTTTTGCATGTAAATCTTCCAGGCACCATAGAGGGTGCCATTTTGCTTGCCTATGAAACCTATTGTAATCCTAAAGTCTTGTGCTCCTGATGTTGATGATATTAACAAATTCCATTTGAGGCACAATGTACCAGTGCAAATGTCAATAACTGTTTGGAGCTTCACAGATCCATGGCCAGTACATGCTGCACGGGGCATCATACCAACTTTTCAGGGCTGGTATGCTCGGATTACGAGTCTTCACCATATAGCCACAGTCCTCATCAATGTGGTTGTTGGGCTCACCATCCATCCAGAAGCTACAAGGAGAACATACAGTAGACCCACAACTATGCATAATGCTCACCATCCACCAAAATGAGTATTTTCCCTTGATTATTTTGTGACAGTGATCAATACTGGGTAAACACCCGACGTAGACATACTGTGCAGCATTAATGGTCTGTAGCAGCAGTAGCAGAAAAACGTGAGCTTGAAATGGAGGAGGCTGAAATCTTACATTTAAACTGATCACTAACTGGTATCTACCCATTTTACCATCTTTTGCAACAGTTTTTTTGCAACAAGTGTGTACCAGTTATCTGAGCAATCCATGCCAACTGGCAAGCCGTTCCATTCATTACCTTTAAATAGGTTCTCATGTCGTATCATTCTTGTTCTTCATATCACAATTGAGCAGGGTTACTCAAATCTGGCCTATGAATCCCAATTTGGTCCTGGTTTTCCTCTCTCTCAGGTAATTAATTGAACAATTAATAGAATTGATTGGCCAGACTGTCTTCACACCTGACTCCCAGGTAAAGGAAGGGTGGAAAAACAGCAGTGCTTGGCCCACAAGGACCGTGATTTGAGGAACCCTGTATTAGAGAATTCAGACAGTTCAAATGAGTAAAATAAATTGAATCATTACAAAAAGGCAATTAGCTACCCATTTGTATGGATTATTCAGCTAATTTATCACTTCACTTGTTAAACAAGCAAATTAAGTGTAAACAAGTTGAGAGTAATGATTGATTTTAGTCGTCTAGATTTCAGCAGACAAGCCACCACCATGTGTTAGATAATCATGTTTACACTGCATTTAGTCCACCCTTGGGAGAAAATAGACGTACACTGCCCATCACAGATAATGACAGTGGGCTGAATTGTGTTGGCATCTTAGGAAGCAGACAGTACACCTACCCTCCAACAAGTTTGGTCCCGTCCACCCAGAACCAATCCCCCTCCGCCTTTTCATCACTGATCCCAAACCAGTATGCATTCCAGTGACCTCGGACCAACAGGTTCCACAGAAACGTCTTCAATACAATCACATGACACTCAATCAGAAAAACTGCCAAACATCCATACTCCTCACAACAAACAAACAGTGCATTGTTTCCTAAAGTGTCCTCCAAGTGAGGACCAAAATATTCTGGTCATGATCCTTCTGATATTTTTTTACGTGGGACCCTCAAATTCCATCAGTCAACGAACATGTTGCCTTCCCATTTGCAGTATCAGTGTTAATACATGTAATACACGTGCTGTGTTCTCCCCCTTTCTTGCTCTTGCTCTTTCTCTCTCTCAAATGTACTGTTTTGGTTTCAAAGGTGCTTCACTGAAATGATATGAAGGAAGGCTATAGGTCACAGAAGCATAAATATCCATGATGAGTTGACCACAGAAATTGTTGACCAACTGTGGAACACCAGTGCTTGTGTTTGCAGCATAAGGCAACATCTGTTCCTCTTACCTGTTCCTCTGGTGTGTGTATAATAGCCAGGTGCCCCCCTTTCTCTGCACAGTAGTCGTTGCTGTCCTTCCAGGACTTGCTTCTTGAGGAGACGAAGTAGCAGCTAGTGTTGAATGGAAGCCATTCTGGTGGGCAGGTCTTAGGTTTCGCCTGTTCCTCTGTCCTCACACACAAAGCAGATATGAAATTCAGATCTTGTGATAATATACCTATATTTGCATTTGGACAGCCTTTGAGGAAGAGCATAAAGGCACTTGAGGAGACTATATGGGGAGGTCCCAGGGGTGCTTACCCAAAACTGTATAAAACTGTGTAAATAAATTGCTTCATTTCCACATGACATTACAGGCATGCTTATCAAGAGATACTTAGATAGTTTACATTTCTTTACATACAATATATTTATACTGCTGGATATTTACTGAAACGATTCAGGTCACATACCTCACTCAAGGGTAAAACGGCAGTGCCCCACCTGGGAATCGAACCTGCAACCTAATTTACAAGCCCAGTTCCCTGACAATTATACTATACTGCCAGCTACCTTTCCACTGACCTTTCTTAGCTGTATGTGTGCCACTATATATCTGCTTAGCAGACACCAATATCCAGAGTGATTAACACAGCATACATTTGTACATACTATCCATTATACAGCTGGATAGTTACTGAAGCAATTCTGTTTAAATACCAACCCCAAAACCTGCAAGCTCTGAGCCCAAACAATTACAACGTTACTATGTTTCCCTCTAATGTGACCATATTATATATTTCTTCACCTACATCCAAAGTGCTGCTGACAGTGAAAGTGTCACCTAGACCAAAGATTATTTGTTATGGAGGAATACATTCTGGTGCTTCTGCTTTTTTTCTGTTTGTTATTCCTGTTTTGGAGAGACCACAACAAAATGACTGCAGCAAAGCATGCTGATTATATGTGGATCTGGCATACAGCTGTATTTTCTAGTATGGGCTGTTGATTAAGTTACTGTTAAATCTGGGGTTGGCTCACATACTGTCAGCTTGCATCAGGTACAGCTAGCCTACAGCTAAGGCAGGTCAGTGGAAATGGAGCTCATGAATGGGCCCACAGTGCACTCCTGTGATCTTGAAACAAAGACATCCAAATGGAATAAGAGTCCAGCCTGCTTCAAGCTGCTAAGTGGGAGAGAGACTGCAGAATGGTTTCGCAAGCCTGTGGTTTCCTTTGCTGAAGAATTCCCCCAGCCCAACAAGAGCAATGCATAGAAAGCAGTGTTCAGAGCTGTGTTCTTATGAAGCCCCTGTTTTCATTCCCTTTGTCTTACAACAAGTCAAAGCTGCATTGTGACAAACAATTTTATTTACACTAAAACATTAATCAATTTTCAGGGTAAGGTGGAAGAGATTTAGGCAGAGGGGGGTAAGGTAGGTGGGGGTTTTTCTCCGCAGGCTCCTCAGTGCAGTGGGGCTTAAGACCCCCAAAAAAAGCCCAAGTGTTCAGAAAGTAATTTTAGAGAAGAATAATTTTTTACTCGCATGCTACAGCAGCACTTTCTACCCACATTGTATTGCTTAAGTCATGGTTGTCTTTTTAACTATTGAGCAATTTTTTTTTGCTGACACGAACATTCATAATAAAATAAAAGGCAAATAATAGGCAAATAAAAGGGAACTGTGTCCACCGACGATTTCTTCACAAGCCAGATGTTTCCTCAAAGCAGATCAAGAAGGGCATGAGGGATTTCACTACTGACACTTTCAATACGTTCAAATGTGCAGCGAAACATTTCTATCTACATCCATTTCTGCCACTTTTACTTATGCAATGTTAAGCATATACAAGCAAAGAATTTGCATTAAAAACTAAAAATAGACATCGCATTCATCCAAAATATCCCCTGAAGAGAATGCAGTGTTAACAAATTATTCATAAAGATAATGTTAATCACTTAATTTCAAAACAATAATTTAGCCATATGTTTTTTCGAATTCTTCATGAGCTCATGCATATTTTTAACACACCATATATGGCAGAACATAAACATGAACATATGGCAGAACAGAACACACACACACACATTTGATTGCCGGCACCCAGTTGACCACAAAGCCGCTATTGTGCAATGAGGCAGGGAGTACTCATAGACAGTATATATAGTGGACCAAGCAGGAAACATCCTACCGAATGTATCCCTTCCTCCCTGGAAGACGCTACGGCCAATTAAGCATCAGCTCAGGGGAACTCCTGGTCACAGTCACCACTGGCATGGCCAGGATTTGTTTACAGCCAATAAGGTGCACCAGTAAAGTATTATTTGAAAACAAAAGTACTTTCAAATGGTAATATACATTTGTATAATACTATATATTTGTTATAGCCTATATAAAGTAATATACATTTAAAAATTGAAATATTGGCAGATCAGAACTCAGACCAAGGTGTAACCAGGTATCTCTCTCTCTCTCTACATTATAACTGGTGTCTTCCCTGTTTCTGTCTTTGTATGTCTTCCCCCCCTCCATCTATCTCTCTCACACACACATACCTAGCTCCTTGACCCTTGACTGCAGTCTCTCCTTGTCTTTTTCCACATCTCCTTTCTCTCTTTGCAGTTTGCCGATGGCAGCGGTCAGAGCTGAGACGTTGAAGGAGAGGCGCTCCACTGTGCTCTGTGCTGAGGAATAGTTGTGAGAGAGTGCGCTGTGCTCTTCTCCAACACCAAACAACAGGTTCTTATCTGCGAGGGAAACCCAGAGGACACAGCACCTTATTATAACTTACTGGACTGACTTCTGCATCATATGTCAATGTGTACTCGAGGACTTGAACAGCGGGTGGTGCTGTTCTTGCATTTGTCTGTGCAGTGGGGAACTGCATTAGGGGAACGAGCGCAAAGGCATTTACAATGAGTTCAAATCGCTTCCAAATATGAGACGTGCAGGAACATGAGCGTAAACACAAAGGACACGCGATCACGCCGCGGCTGACGCGCACGCTAGTGAAGAACATGACACACATACTGAGACATACTCACAGTGGGTACACAGGACTGCGATGGAAATCAAAAACACCACACATATTAAACCAAGACACCCTGCGGCCAATTTGTATGGGCGAGAGCCGGGCGCAGCTCCAGCAGAGGGCACAGATACTGTAGGATATAAAGAAAACCACAACATGTTTACTACCACTGCCTCAGGTCACACACAGGACTGAACACATAAATTCAACTGGCCAGCGGTTTTACAAGGTATATTGTTGCAGGCAACTCAAACATTTTACGTTGCATTCAAGGGCCCTTCAGTTAAATGTATTAATTAGAACGACTTATTATATAGCATCTGTTATGAATTAATCTATGTAATATTAATGTTATTAACATTAGAAAAGCACGTGGGTGTAATCGATGACTCGAATAAATACAAAGCACCAACAATATAGGCTACTAAAAACTCCATAATTATCATTTGAAAATCTTAATTTTGGAGAGTCAATAATTAAGTGTATTTTATCAAATTTATATGAAAAAAGGAAAAATATTTTTCCCTCAGAGTCCGGTGCTTCAGAACTAAAAGTTCCAAACAGTGACTCGCACACTGTAGGCCATGGTTAATCGACATAAATATACGTTGACGTATTTTTTATACGTACACAGTACATTTCCCCGTAATATTTTTTATTTTGCTTTAAACGTCGACAGCCATGGCTGCGAAAAGAAAATGACAAATGTCAGACATTTCGTCCATCACAATCACATTCGAAAAACAACAGTCTGTGGAGCCGTACGTCTAATCGTTTAAATTATTGGTTAGAATTTACATTCAAATCTGTTGGCATTTATGTCGACCGCAACCGAGAGTAAACTTTCCCCTGAGTCTTTCTGTCTTTGGGAACAAAAGTAATCCCGCTCTCATTTTCTGAAAATGTCAGGACCATGTTTCGACAAGTCTTGCCCAACCAACCATCATTTTATTGTAACCTATTTTTCCATTCTGAGAAACAGGGAGGGAGTGGCGATTCATAGCTTAAGTTTGTTCTCGCAATTCCTTTAAAAAATGTATTAAGAGAGGACTATGATGATTTTTATAACAATAATAAGTGAGTAGTAACAACATGGGTGTCAATATCATTTTCCAGATGTGCGTCAAAGTAGGGTATTTTAGTAGCGTGCAGGGTCTTTTAAGTTCTGGGTTAACCTTAATTGTATTGGAGTAATTCTTCTTTAATAGTAACGTTTTGGGAATTATGGTGATGATGATGATGATGGTGGTGGTGGTGATTATTGTGCTGTGCACAATTATGATAATAAAGAGTTTGCTACTCTTGAATTACAGCAATGTTGCAAATAAATACGAAACATTCGGACAGCTCGAAAATTCATGAATGAAATAGGCAACTATTTCTAATAGTTTTTAAGAATAAATCAATCTGTCAAATGAATAATATGGACGAATAGTTATGTAATAGACCGACAACGTTCAAAATAATATAAGAATATGGAACTTCTACTTGTGACTTACTTTGAACGTCTGAACTTCCAGGCTTTTGGTCTGCCTCCTCATATAGTGTATCTTCGTCTTTGTTTATGAGTTTGGAGTACATTCCATCGCACTCCGCTGACCCCATCTCTGGCGTTGCCATTTCGCGTACTATATGGAATCGAAGGGCACTGTTGTTCTTGCTGAAGGTCTCTCCTAAATAACTCGGTTGCAAGTGTGTACCTGAAAAACGTATGTGCTTTCTGGCAGAACAGACTGTTATATCAAGCCAACACTGCCCCCCAGAAACAGGACATAGGCGAAAATACGCTGCGTATCTGTGTGTGTGCGCAATGCGCACGCGATCGTGTGTGTGAGTGAGTGTGTGTACACGTGTGTACACTCTGTGTAAGCATGGGTGTGTGCAGTGTGCGCACAGCGTTTAGGAGTTTTCTTTTTTACCACTAGAGGCCGCTAAGTACAATTTAGTCACGAACTCCCTTCCAACCTATGTCACATTTCACCCAATGATTTGCAGTGGAAGCTTTGCATTAAATGACCAATGTATTTACTTCTCCGTTTTACCGAAGAACACGGTACGTCGTTTTTGCACCATGGCGTTTCTGAGTTTCGGTCATTAGTCAAGAAGTCCTAGCGTCGGTAAAACGTTTACGGTTCACCAGGCACTCCGTAGGTCACTTCATTAAAAGGCTGTTGGAACATTGCGCTAATCCGTGATGTGAGAAATTCGGCTCACTTAATTGGATTTGACAGGTCCTAAGAGGCCAATTTCGGCCAAAATACTTCATAACGAAGGTTACCTCCTAATTTGCCCCTTACTGCTGTACTATGTTCCTTGGGGGTGGTGGTTTAGCTATTATGAAGTCTATGGAAGATTAATACAGAGAAAATACATTGGACCAAATTGCCTCAAGCCCAAATTGTGATTTCAAAACGGGTGCATTGTAGAACACACCTTTATTGTAGCTACTTGTATTTACATATTTTAAACAAGGCCAAGAGTATCAACTTTGTTGATAATATCATCTAGGAAATCAAAATGAAGGACTGAAGAAAAAGTATTCAGGCTTCCATGGAGGGTCAATATCTCAATATCAATAGATCTAAGGAAACCAATATCTACCTTTTCTTTCCCAATGTTACAGGTATGATACGCAGACGCCTGCAATGATGTCCTTTGCCGTTTTACTGCACTTATCTTGTACGCTAACTTTGATTGTTCTCACCTTGTATTAATGCACATCTTGTAAGTCGCTCTGGATAAGAGCGTCTGCTAAATGCTTAAAATGTAAAATGTAAATGTAAATGTAAAATGTATCTAAAAGCTATGTACAGAACAGTATATCACAACACGTTTCAATCAGTTAGATAGTTTTGTTTATCATAAATTGTAGCTACGTATGATGTTCAATTATGTTTAATCCCATCTCTGAAAATCAGAGGGATCATGCACAAAGACATCTCATCTATATTAATTAGCAGGGGAAACGTGGTACGATTTACTCACTTTTTAAACTTACTTACTAAACTAAACTTTTACTTTATAAATCCTCTTTAAATTTAAATTTGACTTATAAATAAATGCAAGCATTTATTTTTTGATTCACAAGAAAACAACTTTTGGTGTCTACTGAACTCGTTAAACTGATTGTGAAGAAAAAGCTAACACATGCATTTCATTCTGAGTCAAAGCTAGGGATAAATGTTGATTGAATCCAGGCCAATATGCCCACTATCATTGCCCCCTATGTTTTAAACTCATCTAGTAAAACACTGCATATAACAGATCTTTTTTGTTTTGCAATTTTCTTTCTTTTGCATCAATGTATCACCTTCCAAACATACACCCACACAATATACCTTTCTCCGGGAGTACTCTGGCAGGTGTTTATACCGGTGCTTATGTACACTAAAGTTGTAACAGGCATTCATATTAACAGATACTACACACATGTTCTATTGCCCACTTACAAAAAAAGATGTGGTTAGGAGGATAATGATAATAGCTTTAGTGCTCTGTGACCTAAATGGAGTGTAGCAATCCAGTTTACCCTGAACATAGTTTACCTTGCAGGACATTCAAACAAACAGACCGAAAAATATTGGAAAAAAACGTTATTAGAGTTTGAAGCTTCCACCCCCATTCCAGTTGACTGTGTGAGTAGGTGGAGTTCCAGATGCTCCCTTTGTGGAAAAATGAAGTTCATTAGATCCTATGCACCTCCCTTTTGCAATAAAGAACAGCCACAAAGCATTCATTCCAGCCAACATGTTGTCGAAGCCAATTACAGTAATTCCAGATTTTTCTTGTTTAAACAGTTACAGAAATCCTGTCACTTGCCAAATCTTTGTCAATTTTTTTAAATGAATTCTGATATTTTCCCCATTTTTCTCCCAATTTGGTGGCCAATGATACCCTCTATTTCTTTCGATTTACCCTCCCCCATTAGCCCGCCACCCACCTCTACAGGACAAGCCACTTCCCTGAAGCCAGCAATGAACCGTTTCCTCCAAGATGGAACTCGCCTATTATTTTCTCCACAAGCAAGTCCTCTGTGCTCCTCGGTGAGCTTGTGCCAGCTCACCCTCCCCCTGGGGCGGACAGCCATTCTGGGCTTGGGCAGCTGGGTTTCAAACTGCGGCTGAATTGGGCAACCTGCATTCCGGGCAAATGCTTTGACCATTACACCACCACCACAAAGCCTGATCTTTGTAAATTTTTAAACAAAATTTTAACCGGCATGCGTTTGCTTTTTCTTTATAAAATGCACAGCTGAGGTCAGCTCATGTCTCTTACAGCTGTCCTGGAATTACAGGGATTTATTAAACACCAGTCGAAGAAACAGATTTATGATGCCAAAAGGGTCCAGCAACAGGGAGCATCTCATACCGGATAGTAAAAAAAAAAGTGTCATCTGAGACCCACATCCCTTCGATTTTGAATCTCTGCAGATCACCCTAGGTTCTGCTTCATTGCCATGTCCAGAGATTTCAGTCCGGCTCTCCTATAATTCACAATTCTGCCCAAAGGTTCTGGCCTAACTCTAAACAGAAAACACAGAAACCTTTCCCATTTCATTTCTGTTCTTATACTATTTTGCATCCTCACACGCCATCTAACGCTTACACAATTCTCAGCTGCTCCTCCCTTATCTTCTTTCGCCATCCATCATCTTGAAGACACATTGGCAACTGAAGCATAGCATATTTCTCAACTCAAGCTCGCTTAATAGTTTTGTCCTTTTTCCTCTTAACACATGTAGAATCCTGTAAGATTCCACCCGAACACACCAAATGGCGGACGTGTCCGAGTGTTGAAGGATAGCGTGTAGCCTTACCTTAGTGTTACCGGAACAGGATTAAATGGAGGTTAATTAACTCCAACTCTATCTGACTCCAATGTGTGTTAGCTTTTCTCTCTGTTAACTCTTACTTCTAGACTCGTATAAGCAAATGAGAGACTGTAGTCTCTCGTCTCGCGTAGTGTGGCTCTATACGTGTTGCTATCTCTATATGAGATGCAGACGTGCCTTTGGCCTGTGTAAAGCCTAGCAAGGATACAGTTGCGTATCTTGCAACGGCACTAATGTATAGGCGGCTGACTACAGAGTGCAACGTTCTATGTGTGTCTGTTAACTTTAATCTTAAAACCACAACGTGTAACTGCAGTCTAGATTAATGAGAGATGCTTTGGTATGAAAATGTTTATTAGCCGGACTTGCAGAAAATCATCAAACAGAATTTGCGTAACGTAAGAATACAAAAACGGCTATACGCCAAGTTGCGCAGGAGGTCGTAGTACGAATCTCCTCGATGTATGCCACTTTTCCCCCTATATACCTACACATCAAAATAAACCATCAAACACCAAATAAGGACATAATCACTGAAAAACGGAACCACTTCCTGCGCTGTTTCTGTACGCACATCACACCGCCAGTCTCACAGACGGCCGCTGACCGCAGATCATTTACATTTGCACTGTTCACTTTTGAATGGTGTTCTGAGATCCTCAGTAAGCGCCACCCGCACCACATCATCAATGACACCAACACACTGCTCATTACATCAGCTCTCCAACAACACCAAACATGCTTATACTGTACATGTAAGTTACAGTATAATACATTAAACTCAGTGATGTGGTCAAGTCTTGAGAACAGCCCCCAGCGTGTCCTGTTTTGCTGAGACATGATCAGTGTGGGGCCTGTGAGATGTCTGGGGCAATACCATTGTTCTCGCCCGTTGGCTCCCCGCTGGCAACACAAACACAGTTCACACTCTTTGGGGTCCCTTCATGGCATAGTTCTGTGAACTCCTGTTGGCTTCCTGAACACAGTTTGCACTCTTTGAGGTTACTTCAGGGCATAGTTCTGTGAACTGCCCTACAGTTTCCCCCCTCTGGTCCCCTGGAACACTGGGAGGTTCAGGGGCCCAAACGCCACAGAAGTGTTCAAAGCCGATCGCAGGGAGGTGATGAGATGCTTGAAGTAACAGCACTGGACGAATGTGATGGTGAAGATGAGCAGACTGGCGATGACGCACCCTCGGTATACCCAGTCCCACCATATGTAGGCGTACTGAGCTGAGCGAGTGGAGGCGCTGGTCAGGATCCTGGTGGTCTGCTTAGCCAGGTCGACCTCCACCTGTGCTTGATTCAGGTGGTAGTTGGTTTCCTGGATCAGCAGCTGAACCAGCTCCATGGTGTCGGTGAGAGTCTGTGTGCTTTCTGTATAGAAAGTGTCCTCCCACCAGGGGGAAATGTCAGTGTCCAACGGCACTCGGCCCAGGATGTTTAATTGCCCCATGGTGAAGTCCTCTGACACCTCTAAGCAGAAAGTGTGGTTAGCGGGGCAGAACAGGCCCCCATACCTGAAAGAGGTCATTTCACTGATGACACACCACTGAGTGTGTGACACTTGGATAGCATCAGCAAAGCCATGGAGTGATTGTACAGTTATCAATTTGGTGTCATTGAGAGCCACAACTTGCAGTGTGTTGCACGTACAGATAATGTAACTAGCAGTTTCATGACAGCAGGAGCGAGTGGTAAACAGAGCATTGTTACCTCTGACTGTCATGTAACCAGTGATATGGTCCCACCTGATGACCTGGTCCTTGACTACAACTCCTAAGGAGCGTATGGTGGTTGAATTAGCAAAAACTTGATCAGGATGTATAAAGGGAAAAGTGGCATAAAAACCAATGCAACCAGGACATTCATTGCCATTGTACATCATGACAGTTGTGAGTAATTCTGAAAAGTGAATGTTTTCCATTTTATTGGAGTCAAACCATCTGTGTAATTCCAATAAATCAATCAGATCAAGTAAGGCATGACGTGGAGTTTTGCGCAGCCGGAGATCAAGGATCTCCTGCCGTGCAGCTGTAAACAGATCTTGGACATACATTCTACATGCTACTTCATGACCTGCATGTTGGTCTGGTTGAACATCATATGGCTAAGCTGTAATAAAGCCTGGGCTTCCGATTTAACTGCTTTGATGATATTATCATCACCGCTAGTTATGTGTTGGAAGCCAGTGGCAATTTGGTTAGTCAGCCATGTAGTGTATTGTGACTGTTTTGTAATTTGGTATGTGTTCGATATTGAGTTACCAGCACCGAATAGGCCGACTACATCAGCGAATAGGTCACGCTTTGTGCGTGCCTGTGATTGGACAGCTAGTCTGCCCTTGTAATCGGCTATCAAATCATCAATGCGTGACTGTAACCATTTGTATGTTTCAACATATGTGTTGCAGTGGGTGAGGTATGCTGAGAGGATGTTCGAGATGTTGTATGTGACATGCGTCATTATCAAATTCACATCATGTAAGAGGGTCTTATTAAAGTTGCCTTTAATGAGACCACTCTTGGGAATGGGGTATGTTGATGGACACTGTGTTGGCTTGTGATATCCACATGTTGTAAGATTAAAACAATCTTTTGGTGTCCATGAACAGTTTTTTGGACTAGTCCAGGTTGTTGGACTGGGAGCACACACCCCAACACAGTACATACCCTCCTTTCGTTTGGTCCAAGCGAAAGGTTTGGGCTTGTACTCAGCTGTGGGAGTAAAAGTGATGTTGAAGAGCAATGAGGTGTGTTCCACATGTGTGATGTTGTGTGGAGCCTTATGTGTGCATCGGTAGAGTGCTGGGGCCAGATCCTTTGTGTTATAACACTTTTTTGGATCTAGGCCATTATTGGATTGTGAATATATGATGTCGAGTGTGCCCACCCCTTTGTAGGGCCCACTCATTAATTGAAACCACATAGTGTTGCTGCTGTAACCATATGTTTCATATGGTAGTCTGTGTAAGCTACAATAGGAAGATGGGTGGAACCTGACCTGCAGCAGATTTGTGTGGTACAATTTGAATCTGGTGCTACACCAGGGAGCCATGTGACTGACCACTTGGATGTTATGGTAAGGGGATTTATTGTGGATGGCTCCTTAAAGTATTTCCACACCCATCTTCCACATGAAAGGTTGTGAACTAGGTTCACTCGCTGTCCCAGTTCAATGCAGTTTTTCCCGGACACCTTCCTGGCGTCAGGGATCCAGGGAATGGCAGCGGTCAGCCTGCAACAGGAACAGCACAGAGCACCAGGTGATATTAAGTAACGGGGCCATGAAACCGTTTGCACTGTGCCATGTGGTACCATCTCAGTTTGCGTCTTGTTTTGACAGCTAAACAGCTGTTGCACACAGCTTTCACCTCATATGGACCGTGCCACCGTGGAGCAAATGCATTCTCTCTCACAAACACCTTGACCATGACTAAGTCTCCTTCTGTAAACTTAGTTTCTGTCTCTGGATTGTGGAGAGCATCGTTTGCTTTATCTGTGTTATGATGGGTTAAGTGGTTGGAGCCAATCGCAGAACCCCGAAGGTATCGATAAGTTAAGCTGTAAGTCAACAACCTAACCACAAACTCTGAATAACAGAGAATAGGAAAAACAATAACAAAAAGGGGAAAAGATCACCCAACGGATGATTTAAGTGCCACAACGACACAAACAAACGAATAACTTATCCACCGACACCGGGTGTCTGAATGAAAAGATAAACGGCTAGAAGAGCCAAATAACCAGCGTAGAAATGAAACCCGAAAAACAGTCCACAGACTGCCTAACCGGAACACAAACCAACTCAGGAGGAGCAAGTAAGTTCCCTAAATCAGGTCACATAAAAGAGATCCTACATTTACTAAATGAGATTTCTTAGATCCTAAAGTAAGTTCTTTTAGTAGTGTCTTTAAAAAGACGCTACCTACCTTACCGGCTAAATCGTAAAAATGGCTTACGATTTCGCAAAGAACCGAAAAACAGCTGGGGTTTAACCCCCTGAGGTCCGTGCTAAGCTTTTAAATGTTTTTAGATTTTGGCATGGTCTGATATTTATCTCAATTTCATCAATTTAACACACACTTACTCCAAAGTGTTTGATATTTTTATTTGAAGGACAATCACAGCTACATTTGTATGCCATCAATAGTTTGGTCAGTATCATATGCAGCTTGTAAATAGATCTACAAACACACAAGTTAAAAATAGTAAATTTTTCTGCTGTCACAAAAGATGTGAAAGCACACACTAAACTATAGTGACGAATTGTTTTGCCAATGTGCGTTTGTTCACCAAGGTCTTGGTTATGTAAGGGTGTGAAAATAGTTTAGCACATCTGAGATCTAAATAGCTAAAAACCTGTTTTTATCAGAACTGGTCACATTTATTTCAGGCTGTGGGAGGGCTAAATGCTAAATACCTGAATATTCATTTTGGCTCTTTGTTACGTTGCAACACGCGGAATGTTTGGCGTCACAACACGCGATATTCATAGGCTATATTTTCACGAGTATTTGAAAACAAGCGAAATAAAATTAATATCAGCATAGACTGTTGCTGGCAGATTGCAAGCGTAAACACAGACAAGATGTAAAAAAATAAAAAACAAGCGAAATAAAATCAATAGCATAGACTGTTGCTGGCAGATTGCAAGCGTAAACACAGACATACGATATATTTTATAACATTTTACGCTGTTTGAAAAGTATTTTGTGTGCCTATTGCAATTTGTTACATTGCGACATGCGGAATATGTAGTCACAAGACGCGGAATTCATATATTTTCACGAGTATTTGAAAATATACTCGTGAATATACTGTTGCTGGCAGATTGCAAGCGTAAACACAGACATACGATATATTTTATAACATTTTAGGCTGTTTGAAAAGTATTTTCTGTGCCTATTGCAATTTGTTACATTGCGACATGCGGAATATGTAGTCACAAGACGCGGAATTTATATATATTTTCACGAGTATTTGAAAACAAGCGAAATAAAATAAATATCAGCATAGACTGTCCTCTTCAGTTTGTGTTGTTTATGCCGGCGTTTTCACACATGGCCCGACGCACCTCCCGAAATTAGCACCTCGTTAACATGTCAATAGAAGGGGACGTTACTAAAAGGTAAAAAACTGAGTAAAAAGCAAGGTTTACTTTTGGTCTAATTAAGCTAATTTTAAAAATCCCATTTGATTTGCCAGTGCTCAAATCGGAAAGTCGCGATTCTAAGGTTTCTGTCAATGTTTTTGCCGCGTGTGTATGATAAAATATCGCGAAGTTAGAAATAGTAATATACTTGTATTGCTGCTTGGATCGGCGCCGATCCAGCCGACCTCAGGGGGTTAAATAGGGAGGAAATGGTGATTGATTTACACAGACCCTCCCACAAGGAGAAAGGCGCAACACCGCCCTCAGGTGGTAAGTCAGGGAAACAACCATGACAATCTGACTGTTGCTGCTTCAGGGCTGCGTGCGTGCAGAGGACTTTAAGTCACTCCTGAAGCTGGGTCAGAACTGTCTGCTGTGTTGCATGTATGAGTGGCCCCATGTCGGCTGGTGTGACCTCTGGGTCAATGGGTAACTTCATGATCCTCCCTGTCATAAGCTCGTAAGGGCTGATGCCCGTGGCTTTGGAGGGAGTCGCTCGCAACACAGTCAGTACAGTCGGGAGAGCATCGGTCCATTGGGTTTTGTGCTGCGTCATCTGTTTAGCTATGTGCTCTTTAATGGTGCAGTTGACGCATTCGACCATTCCTGAGCTTTGAGCTCTGTAAGGCACATGCAGTCTTTGGTAAATGTTTAGCATTTTGCACACATTTTTCATGACCTGACCTGTGAAGTGAGTTCCCTGGTCAGACTCAATCTGATGTGGTGCTCCCCACAGCGGGATGATTTGATTTGCTAACACCCGAGCGACTGTATGTGCAGTGTTGTTGCGAGTGGGGATGGCCTCCACCCATTTCGAAAACTTGTCAATGACTACAAGACAGTAACGAGGGGGAGAAGACGACAGCCTCCACGCGGCCTCCCCTGCAAGTAAAGAGAAAGAAGACCAGCTCGTGAAACCAATGTCGCCACCAAATCGCCAAGCTGGCAGACCAAAACGCAATCGAGCGTCAAGGTCCGTCAGTGATGGCGATACACGAAAGAAGAAGAAGTAACGATACCCCCCTCTGGCACTTGGCAGAGGGCCAATTAAATCTATCTGCAGTGATTCCCAGGAGCCTTTTGGAAGCTCCGGCCTGCATAACTTGGTGCGACCTGGCTTCCCCTGGTTAACCACTGCACACACCAAACATGCTTTGCATCAGTTGTTAATGTCAGCGGCCATGTTAGGCCACCAATAGTACCGTTTGACCAGCTCTCTGGTTTTGTCTGCGGACACATGGGCATACTTGTGGTACAGTTTTATGATGGGTTTTTGAATGGCGCCTGGAACAATGTACTTGCCTTCTCGGAATATCAATCCCTCAGTAACTGTGACAAGAGGGTCCTGTTTTAGATGAGGGACTAACTCTCCATCTGAGACCCACAAGTCTTTCTGACATTGTCGGAGGTCAATGGGAGCAGGTTGGATCGCGCTGATGGGCGGTGCGTCTAGTTTGTCTTGCTGCCAGGGTTTGCCATATAAGGCGGCTTGTTTTGCGAGCTGATCCGCAACGTTGTTGTTTGTTTCATGCACGTCTGGGTTTTTCGCGATGTGCGCACGTACTTTAACTACAGACAAAGGGTTATCGCGGTGGCGAACATGTTCCCATATCAACGTGATGATGTCATGGTGCTTAATTGGTTTACCCGCAGCGGTGAGGAACTTGCGCAGTTGCCATTGGGCCATAAAGTCATGTATGACACCGAACGCGTATCGGCTGTCAGTATACACACATAATGGTTCAGGGCTAGCTTTGATAGCCTCTAGCAGTGCTACAAGTTCGGCTTCCTGAGCAGACATGGTTGACGGTAGTTTGAGCAGCAGCTGTGTAGTGGCATCGGCGTTAACAGGCTGCGGGGACCATACTGCACATCCTGTGTCGAAGTGGCCATTATCCCAGAAGCGCGAGCCATCAATATACACCCGGGTTTGCCCGCTGAGCTCACAGTCCAACACTGTGCTGGGGGCCTCTGGCCGTGGCTCGCAAGTGTGCGCATGTCCCTCAACATCCCCAAGCAGGTGTGGCAGGATTATGGTATTCCATTGGTCTTTTCGCCTAACAGGCGGAGACCAGAAACCATTAGCTATGTCCAAAACAGTGAACCAACATGCATCAGTTGTTAGCTCACTTAGCAACGTAGACAGGTTAGCAACGATAGCGGTGGCTTTTGGCAAAACGCGATTTAGTCTTTGATAATCAATTGTGAGGCGCCATGTACCATTGGGTTTTGGAACCGGATAGATAGGCGAGTTCGTAGTAGAACTACAACGCCTGACTATTCCTCTAGTCTCAAGATCTGCGACAATATCGTGTACGGCTGCTTTGGCCTCTGGTTTGATCTTATATTGTTTTTGCGGAGGGTGCAGGGCACCCTCAATGCACACTTCCATGTCGACTCGGCCACAATCGTTTTTATCTTTTGCCCAAAGCTTATCATGTTTTTTTATTAGCTGTTGAACAGGATCTGTCTCGGAGATGGACATAATACTGACTGTAGTGGGGGGCTGATGCCCCCGGGTGGCTTTATTGGTCATTATCTCAATTTGCTTCTCCAAACACTGTATAACAACTCCATATTTCTGCAAAATGTCCATTCCTAGCACAGTTCCTTCACCATTATTTGGGAGATACCAGAATGGCTCCTCCATAACTACAACGCCGAGGTCTAGCGAGGTTTGTTTAGTTAGGGTGGCTAGCAAAGGTGTGTCACCTATGCCTTTGACACACATGGTCCGACTGGTTATGGGGGTAATGGGATATCTGTTACTGAGCATGAAGCGCCCGTATCAATAAGTACATCACACAACCGGCCTCCGAGGTTGCCTCTTATCTTGATACGGTTATTGCAGACAATTACGCTCCCTAAAGTTATGGAGGCCACGCACCCCTATTGTAAATTAGGACCATATTTGGCTAGTAGGTCAGCGATATCGGCCTGAAAGGCACTGCTTTGGCAGTCTGCTAATGCGCTCAGTCGCTGCTGTATCTGATCTAATTGAGATTGAACCGGTTGATACACATTTTTAGACGGGTTCGGTTTGGTAGATCTGCGGAACTCCCTATTATCAGTGCGTGCTTCGTGCTGTCGCCACTTATTTAAGTTCTGACAGTCATCCGTTACATGCCCTGCTCTGTCACAGAATTTACACAATTTACCTCGGTTATCAGTGACAACCGTGGGCTGGGGTGCCACACCCCCTTCTGTCAGCCACTGAGCGGCTGCAACATGGTGCGCACCCTCTTCCGCTCGGCCTTGGTTTAGTTTTAATTTTAGTTTTAGTTTTAGTTTTAGTTTTAATCTGGTCTCCATACTGGAGACCCATCTAACGATTGCGTCAAACGTATTAGTGGGTGGGCTTGCCCCGTGATTGAGTGCCTGTTGCACATGGTCGCCGGCATTGTTTTTTAACACCTGAAGGAATAGGTCGGCATCCCTATCATCGTCTGTGACCCCCGAGTACTCCTTGAACGTGATCCAGAGGCGTTCTGCGTACTTCTCAAAGGGCTCATCTCTGGCCTGTTTTGTCTGCATGATTTTATCCCATTCAGTGCGCGGGGGTCCCCTTAGTTCTAATAAAGTTTGTTTCAGACGCTCGTATACCTCCACGTCCGTCTCTCCACCAACGGGGTCGACAATGGTACCGCTTAATAGGGGCGCTGTGGCGCGGTGCATTAACTTGGATGGAAGAGTGATTAGGACTATTTGCCAGACGTCCCTACGTTCGAGTTTGAATGCGGCAGTTTGCAACATCAACCGGTTCCAATATGGTTCGAACGGGCCTTTGCGGGGCAACTCACCGACAATATTTTTGTGAGAGGCGCACTCGTCGCATGTAAGGGGGCGACTGACAGTAGTTTCGTCGCCGTTAGCTGATGTCATTGTTTTAAGAACGGCTATTCTCGCAGATTTCGAGGATCTCGTCCGGTTCAGGCTACGCTCCCGGATGCGGGGTGGCGGCACCGGACTGGAATCGCTATCGCTATCGCTAGGATCCTCGTCTTCTATGTAACGATGCCCACGCTTAACCCTGGCCCCGCCTCTGCCAGCAGGGGCCAGAACAGCGGAGGGGGTCCTGTTAGCTGTAGCACACAGGACCTCATCGTCGCTCTCGCTCTGCCTCCCAGACGTAGTCAAACACGAAAATGTTTCTCGTATGGCAGCTACAGGGAAACCTGAGCTACCGCAGCACTCCTCCAACTGTGACATGTACTTTAGGCTATGACGCAGTTGTTCTTGCAGATCACTAATCTGCTTGTTAAACGCGTCAGTTTGCCGGAGCCAACTTTGTTTCTCGTACGCGAAACCATTTATTTGCAGACGCAGCCTTTGCATGTCGTCCGACTGGAGTTTGGCAATCTTGCGCATGATTAACAAAGTGTTCTCATTTTCTTCCAGTGCCTTTATATCATTATTGTGTAGCAAGTAAGCTACAGCCGAGGTTAGTTTGTGATATTTCCTCTTGTGCTCTTTTTTTACGGCCAATGGTGTTATACCAATTGAGGATATCGTCATTGTTAGCGGTTAAGTCTAGGCCTTTTACACGAATGCGGACGAGTGTCTCTTTAACGTCTAGGGCCCATGAATGCATTAGAAGGCCCTGAACTACACTCATGCTACAATTTCCCTGCGCTTCCATGTTATTTCCCGTGAGGGGATATAAATCTCAAAGTTTTGGGTTTCTACGGTCCCCAAACTATTGTGGATGTTTCAATCCGTTCTACACGATGTGTGTATATTTAAGGTGCACTTTCTCTCCCTAACAATTTCACGAGAAAGAACACAAAGTACTTACCTCAAAAGAGACCAGATCCAGAATGTGGCAAGCAGAATTCCTGATCCAGAACACAGGTGACTATCTATCACGTCGGGGTCACCAACTCTAGAATCCTGTAAGATTCCACCCGAACACACCAAATGGCGGACGTGTCCGAGTGTTGAAGGATAGCGTGTAGCCTTACCTTAGTGTTACCGGAACAGGATTAAATGGAGGTTAATTAACTCCAACTCTATCTGACTCCAATGTGTGTTAGCTTTTCTCTCTGTTAACTCTTACTTCTAGACTCGTATAAGCAAATGAGAGACTGTAGTCTCTCGTCTTGCGTAGTGTGGCTCTATACGTGTTGCTATCTCTATATGAGATGCAGACGTGCCTTTGGCCTGTGTAAAGCCTAGCAAGGATACAGTTGCGTATCTTGCAACGGCACTAATGTATAGGCGGCTGACTACGGAGTGCAACGTTCTATGTGTGTGTGTTAACTTTAATCTTAAAACCACAACGTGTAACTGCCGTCTAGATTAATGAGAGATGCTTTGGTATGAAAATGTTTATTAGCCGGACTTGCAGAAAAACATCAAACAGAATTTGCGTAACGTAAGAATACAAAAACGGCTATACGCCAAGTTGCGCAGGAGGTCGTAGTACGAATCTTCTCGATGTATGCCACTTTTCCCCCTATATATACCTCACACACATCACATCACACATCACACATCAAAAGAAACCACCAAACACCAAATAAGGACATAATCACTGAAAAACGGAACCACTTCCTACGCTGTTTCTGTTTGCGCATCACACCGCCAGTCTCACAAACGGCCGCTGACCACAGATCATTTACATTTGCACCGTTCACTTTTGAACGGTGTTCTGAGATCCTCAGTAAGCGCCACCCGCACCACATCATCAATGACACCAACACACTGCTCATTACATCAGCTCTCCAACAACACCAAACATGCTTATACTGTACATGTAAGTTACAATATAACACATTAAACTCAGTGATGTGGTCAAGTCTTGAGAACAGCCCCCAGCGTGTCCTGTTTTGCTGAGACAGGATCAGTGTGGGGCCTGTGAGACGTCTAGGGCAATACCACACGACAAAATAAATTGTCTCCGCCCCTCGATCTGCCCATATGCAGATGCCTAGAGATCGGTGAGTATATCAGTGAGTGGCCCCTGCTCTGAGCTGATCCTCTTGGACAATTTGATAATATTAGACTCACCGCCCCAGCTCGACATGTAATTCTGGAGAAAAACGTGTGGTTTCAGCAGAAGATCATTAATTGAGTAATGTCTCATATGAGCAAACAGCATAAACCTGTGCAATAGTTTCCCCTACATCCTTCTGTTTTTCAGATGAGGCTTATAGCTACTTCCTTTCCGGTGGTCACTTGCGAAATGAGGGCCACTGGATCACGCGATCTATTACACATGTTAGTGGAATAATGTCTGAATTTTAAATGTCAACACTAAATGGAAAATCCATGCTGGATACATAAATAGAGCGTGAACGTTGCTGAAAAATAACGTTCTGATCAGAATGAGGTTTAAAGTAAACGTACAGGTACACGGCAGAATATTGAGCAGAATGTTGTGTAGGGAATGTAGTCCATTCAAACCAACTGCTAACTGCTACTTAAAAGTACGTTGTAACGGACTTCCCAATATTAATAGGAAAATCAGTGGTATAACTGCATGACCAGTTTTTCATGGTACTTCAGAGGTACATTTGATATTGAAATGTTGGCTCAAATTGAAAAAAGATCATAATTAACCTTCTTTTCATATTGCAGTCACTATTTTGTTAACAATTTTTTTAAATCAACTGTTTCAATACTAATTATTTAAAAGTTAATTCTTGGGGAAGTGGGTCTCTGGACATTCAGAACAGCAGCACAAAGCAAGAGCTGATTTACAAATAATCTGTGCATCCAACTAAACCTTTCCCTGGCTCATTGTTTTATGATAGAACAGCATAGGTTCCTTTTGAAGCCTCAGTGTTTAGTGTGTGTAGCCTCTCTCTGCTGAGCTACATCCTTGGCTATCAATGCCTTGCTTGCCTTGGAAAACTCTGGGCCCCTGTGGTTTCTCTGACATCCTGCAGCTGCCCATAGCCGGAGAGGTAACAACAAATTATGTCTCCCCCCAGGGCCTGTGTAGGGGGTGAGTATCTGTATTTCTGACTTGTGCCTGTGCGAAGCAGAATCAGAACGGAGCTTTTTGAGAGCTATGAAAAACGTTCTGTCTGCCTCTCTGAAAAATAATACACATCGCTCGTGTGTTAATCCACTGTCACTGCGAAACTAGGTAAGAACGCAAACACACCCATCCACGCCTGCACAGGGGTCATGCTGGATGGTAACCGAGAAAAAAACACGACTCATTTTGAGATCACAAAGAGATCGTAACGTTTCGGACTTACGACAAAACATGAAATGAGTTTAGGATTTATGATAATGCACGAGATGAGTTCCATGCCCATGTACATGGAGGTCTTTGTTCTTAGGCAGCTATTCAAAATGCAACCCCGAAGGTCAGCCAATTGGATACAACCTCCAAAGACAGTTGTCCAGCCAGCTCAGTAATAACTTTGAGGCACTTGGAAGGGAGACCTTACAGTCTTTTGTTTTTTTTAAAGATTATAAAAGGAGGAGAGGTATGTGTTGTGTCCGCCAGCAACCTAACAATGTTTATAATTGATTCCAACACTATAAACAATTACACAACTGATAATAAGAAAATCTGGAGCACTGAATCTTGCATCCAGAAACAGAGCTATTCCCTGTCCAATGGGGCACACATAAAATACAATTGAAAAAAAAGTTAAAATGGAGAAAGACTGATTGCTTGTAATGACATTTCATTTGATGTCTGACTAAATGTCTGCTCAATTCACCAGTTTAGGTGTTCTTGTGTTGCTGTAGGAAAGTAAGAAGAAGTAAGCTTTCAGTCTGGGGGAGTACAAAATTAAATATATTTCTTAACTGTATATGCTGTATGGTGGTGCAGTGGATAGCACTGTCGCTGCACAGCAAGAAGGTCCTGGGTTCGATCCTGGCTGGGGCCTTTCTGTGTGGAGTTTGCATGTTCTCCCTGTGTCCATGTGGGTTTCCTCCGGGTACTCCGGTTTCCTCCCACAGCCTGTTAGCCTAATTGGAGAGTCTAAATTGCCTGTGGATATGAACGTATGAGTAAATAGTGTATGTGCCCTACGATGGATTGGCGATCTGTCCAGGCTGTATTCCAGGCATGCTGGGATAGGCTCCAGTGACGCTAACCAGGAATAAGCAGGTTAAGATAATGAATGAACTGTATGTATCTGTGTTTTTAAGATCTAATGGGCATTTCCGCCAAGGGACTGCTATTATATAAAACATAGCGTTTGGTATGTGCATTTATTTAACCACTCTAGTTAGGTGAAGTCAATTTTGTTTAATGACTGTTCCATTAATCATCTGTTATTTTGATTTTATAAATGATTTCCCACCGGATCTGCCTTTCATCTGTAAGAAAATTAAGCAGAAAATGCATGCATTTCTGTTCAGTAGAATCTGTGTACTGAGGTTATGAACATAATCAACAGAAGTATGAGCATTTCATTTTGTGTAGGAGTGTTACAGTTTTCTTCGTTTACAGAGCACAGGTCATGCAATGTGAGGTCAATTGTACGGAAAAGCAGAAATTACTCTTGTCTTTCCTATGAGTTTTACAGTGTAGGATATTTAAGTTAGTCTGTGATTTAAAATCTATGCCAGTGCTTAGTCTTGCTGAATTTCTTTGCTAAGAGAAAACAATAAACATTAATGAAATTATTTGTTTTTCTGTTAAGAAATCATCTGTTTTTTCAAGATGCTTATGGTTGAAGTATTTAGTTATACTCCATGCTTACTTTGCCTTTTTACAATTCAATAACCTTGAAATCAATTGATTGTGTTACAGATTACAATCACTTATGGCGGTACATCACAAAGCACTGTGCCACAGGAGCACACCAGAGAGCATTGTGTGTGTACGCAGGCATGCGTATGCATGTGCATGCATGTGTGTGATTTTGATCATTTCTCCTTCAACAGGTGCAGGCCTTTGCTGTCCACCCTGTCCATTTTTCTTTAAATGTACTTTTCCGATTTTACCTCATTTTTTGGTTTTACCAATTTGGTGACCAATTACTCCCGCTGTGCTTAGTTCAATCCCCTCCCTCGTAGTTCGCTGCCGTAGTTCTGTGACCGGCAGTGACAAAGGCAGAAATGCTGCCTCCTCCGAGACAGCACTCGCCAAGCTGTCGACTGTAATTCCGGTACCCCAGAACCACTCCTGTGCGCAGCGAATTGTGTCGGCTTCCATCCCCCCTCCCTGGGGCAGACAGTCATTCGCCGCCCCGGTGGCACTCCTGGCCAGAGCCGACTCTGGCACAACGGGGAATCGAAACCCAGGTCGCCGTGGCCAGTGTCGGACATTGAAACCTCTAGACCATGCAGGAGGCCCACCCTGTCCATTTTGATGATCAAGAGTTATTTTAGAATTTGAAGCTAAGGAGGGTTATCAATAAAAATATTTTGAATGAGATATCATCTCATTCTGTAATTAACGTAGTTTGCAAGGTGAAAATGACATTATCCTAAAGCCAGTAATCATTTAGAACTGTTTTGAAAAACATCGAAAAGGGGTAAAAGGCAAGGAAATTCCTTATACTTCACATGAGATACAGGATATTATATGTCTGGATATTAAGGGCATATCATATAACCATGGCACAAGAGATATGATGGTGCAGTCTGGTAAATGACATTACAGTTTTTTTCAACTGCTAACATGCTTTGGTCAAAACTGAAGTCACATTTTCAAAACTCTTCACACAGTCAGCGAACCAGAAGTCTATGTGGGCCAAACAATTAATCATTTTTCATTGCTTTCACACAAAATGCATTCACTGACCACATTTTCCAAAATCCATGAACTCTTTTCTCATTCATACTCCACCACCCGCAAAACACTATATATTTGCAGCACATTTTTCAAATGCTAACACACTGTTTTCAAAACTGTTAAAAACGCATTCAAAACAGAATTACGTCACAATGTGTGCAGCACTGTCCAATGATGGTTTGCTGTTACACAAACCACTCATTGGCCCCTACAATACAGAGAGGCTCATTTCTTTTCTGGATGACCTGCATAAATGACTTGTGCCAGCGGAGGAGAGAGGGGCAGGAAACTCCCTACCTTCATTGTTGTGTGGGATAATGTGGCATTCCACCACTCTGCTGCAGTCACAGACTGGTTTGCTGCACATCCCAGGATGTTAGTACTATTCCTGCCTCCATACTCCCCCTTCCTAAACCCCATAGAATAGTTTTTCTCTGCTTGGAGGTGGAAGGTGTATGACCACCGTCCACATGACCAGATGTCCTTACTGGATGCCATGAATGTGGGGTGTGGAGACATTTATCCTAAAGACTGCCAGGGTTGGATTAGACATTCCAAAAGATACTTTCCAAGATGCATCGCCAGAGAAGACATAAGATGTGATGTTGATGAGAACTTGTGGCCAAATGCAGGAGAGAGGGAGAACTAGAACCCTCACAGTACTGTACAGTATGAGTGATTATACTATACATGTTGTTTTTTTGTGATTATTATTGCAGCCCTGGAATTTCAGGAAATTGCTATTTTTGTTTCAACTTTTTATTTTTCACAAGTAAATTACTATATGCAGAGATATAGAAAAAATAAACGATATTGAAGCAAATTTCTGCATTTCTGATTCATTGTTGTTACATATACTTTAGTACAGTCAATAAAGTGAAAAGGTGTTATTCTTATTCTATAATGAAATACTGATTTATGTGAAAAATCATTCAAACTTCAAAGATAAAAGTTCATAATTTATGTAATGCTCCCTGTTGTTAGTGTTTTTTAGGTCAGTGTGTTATGAGTGACAATGTATGCTTTCTGAGTGAGAATTGTTGCCTTATTTTGAGACATGTATGAAGTGTTTTGGTGGTTTGAGTGAGTTTTGGAAGTGAGATTAACTGTTTGGCCAAGATGCATGTTGGCAATGCAGACTGTATGAAGAGTTTTGAAAAAGTGTCTTCAGTATTGACCGATGCTTGTTAGCAATTGAAAAAAACTGTAAGAGGTGACAAGACACTTCAGAGTCAAGCCACAGCCATGTGTTCATCTTTGTCCGGGGACGGAGCCAGATTTGAGGACTCACACATTGCGCATGCTTGCAGTGCCAAAACTGGACAAACAAACCGCCGAATGTGTTTGTGCTGCAGGGTCACACCGGCGATCTTTGGACCAGACTGCAGAGTAAGTGAATCATCTGTATTAGGATATTTCCTACAGTTTACAGCTGCGATGTTAAGAAAAGTGAACCAGCATATTAGACACCCCCAATCCCCTCACCCCCCACAAGGATAAGATTGAGTTTGTATGTTATCAAGTTGTTATGGAGAGCCTGTGGTAGAGGGTTATGTTAAACTCAACTGAGACATAGCATGAAAGGACAGGACACGGGGTGAGCGGGGGGGGGTGTAAACCCCTAAACCCCATGTCCAGTCATTCCCCATCCTGTTTTTCAGTTTGTAACTGACTGCTAATTTCTGTTTTGAGCTACAGTCAAAAGTCCTTGTGTGTGCGTGTGTATGTGTGTGTGCGTGTGTGGGTGTGTGCGTGTGTATGTGTGTGTGCATGTGTGCATGTTTGTGTGTGTGTGCGTGCGTGCGCATGTGTGTGCGTGTGCACGCGTGTGTGTGCGTGTGTATGTGTGTGCGTGCGTGTGTGCGTGTTTGTATGTGTTTGTGTTTGTGTGTGTGTGTGTTTGTGTTTGTGTTTGTTTAATATGGAACTATCTTCCTGAGGAGAGGTGTTTGTTGTATTTTACATTGCAGTACATTCTCAATTTCAGTCCTCAGCAAATAACAACCAGGTTTTTATTGCTTTTGCTTTTATTGCTTATTTATTTATTTTATCGATTTAGCCTTTATTGCTGCTACCAGGCAAAATATCTTCAATAAAATAAATCAGCCCACCTCTTTCATCATCTCAAACAAATGAAATGCAAGAATGCCTATTGCACAGTAAGTTAAATTTATATCCACAAGAACAGGCTGGACAGAGAGACTATGAATCTGGAGAAAAGTCTAGTGGGGTACTGGAAAACAAGTATGAACATTGCTGATCAATCATTCGAAGCAGCATCATAATGGTTCATGATTAAATCGGCAACAACTAAACTCTCTTTCTCCCTATTGTTCACACCAGGATTTCTGAGAATGAAAATCAACTTGAATCAGATACCGGACAAGAAACTGAATCAGAGATAGATCCAGATTTACAGTAAGATAGTTTTTTTACATTTACATTTTCAATAGTAAGGACATTTTTGATCAGTCTACTAATCTATCTACTTTGATGCGTCCATGCACTTTTCATATCGTCATGCCACTCCCCATAACCTGTTCACAGTATGCCTCTCTCTTTCCCTCACAGAGCTCAGGGCCCGTATTCACAAAGCATTTTAAGGGTAAAAGTTGGTCCTAACTCCGCAATTTAGGAGCAAGTCCGAAAAATAATGGGCGTGTCATTCATAAATTTAGGAGTCCTACATTTTTGGGATAAGAGTATTTCACAAAGGGTTTGAGAGCTAAAAACAGCTCCTAAGTCCAGGAGAAGTTAAAAGCAGCCAAGAGGACTTCTAAGTCGCTAAAGACCTACTCACGGCAATCCGAAAATCTGCTGCGGCCGGCAATCGTTGTCGCAATCGCGTCAACACTGGAGATATTGAATGATACAGAGCTCATAAAAAGGTACCGCCTCAATCGCGAGGGTATTATATATATAATATTATATATATTATATATAGATACCCGCTGATTGTTTACGAGATGCAGACATGTAACCAATTGACTAGTCAGTATTCTTGGTTTCATGTTAAATCAGTGACACGTAGCCTACATTTGTATTTTAGAATCTTTATTAGAATATAATAGGGGTGCATCGGATCATTTTTCGGATCAGCAAAAAAAAATAACGGGACCAAAGGCGCGTTTCCACCAAAAATTACCAGTAACTATTCTCAAGGAATTGAATGAATGATAATTTCAGTTTTTCAATTTAAGTTATTTCACTAAATCTTTATTCGAAAATTTCACAAAATACATTTTTAGATTCAGTACGCCTTAGGCAATTTAACTAGGGTGGTCTTATGCCTGAATTAATTTAATAACAAATTAAAAGATCGCTAATATTTAAATTGTATTTAATTCGGTCGCGTTTCTAAAAACCTGCCTCCCAGAAAGGCATTTAGTATGAAAAACAAAGCAAACCAAAACATACATGGTTCTCTATCTCTTCGCTGTAACTCTGTTTCGAGATTTGGGGAATTGAAATACTACAGAAAAACTGTATTTCTCTAGGCTGAAATCGCGGGCAGAGACCCATCCCCTATATTAGCCAATCGCTGTCGGCATTCTGAGTAAGCTCGTTCTTGAGAAACAATGTCATCCTTAGCAACGACGTCAACCCCGTCCTCACTCTTAGCTTGAAGATTCTAGGAATTCCTTAGTATGAGTTTGTCTTTGCAGCTTTGTGAATAGGTTTTAAGGTGGGACTCCTAACTAAAAGGTTTTAGTGCGATTTAGAAATACTCCTAGTGGTAAGATAAAATGCTTTGTGAATACGGGGCCAGGTCTGTACTTGTTTTTTCATAAGCTGTTGAAAACTGTGTGATTCACTCATTTGTGTGGGAGCATATACCCCGCAGCTACTGGACCACAGTACACTCCAGCAGAGAAGAAGGGAAAAAGGGGCAAACGGGGCAGAACTGCAGGCTATCTCACCAGCCGCAACTCTTTCCCTCTCTATCTTACCCCCCACTCTCCCTGAATGTAGGATTGTTAAGAGAGGGCCTGAAACACCCCACAGAGAAAAATAATCACTCAGGGAGTCTGGCATGTGACACCCAGGCGCCTTTATCCATGAATTCCATGAATTGGTCCTTATTTATGTTCATTTATGTTGTCTGTTGTAATAAAGGGTTCAATATTGTCACTGTGCCCGGTATCTGTTTAGTTCAGACAGCAGGCGGATTGTTCCGTGGTAGAAAATTTGAATCCTTACAGAATGAATGTCAGATGTGAATTTGGAGCAACGTCCAGAGCCAGACACAGGCTTAGAATCAGGTCTGTGTCTGAGCACAGAGCCAATATCATAGGCAGAGGTGGACTCAGTCATTTAACTCATAATTCAACTACTTTGCCCTATTCCTATCTTCCACCTGCCCAGGCGCATTCCCTCCCTCCTTAGTTTCCCTGTGTAGTGTAAGCATGAAAACATCTCCACAGATTACCAAGCAAAGAGATGCGCTGCATGGGCCTTGACCAGAGGAATCATTGCTGACCACAAAATTTGGGGACAGCAATGGGGATGTTTTCTGACTAGGCTTTTCCAGCAGCGGACAATGACTCCTGACAGCAAGTATGATACTACACGTGCTATGAGGTGGGCATGGCCAGCTGGCCTGGGCCAAACATTAAGGAACACTGAGAAGAGGAAAAGATGACACTCGCAAGCCCAATCCAAATTCTACCAAAATTCAATTCCAAATTCAAATTCAATAGCCTCTAGCTCTCCACCGGGAGTGGCCTCTCACAGAGCAGGGTTTAGGGGTTAGGGCCTATATAATCAAATTATTTAGACACCCTCAAGAGAGGGGCGGCACGGTGGTGCAGTGGATAGCGCTGTCGCCTCACAGCAAGAAGGTCTCGGGTTCGAATCCAGGCCGGGGGCCTTTCTGTGCGGAGTTTGCATGTTCTCCCCGTGTCCGTGTGGGTTTCCTCCGGGTACTCCGGTTTCCTCCCACAGTCCAAAGACATGCAAGCCTAATTGGAGAGTCTAAATTGCCCGTAGGTATGAGTGTGTGAGTGAATGGTGTGTGTGCCCTGCGATGGATTGGCGACCTGTCCAGGGTGTATTCCTGCCTCTTGCCCGGAACGCATGCTGGGATAGGCTCCAGCCCCCCCGCGACCCTGACCAGGAATAAGCGGCTTAGATAATGGATGGATGGATGGACCCTCAAGAGAGTTTGCTGAAGTGAGTAGCAACGTCATTTCAGAGGTGGTGACTGCTAGAGATGGTGACTCACAATTTTACCGACTGGCAGAAGATTCCTGAAAAAGAACACTGGCTTTGTTGGAAGCAAATTAGGTGTGAACACAATTTTTCAGATTGAGATGAAATGAGTGGTGGACATATTGGGGGAGGGGGGATCTTTGACCATTCCCACATACAAAATTGTTCAAGATCCTTTGGTCTGTGCTTGTAAGCTGCCCTCTTCAATTAAAACCACACATTTTTGATCGTGTTCAAGTCTGGAGACTGATATGGCCATTGTCAAACATTAATTTTTGTGGTCAGTTAACCATTCCAATTGGAGTTTGAATTGGAATTCACATTGGAACAGGGTGTTATGGTCAGACGAGACCAAAACTGAGCTTTTTGGCCATGCACACCAGCGGTGGGTTTTTGCGTCGGAAGAAAGACGCTTATGTTGAAATGAACCTACACCTACGGTGAAATATCTGGATCTTTGATGTTATGAGTTTTTTACATGCACCATTCCTTGTGTCTACTGGTCCTTTTAAACATTCCGTTTTTTTGACAACTGAGTGTTTCCCATAAAGCATAATAGACCAAGGTTCATTATGAGGAAGATTGTTGGTAAACGCACTTGTAGATGTAGAATTAAAACCACCTCTTATAGCGATAGCCTTTCAGAAACTACAGACAGTGGGAAAACCAACAAAGTGTTGCTGGAGTACACCTTTGTATTTTTTCTTTTTAAGATGTCGTTTTATTATAAATGTTAGAGAGACAACTACATTTTAGCAGGCCCATGCTGTTTCTGTTATGTTTCAGGGGTTTAATGGAAGGACATTTCATTAGGACTGTCATGCCCTGCTGGACTTTGTGTAGAATGTCTCTGTGTGAAGTTGACAAATACTCCGGAGGGAGCATCTTCTCCCCGCTTTATCAACACAGTTTGGCGTGTAGAATTGCCTTTCTGTTTTAGTCTAGTCTTTCCGTCCAGATAAAATATGCCTTTTGGAGTTCACCTCGCAGTTACACATCATATCTGTTTTAACACAAGTAAAGTAATCATTATTTAACAAGTTTAATAAGATAATACAATTAACACCATTCCCTTCCAATGGTTTACCTTCTCTTAAAAATATCTGCCAATCAATTTAGAGGGCCTATTGCAATATGTTTACCTTATTCCCCATGACTTGCTGCATTTTTTTCGATTTGCCCAAACTTAATTGCATTGAGACACAGGATTGTACACTACTAAATGGAAAGGTGTTTATTGGAACTGATAACCAGCTTCTGTATTGCTGCTGAGAAAAATTATAATGATGGTTTGGGGATTTTTCTGTCACAGCCACCATCACAAATTGAGTGATTACACCTGCTGCAATGATTGTTAGTTTGTACTTAATTTACATTTAAATGTGTTCTTATCAATATTCAGTGGAGAAGCTGTGTAGACACTCCCATTTCCTGGTTTATGTCAGGCATAATTATATACTGTATGTAGGTGTCAGAATTTTATAACTCATTTTATTAGTTTTGATTGATACAACTATATGTACAGTACAAGTTAACTATTCCCAGTTCTACAAGATTATGTATCATGAGTGGATATGTAAAATTGGGAAAAAAGATAGTTTGGGATGTGCTGGTATTTTAATTTATGAAATTTTGGAATCACAGTAATCATTTTGTCTACTTTTTGTTGTTGTACTTAAAATGGTTTATGGTTAAATGAGGCTTTAAATAGTAATATTTTTCAGCAATGTTGAAAAAATGAATGTTAAAACAAACTAATTGTATGTCATATTGTGCACCTTGTATGATTATGACGTTTGCACACTCTCACAATTTTGTTGTTATATATTTAATGATAATAATAATTTTTCAAATGTCAGCATTAAAAATATGCAATATTGACAGATCAGTGTCTGATTTCAGGACAATGTGTTTTCAGCTCTCTCTCTCTCTCTCTCTCTCTCTCTCTCTCTCTCTCTCTCTCTCTCTCTCTCTCTCTCTCTCTATCTGTCTCTCTCTCTCTCTCGCCAGGCTAAAGGTAAAAGTCCAGGTAGACACAGAGTTCAGTCCTGCAGTTTGTGAGTGCTTTTTGCTTCATTGCTTGCATGTGTGTTCATCAGTTGTTTTGGTCTAGTAACTGCAGACGGCTTTTGGGATAAGGGTCATGCTTATCAACATTTTTGTCTTTCCCTTGTGTCATTTCTGTAGTCCACATTATGTGTCTCCTCGCCTGTACCTCCCCCGTCTGTTCTCTCGGAAGCAAATATAGGGTTCGCTCTGTTCCAACTCCCCCCAAAACACCCGCCCGTTCTCTGGCTCTGCCCCTCCTCTTACCCTACAGTAAGACACATTACAATGTGACATTTACACATTACTCTGCTTTTTCATAGGTCAAACAGTGGACATGTGTTCATGTTAACTGAAACACTACCAGTCTTTATGCGATGTGAGTGCTTCCCTGAGAAGACATGCTCATTCTGTTGCGAAATGCCCCCAAAAAAATCTATTCACAGTAAAAGACAGTCACTGTCATTCGGCATCGTTTCTCTTGCTTTGTGTTAAACTGCATCATCCATTCTCTGTTGCAGACTGTAATGAGGGGAAGATTAGGTCAATATCAAGCTGATGGTATGAAGCAAAATATTGAGTAAGTACAGAGACACTACAGAATATGAATAACACTCTCTGTGATTGTGCTGTACCTAGCCATCTCAACACTTATTTATCATTGCGTTCATAAGTATAATATAAAGCAACTATTATGTAATTTGAAAAAAAAATATATATATATATATAGTCATCTTGCACTGGTCAAAAGGGTGGCCAATGACATGTGATCAGTGTTGACCTCAACATTTTATTCAGTAAAACTGAGCATGCCAATGAGGTAGTTGACTCTATATGACCTTACAGAAGTGGGAATGCCCTGCTAACAATGCCAGTCAAGGCAGTCAAAAATCAGCTGCTGTGTACCATGTAAAAGCACTTCTCCACGCTATGCTGCAGTGACAGTGCTATCTAATGTGTTATCTTGACACTGCACACCAGTGAGAGCATCCTTTTGCACTTCCCTCTGCACCCACTCTGTGAATCTCCATCACCCACACACTGCCAGCTTCTGATCAGTGCTATTCCAATGGAGCCCACTGGCAGTACCGAAAACCCCAAAAAAAACAGAGTCGGCTCTGGCCGGGAGTGCCACCGGGGGCGGTGATTGGCTGTCCGCCCCAGGGAGGGGGGAGGGAAGCTGACAGGAAGTTCGCTGTGCACAGGAGTGGCTTTATAGTACCGGAGTTGTGGTCGACAGCCTGGCGAGTGCCATCTCAGAGGAGACGGTACTTCGCCTTTGTCACTGCCGGTCAGGTTAGAGTTTATTAGTTTCACACACACAACCTCAGCAAACAAAGAGTTGAATCACACGCGACTCAAACATGAGAGAGAGGAAGAGGGTCCTTTACTTTTCTTTGCTCTCTCTCTCTCTCTCTCTCTCTTTTATTGAACAGTTTTATTCATTTTGGAATCAGCCAGTGTTTTAGGTTTCTCTGCCCTGAACAGATGGGAGCAGTGAACCCTTATGGGTGGAACACTGCTGTGCTTGTAATTATAGTGTAGCATAATATCCTGTGAATAAATTGTACCTCTATATTAGTTATTCCCTACAGGTTGCGGGTGATAATTGTAGAAAATGCCCCATTGTAGATACTCCCCATTTGAGTTCAGCAGCGGTTCTCAACCTCGGTCCTGGGACCGACTATGTATGCTTGTTTTTGTTCCAACCATAATTACAACCTCCAAATTGTAACTAGCTGTTAATTGCTCTTAATTAGACACCCTTAAGTTCTATTCAGCATGATTTATTATTTTAGGGCCATGTTATATCAGAAATAGCTATGCATACAATGAACAATAAATTCACATCATATTCACATCCCAGGACTTTAGTCAGTCAGATCAACTAATGCTCTCATTTTCACATGATTCATTTAGAAAGCTGTTACCGTTTTTAATTGATTCAATTATAGACTGGCAGGTGAAATAAGTGGGGGGGGTTGAAAGTATGGCCACCTTGTCACTGAATGTAAACCATTTGTGGAAAATGAAGAGTTCAATGCCAGAGCAATTGGTAATGAGCCAAACCTGCATTGTGTTAAAATACGTTGAAGGAAAAAATGATGGTAGAACTTACATATATGTTTTCAACAGCCTTAACTGATCGAGAGATTGGCTGTAACAAAAACCAACACACACATTGTGTCCCCAGGACCAAAGTTGAGAACCACTGCTCCAAAGCACTCATTGAATTATTGGTTGAGGAAGAGTTATTTGTTGCAGTGCCGTAAATGTCTCCACTAGAATGATTGATCTTTATTTAAGGGAAGGGGAAACCCTCTGCACACTCAATGTTCTGTTATTCATCGTACTTCCTAGTACTTCCATTTTCATTTTCCTAGACGAGGGAAATTAATGTGACAAACTGTGTTTATTTCATTCTGTCTATATCTGCTTTGTCAACCATTATTTTCTAGCTGGCATATAAATAGGCATATTTTTGGTTTGCAGTTTGGATTACACTGATATGCACAACACTAGGGAGTATTTACCATTCACTGAGTGGTTAAGTAAATAAAACATTGGGAAGGTTATTGTTTGGATGTATTAGGAATTTCGTAATATTTATTCTAAAAACAATAAACTTGTGTGGGACACGTACGTCCAACTAGACACTTTGGCTGGATTTTTATAATCCTAATTGATATAATTTTTCCAAAAATGTGTTACAGTTTCAGGTAGATGTACATGTTCAAAGATAATTGTACAGTAATGTGCTGATATATTACTGATCAATAAAAACTTGAAAACGTGAACTTAACTGTTTGATGTCCAAATAATAGTTATGGATATGCTCTGTACATATTTGTAGTGCTGGATATGTTCTGTTCACCCAAACGCCATCGCAGTAAATTTCAAGCATAGTCATTCTCAAAACACAAAGGAGCACGTTTATTGCATTTTAAATTCTCTCTGCACCACACTATAACACAAACTTCAAACATTACACTACAAAACAAAACAGGCACAACAACCAAGCTGTGACCAAGCTATTGAATGGGTTAATACTGAAGGTACTGACATGAGTAGCAGCAACGTTCACCAAAAGGAAGTTGTGAAACCCCCCAGAATCACCACAAACGTCACAGAAAGAATGTGTTTTGATGCAATGGAATAATACATACAGTTGTTGTTTGGCTATTTATGTGTAATGAGTTTTGATTAAATTAACACTGCTTGAGACTGCTTGAGTACTTTTTCCACCCTCACTTGGAGTGTCTCAGAATGGTACAGAAGAATGGACCATCCAATGTTCTATGTTTATAGGAAACACCTCAAACTAGAGTAGTTAGAGTTGGAGTCTGACTCATTTTATTAACACATTAAACAGTCCATAATGCTATGGTTCCTTGTAGATGCTTGGCTTGCTGGTCGACAGTGCGACCTCAGACATCTGAAGAATGGGAGAATGCTAAATTAGTAGTAGTGATGGTTTGAGAGAAATTACTGGGCAGTACTGCAGAATTCAGCACTGTAGAGTAGGGCATTGTTTCTCAAACAGTGTGCCATAAGAAAGGCTTAAAACTTAAAAACATTTTTTGTTAACTGTCAGATGGAATGAAAGTGGTAAGTAACAACAATCTTCATGTCAAAATATGCAAAAATGCAGCAAGCAAGCTTGCAAGATGCATCACATTTCGAAACATTTCGAAACATAACCACACGCACCCCAACCCTTTTCGATGTTTTTTTTATAACCTTAGCAGTAGCAGTAACACCATGGCCTGAAGTTACTTCCGTTTTTTTAATACACTATTCTTCCAAACCTACGGGGGGTTCTTGCTAGACATTAGAATACACATATATTTAAGGAATTGAAAATGCTTCTTGAGAACACGTCTTTATATGGTTTAATAATATTTCAGAAAATAAGCACTTCAAGTTCCCAAAACCGGAAGCTACTGGGTACTTTTAGTTCCCAGTCAACTTTGATATAAAGAGATATAGAATGGGGTTATACAAAAGCATTGAAAACATAAGGTTGTATGCACATATGCAGCACGGACAGTAGCATGATGAGTCGAGATTGTTCATCTTTACAAATCTAAGGACAAACGGCAATGGGTCACACAATTTGAAAATAAAAAAATAGCGTGCAATCTCTATTCGACACTGAGCAATCAAAATACTAAGTATAAATGTAATAATTTGACTTAAGAATAGTCTTCTGAGTCTTCTTAAAGTATTACCTCGGGCATTCTGGAGAGGAGAGAAAAGGCAGTGCTTGTTGATAATCTATTTCAAAATAACAAACACATTATTATTCTCCTTCAGTACATTTGCATATATATTTGTTCATTTGCCAGATGTGACTTAAAATAATCTGCATGCAATAAGGTTAGATGGACACCAGTGTAGAAAGATGAATTTACAGTCAAAACAAAGGGTCATTGCATTAAATAATGCTCCAACAACCATATTGGCATGCAAAAGTGTTGTACCGAAGTAGACATATTAATACAAGTCTATAGTAAATGTGTTATAAAAATATAGTGATATAGTGCTATAATAGATATTGCGAAGCAGCAGTGGAAAAGATGTGGCTGAAGGCAAAGAAATATTGCCAACCATTACTGGTTATAGGCAAATAAATCAGCTTTCACCTTGAGACAGTTGAATGTTGAAAGCAGGCAATCATCATTTTATCTGATCCATGGAATTCATTTTTAAGTTTCATTTGAGGTGCTACCAAACAAATTAAGACTAATCTGTACTTAAAGTGTCAAAAGCCATAATAACCCCTTTGTTAAGGTCCTAGAACAAAGAATGAAGGCTTCAATGTAACGTGCAGACTCAAAAACGACTGTTAACTTGTTGACATTCTTCATGGAAACAACAAAAGCTTTTCTTTCAAAGACATTTGCAGCTGTTCTATGAGAAAATAAAAACGGAGAATATAATTTAATTGACTGTACTAAGCACTCATTAATCAGAGTTGTAAAGGCAATTTACTTGTATGTGCTCTTTGTAAGAACAACTAGACACTCCCTAGGGTTGATTTAGAAAGATTTACTGTATTGACTTTTGTTACAGAGACCATCAAATGTCAAGTTTGAAAACATGTTGAATCATGGTGTGAAGGTAAGCTACTGATGGTGATGGCACCATACAAATGATCCTATACACACACGCACACACACACACACACGCCTCCCTGCCACCCTCCAACCTAACACCACTATGTCTCTCACCTGTCTCTGCCAGAGGGTGTGCTCTGTAGTGTCTGCCTGCTTCCCTCTGCAGCAAGGGAACAAGGGAGAGAGAGGGAGAGAGAGGGAGCCATACCATGGGAGAGAGGTGGAGGTTGCCAGGAACTTCTGCGGTCATAACTGTGGGAGAGGGAAAGGAAGAGAGGGAGGTTTAACTCCGTGTATCACAAATTGTGTACGTTTATTTTTATAATGGATATCAATTCATATAGTGTTTAATCTAAATGATGGCTATAGAAATGATGCATCCTGTTCATGTGTTACTTTTTAAAATGTCAATAGTTACTGGTGAAAATATTTTTAAATGGAAACTATACAGCTTTATGTATGTACATACAGGATTACGCAGTACAGACACTACACACATAGTTAATGCAGTGTACACACACTGGCTGACACCAGAGTGCTGCAGCCTGCACATTAAACTGACTGACAGTGATACACACAGTACTTACCAGAGTTTGGCAGCTATGATGATTGCAGACACAATTAACAGTGAGGAGATGGTCACTGTGACATAGAATTGAGGATCAACTGAAAGAGAGAGAGGCCAGTGTAACCTGCCCCAATCAGAATGGAAACTCAATTTCTATTCATATTCCAAAAGTTTAACTTGAATCCAAGTACAGTGGGAGCTGTAGTTCCCTCAGCCAGAGCATGGCTTATTGACTTATAACATTATGGCAGACACTGCGAGTTCACATAGGTCTGGATTAAATAAAAATGTGTCGTTAACTTTTTTAAATTTAGCAATCACAAAAATGAATGGCAAAAACTGTGATTGCATTGAAAAAAGTAACAATTCACTTTATTTGTAAATTAAATGTAAGGATAACATTTTAACTGACTTCAGGCTATAGTTGTCTTCTGTACCTACCTTCCTCTGGCTCCTCATGGACATCTCCTTCCTCCTCTATATCTCCCAGTAAGGTCTGTTGTGGTCTAGAGGTCGGAGAACTCTGTTGTTTCCAAGGCTTGGTCACCTTTTGATGACCATCCAATTGTTGGCCAGACACAAATTGACTCGTCTCATCTTCGTTTAGCTCCGTGGGACCCCAAACAACTGCCCAGAGGGGGGTGGGAGTGGCTTGGATTGTGACGGACAGCTGAAGTGAGAGTGGGCCTCTCTGTGTCTCTCTCACCTGGTCCCTTTCACCTCCTCGCTTTGCTCCCCTTTTCTGTCCCCCGTCACATGACATGGGGCGAGTCGCCACTGCAACCAGGAGACAGCAGAGGGCGGCCAATCGGGTTACAGGAGAGAGGAAGCTGGGACACAGAGAGAGAGAGAGAGAGGGGTTAATTCAGCACAGTGTGGACGGACTAGGGAGGGCACTACAGGGAAAGGGTCATTGAGTCCGTATGCTAGCCTGGCCACCTCTCGCTACGTCTTACCATCTCTCCATCGCTTCAGTCGTTCACAACACTGGTCTTCTGATCATCTCTCCTGAATGAAAATAAGGAAGAGCCGGGCTTATTCGGACACTTGCTGATCCTGAAAGCGAAATAAACTGTCAGAGAGATTAAAAGTAGTGAAGGATTCCACATAGACAAACAGAATGACACGCACAAACCCGACACAGTTTTAAAATGTACAAACACGTGAAAGATAGTATTACACTTTCCGCACATGGTTCACCCAAATACGCACACCTGCTAATGACATTAAGCATGGACACACATGCAGACTGCCTCATTACTTGGGAGATGCACATTTCACTCATCTAGGTGAGCTGTTCAAATACGGCTACAATAAATACTGCCATCTATGCATAGCCACACACGCACACACAAGCTATACGCTGACATGCCTACCTCTCACAGCAGAAGGAGGGAGTGAGGAAGGAAAGGGAGAGGTAGAGAGGGAGAGGGAAAAAGCATTAGTTGCCTTGGAAACAGAGACATGAGGAGTGTGAGAGGGAGGTAGAAAAAGTGGGAGAGATTTAAATGCTAATTATGCTTTTTTAAACGGGTGCAATTAAATTGACAGATACAGACAGAGAAATAGATTTTATGACAGAAATAGATAGGGGGATTATTAATGTTTTAATTGGCCACACTTTATTTTAAGAGTCTGTTCATATGGTGAGGAAGTAGATTATATAGGCTTAATTGCCAGCATTATAAGTATAATCTATGAAGTACCCATTAACTTTTAGAAAAATATAAAAGATAGTTAGGGTACTGTATTAATCTTTTTTTTTTTAGTACCACTTCAGTCAGGAAGGAAGCAGACTTTGCCAAATGTAAACCATAAATGCATCACCATCGTGACGATTTTCAAAACAACGATATTTGAATAATTTATTATGTTATTTAACTATATTGTGTGTGAGTTTTTTTGTGTGTCTGATGGGTGGGGGGGTTAGGGGAGGGTTTTCATTATTTTCTATTATTATTATTATTATTTTTTTTTCTTTTTTCTTTTGGTATGGGATGGACAGGTAAAAGGGGGGATGGAAAGTGCATATTTGTTAACATATTGTCTCATTTTGTTAATATGCCATTGTACAGATGTGTCATATTTTTGTGATTTGTGCACTATTTAATTATAAAATCAACAAACCCCCTCCCCCAAAAAAACTATATTGTAAACTACCTGTTTACAGTCTATTTTTTGCAACTGCTTGAAAAATAATAATGTATTAACTGATTTGTATAAACATATTGGTCTTCATTAAGAGGGGAGAGGTAATAATGCACAAAAGAATGAAAGGTAGAGAGAATAATTATGTATGAATTCTCATCACACAGAGTGTGGCATGAGGGAAAAAGAAACAAACATTAGGCAGAAGCACAGGTATTATATACAGGGAAACGCAATTCGACAGACATGACAAACACGATAAATGATTTTGACAGAAGGTCTCGGCTTGGCACGGTCACTTCATGCGTGCGATGAAATATTGGCATAGAAGGTCATCAGTCATCCTCACTCTGTCTACATCTCTCCGATCTCTCTGTCTGTCACAGCAGCTCTTTCCCTCCCTTCACCTGCTCGGGCTTTGATGCTGCTTTTTATTTTTTTCCACTGGAAAAGCTACACTGTTGCGTTTGATGGCCTTTTGCCATAGAACACAGAAATGAATATGAGCTGCAATGGATCGCCCTTTAACATTTCAGCTGAACGTTTGCCTTCCTGGAGCAATTTGTGTCTCAGTAAACTACTAGTCTGAGAAGGTTTATTCACATGCACGTGCAGTTATTCGAATTCTCTGAAAGTACTGTATTTGAGATCAATCTAGTGATTAACATAATCACATCATGTTAGAAGCAGCTGGAAAAAAATATTTTGCTATTTCCTTGGTCAGCTACATTGAGCAGAGTCAACCACTGAGCAGTATATCAACTTAATGGAAGAAATAAGCTTTGCTTTAACATTGATATTTCTGCCTATTGCTGCCTTTGTTGTATTTTGAAAGATTCCAGAACAATATTCAGAAAACCTGTGATTGTTTGTTATATTGATTAATTAATTATTTACATACAGGGGCATAGCACACAATTCTGGACCCTATACATATGCAGTCTTGTGGGCCCCCTTCCCCTCTTGATCCATGACTCTCATGCATCTTTAGAAAAAAATTTTTTTAATTGAATCAACAACTATACACATGGCGGCACGGTGGTGCAGTGGATAGCGCTGTCGCCTCACAGCAAGAAGGTCTCGGGTTCGAATCCAGGCCGGGGCCTTTCTGTGCGGAGTTTGCATGTTCTCCCCGTGTCCGCGTGGGTTTCCTCCGGGTACTCCGGTTTCTTCCCACAGTCCAAAGACATGCACGTTAGGCTAATTGGAGAGTCTAAATTGCCCGTAGGTATGAGTGTGTGAGTGAATGGTGTGTGTGCCCTGCGATGGATTGGCGACCTGTCCAGGGTGTATTCCTGCCTCTCGCCCGGAACGCATGCTGGGATAGGCTCCAGCCCCCCCCCGCGACCCTGACCAGGAATAAGCGGCTTAGATAATGGATGGATGGATGGAACTATACACATGAATCTGTAGTGGTTATTAGGGTAATCGCTAATGAACTGCTTATACCACATTTAAA
Source organism: Aldrovandia affinis (assembly GCA_029706075.1). NCBI lineage: Eukaryota > Metazoa > Chordata > Actinopteri > Notacanthiformes > Halosauridae > Aldrovandia > Aldrovandia affinis. The sequence continues at coordinate 1,345,273 of JAINUG010000182.1, read as the reverse complement.
CAAATAATTAGTAAGATTAGTTAGATTCTCTGGCCATAGTCCTGGGTCCTCTGGCAAATACCCTTCTGCATTCCCCTCACTTTTTTCCACTTCCTCCTCTGTCTTCTCCTCATCCTTCTCACTACCCTCAGAGCAACCTTCATTTTCCTTGCTCTCTTCACCTCCATCATCCTCTTCACTAGTCCTACTGCTACTCTCTGCCTCTTCTTCCTGCTCACTCTTTGCCTCGATCACATCTTCTTCCTGCTCACTCTCTGCTACAAGGACAGGCCCCTCTACAAGCATGAAGCATACAGGATTGATATTAGCCTCTTAACCTGTTTATAATATACAATGAAACAGGCTACAGGCTAGATTCTGCTTAAATTACCAGCTAGCTAGCTAACTATCATATTGTAGCTAGCTACGTTAGCTTGTCTTGTTTTAGAACTGGATCAAATGAGTATTCAAAGACAAAGTTTCAATGCATTTCACCATCACCAGTAGTATGTTTGCCCGCATTTGCGATTGCGTTCAGCCAGTAGCGAGAGTGAAACTGAAATGAGATTAATCGCGATTTTTTAAAAATGAACGCGGTATCCATTTGAAATGAATCGCATGCGTTAACGTGTTAATGTTGACAGTCCTAGTTCAATCGAAACAACGTACCGATATTAGCTTAAACCACTCTTAAACAGTGTTAGCAAGTTGCTTACCTTTCTTTTGAAAGAAATTAGTGAGCAGCTGTTTTCCCTCAGTTTGCCTTTTTTCTCTTTCTTTTCTTTTTTGATACCCTGACTTCACTTTCTTCTGGAAAGACATGATTGACTGAAACTTGCGGGCTCCAGCATCAGCACCAGTCAGCGTGATTAGCCGTGTTTGGCGACAAATCTTAGTGTAGGTATGTTACCTTATCCCACCAGATAGAGCATGAAAATACCTTTAATTTGATACCTTATTCACTCTCATATCTTAGGTTTTAAGGAAGTTATGTTCATTTTTACACTCTGAATATTGCATATTGACCCCTACTGTTTTATGATCTTGAAACAAAAGCTGTGATTCAATAACATAAATGCCCATAACTTTCTTAAAAATAAAGATAATTGCATGACATTTTCGGTAATTGCAGATTGAAGCATTCTAAAAAAAGATATGATAGTATATCTTAATTTGGATTATCTGAAATTACATTACATAATCAATTAATCTCATAATTACATGTTGCGCACACGCCACGACACGGCAAAAACCACGGCAGGCGGTGAGCATTTGGGTAAAGATATCTCACATTCCGGGTCAAAAATATCGCATTTCGCATCGACAGATTTCAATGAAATTTCACCAGAAACAAGATAAAATGTTAAATTAACGTCCTGGATACCTTTTATTTAGTCCTGAACTTGCAATATATCATTATGAAAGCACTAAACACGAGGCTGACTCTGAAGTGTAGCGTATGAACAAACCGAGCAATGTTTAATCAAATTTCGGAAACAATATGGAGGATCGAGTTTTCAACTACGTTATATCGCAGACATATGGTGGAAAAAAAAACCCGACAGCCCTTGAAAAGCCTGCATTTTTGGGGTACGGCCATAGTCTCTCGTAATCGCTGGCACAGGGACACAGGCACATCTAGACCGCCGCTGCGCACAGGAATTGTAACATACCTACTTAGTGCAGGGGGGCGGACTAAACCATTTGCGCTTTTCGAGAGGGGAGGGGGCCCAGAGAGCCTCCAATATTTTTATGGATATAAAGTTCAGTCTCTCAACCTATTTATTCAGCCAATATAATTTAGTAATGACACTAATTACTTAGAAATTTAAAATTGCAGACAAATGTTTTTTTTCTTCATTCCAGGCTTTTCAAGGGCCCTCTCCCACTTGGGGCCCTAGGTAGTCAGTTCCCCTTTTCCCCACTACGACGCCCCTGTTTACATAATCTAGCCCAGCACTTTAAAGCTGTTGTTTTTATTTCATTATTTTATTGCTTGATAATATTTCAACAAAGTTACAACTTAACAGCTGAATGATTCCTGTTTGATTATCAAAGAGCAAATACTTAACTCTTAATATTTTGCAACAACTGTCTTCCTCTCATAAATAAACTCTAGTCAGAGTGCTGTTTGTGGTATCACATTGGTTCTAAACAGTCAGTCAGTATGGTTTATTTCTGCATGAGTCACTATATTAAGGCTGCACATGTGATCACTATAGCTAAGTGAGTCCACTCTTGCAGGAAAAGAGGGTTTGTCTTCTGATGTTGAGTGCATGTATAGCCCATTTGTGCATGAGACAGGATGTTCTCACTGCTAGAATTAATGTCTTTGGTGTACAAACAATTAATAAACTTCCAATGCAGGACTGGCTCACCTATAAAGCAATGCTAGAGCACTCAATGAAGGCAGGGATGCATTCATCCAAATCACTCAGTATATCTATTGTAGAAACAGGCAGGAACAAAACTACTGATGTTTTGACATCATCGGACGTCTTCTTTAGAGCACTTACATTTTACATTTACATTTTAGGCATTTAGCAGACGCTCTTATCCAGAGCGACTTACACGATGTGCATTAATACATGGTAGGAACAATCATAGTTTGCGCACGAGATCAGTGCAGTAATACAGCGATATACATAGTTGTAGGCAGCTGCATACCATACCTGTAACACTGGGAAGGAAAAGGTTATTTAATTTATTATTAAATGAGAAGGCAGGGATACATGTACAAGAAGTGTTGAGCAAGTTGGCAGTGGTGATGACAATAGGCTAGATGTACAGAATTCAGTGGTAGTGGAGTCTGAAAAGGTGGGTTTTGAGTCTCTTGCGGAAGATCACAAGTGATTCCGCGGTCCTGACCGATTGCGGAAGGTCGTTCCACCACCGAGGGGTCAGGACAGAGAAGAGGCGAGACCACGAGGAGAGGCTGCCGGGCACCCGGAGGGATGGGACAGTCAGTTTGCCAGAGGAGGCTGAGCGGAGGGATCTGGCTGGGGTGTAGGGTGTGATGAGTGTCTGGAGGTAAGGGGGAGCAGTTCCTCTAGCCGCCTGAAAGGCAAGTACCAGTGATTTGAATCTGATGCATGCTGCAATGGGGAGCAAGTGCAGAGAGGAGAGTAGAGGGGTGACGTGCATGAACTTGGGTTGATTGAACACCAGACGTGCAGCAGCATTCTGGATTAGTTGCAATGGCTTGATGGCACAGGCCGGTAGGCCTGCCAGCAAGGAATTGCAGTAGTCCAGATGCAACCAGGGCCTGGACCAGGAGTTGTGTGACCTCTTGGGTGAGGAACGATCAGATCCTCCGGATGTTGTGGAGGGAGAATCGGCAGGTCCAGGTGATTGCTGTTATGTGGCCCAAGAAGCACAGCTGGTCATCCAGGGTCACACCAAGACTCCTAGCAGACTGGGAGGTGGTGGGATGGACAATCATCAGCCCTGCAGAGATGTCAGCCAGGTTCAGCTGCCAGGCATGCATCGATCTGTGCCAGGACCTGCGTCTCAGATGGAGAGAAGGAGAGAAAGAGTTGATTGTTGTCAGCATAACAGTGGTAAGAAAAACCATGAGCAGACATAACAGAACCAAGTGACTTAGTGTACATGGAAAATAGGACTGGGCCTAGCACCGAGCCCTGTGGGACTCCGATAGAGAGGGTGTGGGGAGAGGAGAAGGATCCTCTCCAGGCCACCTGGTAGGACTGGTCAGCCAGGTAGGACTTGAACCATGTCAGTGCAGATCCAGAGATTCCCATCTCGACGAGAGATGAGAGCAGGATCTGGTGGTCCACGGTGTCAAATGCAGCTGACAGGTCAAGGAGGAGGAGGACGGAGATAAGGGATTGGGCCTTAGCCATTTGAAGAACTTGCTGCTCACCGCTGCCAACTTGCTCAACACTTCTTGTACATGTATCCCTGCCTTCTCATTTAATAATAAAAAAATAAAAAATGACCGCAAGGAGAGTGAGAGCAGTCTGTGTAGTGGCCTGCCTTGAACCCAGATGGTTATATACAGCCCGCTCTAGTGTTTTGGAGAGGAAAGGGAGGAGAGAGACAGGTCGGTAGTTGGAAATGACAACAGGATTCAGAGAGGGTATTTTGAGGAGGGGGATGACATGGGCGCTTTTGAGGGAAGAGGGGACAGAGCCAGAGCCACTTGAGCTGTACTCTCCTTTGGTATGTACACTCATCTTTAATATACAGTGAAAATTAATACATTACAAATTACTTATGGTTCACATGTGAATTAATCAGCATACCATAAACATCCCCAGTAAAATGTAAGTAATTTACATTAGTGTAAAAACTAGCAAAACCAAAAAACCCCATAAATAAATCAAATAGTAACCTTTCATCAGTAAAAAATTTTTATTATATATTGCCCTTAGATTAGATTCAACTGTGCCAAGTGTAAAGATCCAATAAACTTCCTGGGTTTAAGATTGGTTTAAGTGGTAAGTTGTAGGGTAAAATGTGTAAATAAAGGTATAAAAAGTCTGATTGAATATGTTTTCATTTTTTTCAGGCTGAAAAATGGCAAAGGTAAAAAAGTTGATTGATTTTTTCAGACTTGAAAGAACAAAAGGTGTTAGACTTTTTGAAAGACTTTAAGGAACTGTGCATGCAAATTAGCGACCAGTGGTTCCTTTACAAAAACCATCAAGAACAGTTTTATTTCTTAAAATAGTACCGTAAATCGCTTTGGATAAAAGCGTCTGCTAAATGACATATATTATTATGATTAGTTTCAATATAATCGTATTAATTAAACAACAAACTCGTTCTCAAGATGTTCTGTAGAACTACATGGTAATTTTATAGAGCCCACTGTTGCTATGGTGCTTGGATGTTTTTTTGATGATATGTCGCCCCCTGACGGTCATACACCTTCCTCTCATACAATAACAAAGAGCTATTGTCACCATGTCACACATATTTTTCAGATGAATCCAAGTTTAACATCAAACTGAACTCAATCTGAGCTGCACTCTTATTTACGAATAGGTCCAGTGTCCACGTTAGGCCAAAAAAAGTATAGGGTAATTGCTACATAACAGAAAGCGCAAGCGAGGCACATTCGTGTTGACAGCAGTATGAGTTATTTTTTAATAAACAAGTTAGTCTCCTCATTATCATATTCATAACTTCTACACACCATTGATCAACAAACTGCGATCGGGGGCATATAAGCAGCACTTCATCGCAACGAAAGAATGCTGCTGTTCTACCAAATTCGCCGGAAGTTGCCTCAGCGTTAACCAGTCCGCTTTTGTTTCTTGACCTTAATCACCGGAAGTGGGGCGCAGACGAGTCGGGTAGCCCCGCAAGAGAAGGGAAAAAAAGAAAAAAAATCGAAGGAAAAAAACTCGGTGAATTTGTGGGTTCGGGCAGATTTGGACGGAGTTTCCGAACTGTCCCGGCCCGAGGGAGCCCCGGGAAGGAGAGGGAGTCGCCAGCACCGGTAACTGCTACTTATTTCCCACTTCGTTAAATTTTTTTCTGTGTTAATTTGAGTGACTCGCATGAGCCACTTCTCTTCTGTGTCTCAACAGCCGGAAGTCTGCATGAGGCTGTGCCTCACACCGAGGCTTTGGCGTCGACTGTTTTTTTTTCCTCTGTTCGTTTTTTTTTATCCCCGAGTTTTTTTCCCTTTTTTTATTTTCACAGAGACTCGAACGGGGGAAGAGATGGAGGCACAGGGAGGATATTGTTTTCTAGCGGAAGTTTATTTAGCTATGTCTTTTAAATAGTTGTTTTAAGCTATAAAAAGAATGGAGTAAAAACTGGCTAGCTACCTAGTTGTGCCACGAATTTTGACTAGCTTGCTAGCTAGCTAATAGCTATGTTGCACAAATGAAAATAGCGATCTAGATGGCTAGCTAGCTGTTTACATAGTTAGCTAGCTAGTTTTATAATCTCTCGTTACGCCCATCTATTAGCTAGCTAACGCTGGTTATTTTTCAAAGCCCAAGTGACAGTTGCTTGATGTCCCCACACGAAACAAACAGCTAGCAAGCTAGATGGCAATCCCACAAACGTTACAAAAGCCACGATGATTACCTACAGTTTTTTACAGCAATGCATTTTAGTTTAATTAGTTTGCTATTGTTATTAATGAGGGCAAGCTAGGTAGCTAACACTAGCTGGCTAGCTAATATTTTTACAGAAGCGGCCATAGCTATCCAACGATAGCTAACTGTAGCGAATGCTTATCTGCTAGCGAGCTACCTTGCTAAGCCACTATAGTGGAGTCTCGGTCACAAATGTGACTTCGCTAGTTACGGTTGGCTCGCCAGATGTATGGCTAACGTTGCCTTAATAAGAAAGCTAACTATAACCTAGTTAAATTAATGTATTTTTTTAACGTTGTAGTTATGTTTCAAGTGTTTTTGACACAACTAGATAAATGTTATTTATAAGGATCATATTTCAAGTAAATGCTACTGGTATTGTACGTTGTTGTCAATACATTCTGCATTAGGAATGCAACTAACGGTACTGCTAACTTATATGCAACATTATATACGCTCAGTTGATGTAGACAATAATAGCTGTTAGGTAACGTTTATGTTTTTGCTGGGTGCTTTTTGTCCGCCTTGTACATCTAGACTTCAGCTAAGTCTTACACACTGGAGTTCGATCTAGCTGACAGGCTACTGAATGTGTCAGAGCGGGCGGTGTGTGAAAGATAAAAAGAACTAACACGCTATTGAGCGTGAGACACATTAAAACAAAAGTCAAGTAAAACAAACAAAAAAAATGAGTACGGCTATGATATTTATAAACTAATTGTCCTCTACCCGGCCACATAAAACATTGGGATCACTCACACAAACGCACGCACATACCAGTCTGTTTATAGCCAGCTAGTTGAACCCATGGACTAACACACTGAGCAAATGGGAATAATAATCACCATCATAATTAATTACATTTACATAATAGTTTACATCAGATCTCCTCAATCCCACTGGGCTGATATGTCAAAGCTGTCATATACTGGCCCCATATTGGTTAAGGTGTAGAGGCACAACCTATTGTTAATGTCCTGTTTTTGATGCGTTTGTGCTTCTCAATTGTAGGAATGATGGAAGATTCCCATTTTAACTCCTCATACTTTTGGTCTCCCGTTCCAACAGTGCAAGGACAGGTATGGACAACACCACTGGTAAATAATAATACAGGACGATCCTTTTTTTACTTGAAACTGAACAGTGATAACCTCAGTACTGTTGAAGCAAATAATTTCAAACAACTCCTCAAGCATTACTTTTATTTACACACAATATCTGAATGTTTAGAGAAATACAATATGTGTCATACATATTTAAGGCAAGACACTGCAGTTGAATAGGGAAAATATTTTGCCATTAAACTTTGCCAGTTGATTACTTGCATAGTTACATTTTTTTGTATTACATGTTTTCTAGAAATGTATATTTAAATAAGAAAATTAGGCAACATCTCATTAAATATGCATACATTTGCACATGTTTAAAAACCAATAATCTAAATTGGATAAAGCCAGACTAAAAGAAAATGTATTCTATTTTGACAACATATTAGAGACAAATGTATTTACATTACAGATTTTGGATGCATTTTTTCATTTTATAAATTAGAAAATTGCCATTAAATATAGATATTCTGAATTAATATATTAACTGACTAGTAATCAGTGTTTATAGCAACAATAACCCATTAAATCACATCCCCCAATTCCCTATTATACCACTGAACATATCTAAACTGTATAAACACCTGTTGGATTATATTAACTACAACTAAGAAGCACTAATTGCTCACTTTCTTATTCTGTGTCATGAGACTGGGAGTTCATTACAAATATGCATACACTAAATAGCAGTGTTGTGGAGTAGCTTAGCTTTCAGTGCAGCTCATTTGGTTTTTATAATAATAGTACATTCAATTTTTAATAAAATAATTTAATATTAAATTATTTGAAGTAGCTTCCCAACACTGGTGGATTGTTTTACATTGCCTGACACTTTCTACCTTTGACACTTTTTTTACTCTCCTGTAACAGGTATAGTAGTAAAGCAGTAGTATAGTAGTACCTCTCCTGTGTCTCTGACATTTCTTCAGGTGGAGTGATGGAATAGCTAACACTTTATTAATCTTCCTTAGGGCAGCATATCTCAGTCCTAACTCATGCTAACAGGACCAATCTGACGTTAACATCAAACGATACATTGCTCCAGGTTGACTCCTGAAGACATGATTATGAGAACACGGTTTTTCTATAATACCCATTCTCTTGCTGTTTGCATTCGCTACATTCTAACAGACTGCTAAAAAAAAACCAAGGGTTTCAGGGTTTCTATATTTATATGTAGGCTGATTCCCATGCAATTTGGACATAGCAATCCATCCAGCAGCTCATTCAAACACGACACATGCATTATAAGTTGTGTGGCTGGTCTGTCATCCTGATCGTCCGGAGCTTTCCCCATTTAGTCAATTTTGCACGTTGAGGCACTGACAGCTGGTGACTTTCTGGCAGACTCAACTTCAGGTTTAGGATGACAGTTACCTTCCCCATTAGATATTCTTCTGGCAGTAGCTAACTGCTCTGCTCTTTTGAGTAGCTTTTACACAATTTATTATTATTATTTTCCCATTTTTGTTTCTCAGTCTCTCAATTTGCCATGGAACACTAACGTGGAAGTGCTGAATCACATCCTCAGAAATGGCCTTTAGCTTCATTAGGCAATGAGATTTCTGAAAGTAGCATTTGTTCAATCACCATGAATTTCATGACTACAAGGAAGATAATCATATATCCGCTAACATTACGCTGCAGGGAACAAGCTTTACAACAATATATTACACTTTGGGGTTTTTCAAGCATCGCAGAGCCATACCTCGCTCAAAAATGCTAACATTTGCTAAAGTTAGGATACATTTGTGGACTTAAGTAGAACAAATACAGTAAAATAAACATTTATGTGCGGTTTGGCCATGGCCATTTTTATGATATCAGTGTTAAAGAAGACATGTTATATAACCAAAGGAAAATAACCAAAAATTTGAAAATTGACACGTGTAAGCAAAAACTGCATTTTTGCCTGCCGTGTCTTGCCTTAAAAATAAAAAATTAAGTGATAAAAACCTGCTTTGAAGTGTATCACATTTTTTACCTCTCACCATTGTCCGGTTAGAGTGTTTGCTTCCCTCCCCATTCATATTTATTCATCAGCCTGCTCGTCTGTGTCTTTAAACCGTGGTGGATAACATTACATTTGCAACAGACAGTGGGATTTACCTGGCTCTGGCAAGATGTATGAAGAAAAATTTTTTATAGAGTTAACATTACCAACTGTTTTCCCTGATGTGAAATTTATAAGGAAAGGGTCATTATTCTTCTGTTTTAAATGTCTTTCATTAAACATAATAACAGAAAACTTTCATGAGCCGCCCCTTTTAATAATAGAGGTATAATGCATTTGCTCCCTATTTGACTTGGGTAACTACTCCCTATTTGAATGTTATTGAATGTTTGTTATTGTTATTGTTATTGAATGAGTTGATGAAATCAGTCCAATTGTTCTTTATCATCTGACCTTCTGTCTGTCCTCTCCTCTTGTCCCCTGGTCCTTTCATTTCTCTCTCTCCCCCATTCATCCATTACCCTTTGCTTCTTCCCTGCTTTCCAGATTGAGAACGCCATGTTCCTGAACAAGATGAAGGAGCAGCTGGGCCCTGACAAGAATCCCTCCTTCCCTCACTCCTCCCACTACCCCACTGCAGTGCTAACCATGCCAGGCCCCGTCTCCATGGACACGGGGGCGGCAGGGTCACGGGTACCCAAGCAAGAGGGGGGAGGGGGCACCTCGTTGGCAGGTGGAGGGCACCTGCACCCACCGCACACCTCCCAGAACATCACGGTGGTGCCTGTTCCATCCACCGGCATCATGACAGCAGGTTGGTGGGGTCCCGTCTGCCTGTCAAGGTTTCTCTCACTTGCTGCTGGTCTCTCACTTGTCTCTGTGTGTGTCCCCCATGTCTTTCCCTCCACAATTGTGTAGGTTTTTGTTATGAAGCAGTCTGTCTGTGTTTGTGTCTTTGTTTATACACAGGTGCCAGTGTGCTACAGGTCACTCACTCCCACACTCCGCTGGTCTCTCTCTCTCTCTTTCTCTCTCTAGCGGGGCTGGTGATAACCACCCCCCAGGGTACGCTGGTTTCTCCTCCCTCCTCGTCACAGTCTTTTGTTTCCGGGCCCCCCACAACCACCATGATAGTGTCCACGCTGCACCCCTCAAACACAGGTAAAGCTCTGTACTGTGTTGTGCTTGCTGACAGTAGGCGGTGCTATAACTGAGCAGCTTACTGTGAGCATGAGCACTGAACATTCCCACTGCTGCATTCATCATATTAAAGCACAGGTGTTAAACTCATTTAATTGAAGGCCGAGTGTATGGAGGTTTTTGTTGCACAACAACACCAGGTGATTTCTCCAATTGGCTCACTTCTTCAATCAAGGGAGGTGGAACTAATTGAAATCACCTGGTGTAGTGCAATCATTGCAACAAAAACCTGGATACACTCAGCTCTCGATGGAATGAGTTTGACACCCCTGCATTAAATCATCTGTTTTGCATGATCTTTGTTGCAAGACACACTGTCAATGCTTTGGTATTTTATGCATCTGCTATACATTAGCAATGTAGCGATCTGATACCAGCATTAAATACGTTTTTGCTAATGCTACAGCAGGCTGGCAGCAGCGCTAACTGATATTAACGCTAATTTTACAGCCGTGCATATCCTCAACTAACCCGAACATTCACTGATTTTGACACTAACCCCGAGTGCACTCACATCTCTGCTAGCTTGATGACACTCTGGCACCCACGGTAACGTTGTGTGGACTGACAGCACCTAAGACTAGAGCACACAGTATGATTTTCAGCTCTTGTTATAGCCGTTATGAGTTGCGATGTGCTTCCACAGGATTTCAAAGAGAATCATATCAGCTTCAGTTTAGGTCTTGTAGTGTTTCAGGTGTTTATGAGCATTGATAACTGCTCTTGTGAGCACCTATGAACAGTTTCTAGAAATCTTAGAAATGTTTGCCAGAATTGCGTGCGGTGTAGGGATTCACAATCCGAGCTGATGAGGAGGACTGCCAACAGCCAATGAACAATTCCCATTCAGCAACACGCTCCAGCAGCTGTTTCTCACAAGAAGCAGCAAGAGAGACGTGGGAGAAGACTGACACAGTGGCGCGAACACAGGTGTTTATTTCCGCCATCCACACAAGCAAGACAGGACAAATAACAGATGCGCTATCAGTGGAGAGAAGTAGCCTGGTGGCTTGGCAGAAACAGTAGCTCATTTTCTATGTTGGGTCTGTTCTCTTCTTTCTACACCCCATAGCACGCTAATGGCCAGCTTGGGGATTTTCCTTAAATTGTAGCCATAGTCTGAGGTGGTGTCACATACTTGGCTGTACACTGGCTCTTGATTTTCAAAAATCGCATCGCGTGTTTGAGGTCTAACTCAACAGCAAACGGATACCAGCCGAAACCATTCTGTGTTCCCATAACAGTACTAAACCCACGACGTACCGACATCAGCTATAACCGAACTGCCTTCCCATATTGGCGCCAACCCACTGCACTAATGTCAGCAGTAACCCGGCCGTGCACTGATACTAACCGATACTGAGACGAACCACATGGTGCACAGCGGTAACCCTGGCCTGGCCTCTTGGGAAAGGCTTGAGAGTGAGCGCCGTGTGTTGAGTGTGTTCTCTTCTCTCCGTTTCTGTCAGAGACAGGCCGTCACCCCTCTCTCTACCTCTACAGCCACAGTGAGTACCTGTCCCCCCATGCTATCACTGCCAGCCTCACATGACATGGACATTTTAAAAATGTAGCAGTGTGCAACAGTGGTCATCGTTTACACTAGTTGGTGTGGTTGGAATCTTGGTGAGATGTTTCTGCTGGAGGCTGTTCAAGGATATGTTATGTACGTCAATAATGTTACCTATTAGGACCAGGAGTTAAACTTGCTTAAAATAAACATATCCACCTAGAAAGCTAAACTCGGCACACCAAAATGTAACACATCTGCAGATATTATAACTACGGTATATATATGTATATATAAAGTGCTCCATTTTTATTCATATCCTTGATAAAGATGAACAAAAGAGGTAATATAAAACTATATAAGTAATGAGCTTTATTTTATGCTCACAAAATTCTGAAAATTATATTATTTAATAATACTGCATTGGCACGAACCACAATCAAACAGTTCACAAATTATTGTTTTTTTCCCAGAAAAATCAAGAATCACAATTATTCACACCCCTCTTATCAGTATTTTGTGGTTCCTCCCTTGACTATTATAACAGCAAGTAGTCGCCTTCTGTAGTTTCATACAAGGTGATGGAAGTTCTTGGGGGGATCCTCAACCATTCATCCTTGCAGAATTGTTCTAGTTCCTTCACATTCTTGGGCTGTTTGTGGACTGCTTTTTTGAGTTCAAGGATTGAATTGGATTCAAGTCTGGAGACTGAGATGGCCACGTCAGGACATTGATCTTCTGCTCTGTCAACCATTTCTTAGTTGCTTTGGACATATGTTTGGGATTGTTGTCTTGTTGGAAGGTCCATGTCCATGTCCATGCGGCCAAGATGTAGCTTCTTGGCAGAGGGAACAAGGCTTTTGGACAAAATGTCTTGGTACATGCTGGAGTTCATGGTTTCATCTATTTTAATAAGGGCCCCAGGGCCTGTGGATGCAAAACAACCCCAAAGCATAAAAAATCCACCACCATGTTTCACCGTAGGCATGAGGTGCTTTTCAACATTACTTGCATTCTTTGGACGCCAAATATAATGCTGATGTGCATGTCCAAAAAGCTAGATTTTGTTTCATCCGACCACAAGACACGGTTCCAATTGTAGTTCAGATGCAGTTTGACGAATTCAAGACACCTTTTTCAGTGAATTGTCTTCAAGAGGCTTCCTTCTTCAAACTGATGAGGCCATTGTCGTGTAGGCGTCGTCGAATGGTAGCTTTAGACACCTTGCAACCCCAAGATGCCAGGTTGTTTTGGAGATCTTGAACTGTGCCCCTTGGACCTTTTGCCTCTTGAACCATCCGTCTCACTACATGTGGGGACAAGATAGACTTGCGTCCTCTACCTGGCAGGTTAACCACTGTTCCAGTGGCCTTAAACTTCCTAACACAACACACAACCACACAACAGTGGAAAGTGGTATCTCTTAACCTTTTAGTTTTTAAATCTTTTTTTTTTTGCCATCTCCTGATCTGTAGAGATCAATAACCTTTTGTCTGATGCTTTCAGGGAGTTCTTTGCCTTTCACCATGATGATGGTTGACCACAGTATTTCAAATGTGTGTTCCCTCCTTTTTATGCCCTAGGGAAACAGGAAACCATTGTAGGCCACTGTATAGTTCCATAACCTTTCAATGACCTTCAAATAAGTTGTATATTTATGAATATTTATTTTTGTTGGATTACATTTATAGAATAGTTGTGTGGGTGTGAATAATTGTGATCCAGATGTTTTCTGGAAAAAATGTAATAAAACAAAATATTTTTTCTGAACAATTGTATTAGTATTGTAGGTTTGGGATTTTTTTTTTTGCATAAAATATACCTCATTAGTTATATAGTTTATTTTATACAATCTCTTTTGTTTATCTTTATCAAGGGTATGAATAAAAATGGAGTGTACTGTGTGTGTGTGTGTGTGTGTGTGTGTGTGTGTGTGTGTGTGTGTGTATATATATATATTTGTATTGATAATACATATATAATATATATATGTATGTATTATCAATACAAATGTAACAGACCTTTGAATGTAAAAGTGCCTTGTAAGCTGAAATAACCTTATTTAAACTTATGCAGGTTGTAGGTAATATGAAAAATATATATCTCATGAAACTACTGTGATGACCAGCAGGTATTTCGGGAAAAATGTCATGATTTTATGTCACACAGCACCGCAAAGCATAAAGATCTCACTCAAAGGACTTTACTGGTCATTTTTATTATACAGTAAGGTGTAGGTTAGAAATAACTGAAATATTCCAGCATCCAGTTGGAAGACAAATGCATTGTGTGTGTGTGTGTGTGTGTGTGCGTGCATTATTTACAAATATTTTTCAGGTATTTCTCATATTTAGCTAATATTTTTAAACAAGGACATTTTTAATGCTCGAGTTAATGAAATGCTTTTGCTCACTATATGCTTGGTATACACTGACAGAGAATATCCCTACATGTTCACATATTTATCTAATATTTTGTTCAAATCCCAATAAAGTGTCAGTAGGTTGGTGGTAGTGTAGTGTAATGGTTAGAGTTTGCAGGTTCAATCTCCAGGTAGAACACTGCAATTGCACCCTTGAGCAAGGTACTTAACCGGAATTGCTTCAGTTAATATCCAGCTGTATAAATGGTTTGTACATTACATTAGTTGAACTAATGTAAACTGTAAGTCTCTGGATAAGTGTCTGCTAAATGTCTGTTATGTAATGTAATGGCAGAGTATTTCATACGCGACTACCAATTGATGTTTCATACATGGAACAATTTCATTTCTAAAAGTGATCAATACAATTTTCTACAATGAGTTATATGATTAGGTTATTTTACAGTTGAGACCTGCAACATTTGTTTTTACTGTTAACTCCCTTTTTCAGCGTAGGCTTGTTTTGTGAAATAAATGCGGATGCTTTGATAATTATTTGTGAAAATTGTGAGGTAAAATTTGTTTTGGTTATCAATGCAGACATTTTAATTTCTTTTTTTCTGTTTTTACATTACAAAAGACAATAATATTAAAGTTCATAACTACCATCTCGGTGTCTGCACACCTCATAAAGTAACTGTACATTTCTGCACACAAGCTGTTCAAACCAACATGAGAATGACTTCAGTACTTCAATATCTTCAGAAATTAGCCAGGAAGGGTCCAATATTTTGGACTGTTTGTGCTTGTTTGCCATGCCTGTTGGTAATTTATGTTCCAGTGCATCATTATGTTATGTTATGTTTCACTGTTTTTATAATCTGACAGCTGAAAAAATGGACTTCCCACATGTCATCACATTTCAAACTTGTGCAGGAAATTTTACCACTGAGTTGAGTCTTGGTAACACATTTGGCCAATTAGAACCATACTTCTCTCCAACTTGGCACAGAACGACTTCGCTTTTAGCAGAACTTGGAATCACAACTAGAAAAACATAAATAAAATATTATACAATGCAATAAATAAAACATTTGCTTTACAAGTTTGTATACTGTAGGTATAGGTCTGTCATGTTTCTTGTTACAATTGTTTATAGCTTATTTATTCAAATTGGCTTATTAATAATTTGGCACTTAACGTTTAGAGGGTGTGTATGTATTGCCAGTCATTAACAAAAGTCAAGCACAAAAAAATCAACCCAAAAATATAAAATTAACATTTTTTTACATTTATTTTTTATTATAATGGGACTCCCGGATGACTCATCCAGCTGAACACTGGGTGTCAGTGGGCGTGATATGCCCCACGGTTTGATATTGAATCCTGACCGTGCCAGTTTCGACTGTTGCTGGCAGCCCCTCTGGGCAGTGTTTAATTGAATATAGCGTTGCCCAGGGAGGGATGGTTTCCGCTGGCGACTATCCTCGTTTCATGGTGCACTGTCAAATCATCCGGTCAATAAGGCGGCTGCAGCGTGCCTGCACCAATTACACGCGCGCACTCCTTCGACACGATGACTGTGCAGCTCAGCTGGTGGGCTGCCGCATGAAAAGTAAAGGTGGCTGGCATAAACCTGCATCAGAGGAGAGCACATGCTGGGCTGCACTGTCTAGAATTGGCAGAGGATATTGCAGCGATGAGACATTCCTGTGTGTATGAATGGGCAGAGGAGAAAATCCCAAGATAAAAATTGCTTCCAAAAAAGTTAAATAAAAAGTTGTATTTGCTAATGATGCCTAAATCCTGCAAAGCAGCAGTCGCAGCCAGAGGGGTGCATGTTTAGGAAGCAGATGGTACTCCGTTTCAGAGTTTAGGATTTTGTATTGATTCAAAAAGCCTGAGAAAAGCTTTTACAAAATGGTATGGATTATGGGGATGTTAACACACACACACATACACGCACGTGTATAATATATATATATCAGTTGCAAATAGTCCGCTTGAAGTAAAGGAGGCTGAAACCCATACCTTTAAAAAAATAAATAAAGATGACTTTCAACCTGTTTCTGTTTACATTCCTTGATTATCAATCAAGCAATTAATTTAATAATCAATACCAATAGGTATATCTTTCCAATTTCATTTTATGATAGCATTTTTCTTCATATCACAAAATTGTTTAGCTTTTTCTATATCTACATTTCATCTTAACTTGTGTATAAATGTACTGTTTGTTATCCATGCCCGAATTAAATACGGAATTTATA
Organism: Aldrovandia affinis; assembly: GCA_029706075.1. NCBI lineage: Eukaryota > Metazoa > Chordata > Actinopteri > Notacanthiformes > Halosauridae > Aldrovandia > Aldrovandia affinis. Next base: position 1,328,815 of record JAINUG010000182.1, on the reverse strand, counting down.
CTAACTATGGACTAATGCACATGAAGAGGCAACAAGGTTTTCAACAAACTGAAGTTTGTTTCCTTGGCTTTGTCGCAAGTTAAAGCTTAAAAGTGTAGCCTACTCTTTGAAATTATTCCGTTTTTACTTGGTTAAACCCCTGGTTGTAATTTACGTGAGACAGTTAAGAGAAAGCTAAATGAAAACAGGTTGAGACCAATGATCGGTTTAAAGGTAAGATCTCAGCCTCTCCTGTTCCCAACTCACCAGTCTACACTGATATATTTATTCGCTCGCAGGTACACAGGCTGGATTGAATTGTAATAACTTGGTTTAGTGCCTTGTTTTTGGTGTAGAGCCGATCACTGTAAGCAGAACTGCAATGGGTAACTGATTAAACAACCGCACTGGGTTCAGCTACTTTGCAAATGTATCTACAGCACACCATTTCTCCCATTTACGTTGAGCATCATCATTCAGTAGGAGAGTGGTTATTTAGTTGCTGTTCTGTTTAAAGTCTCAAAGGTACACAAGGAACTTGGAACTAAAGACATCGTTTGAAGGCAACAAGTGATTGGAATGGTGGCAGCTCATAATTTTGAGCACAGTTTTTGCAGCTGAATGTCGCAGGTGTAATTATTGAGCATGTTTGTGAGCTTGTTTGTTTGACTCTTTACCCTCACCACACTTGCAAAACAGTACAACCCAAGCCTTTTTATCCTGTAAACCAAATTTCGAAATAAATAAAAATACATTTTCCCTGACTTTTCTTGCGCTACAACCTTGGATGTGAAATAAAAATGAGGTCAATCTGAATGTTGCTTTATTCAAACCTATCCAGCCCTGAAAACCAGTGTTCTCTGGCCTTCAAACATTAATCCTATACTGCTGTATACTTGAGAACAATAATATTAAACATACATTTATGGGGGAAGCATATTGGGTGATTGTCTTGTGTCTAGCCTTATGTACACTCAGAGTGAAATGATGGACCATGCAGTAGCACTCACTCAGATCCTGCTCCATGCAGCCAGAGCAGTTAAAGAAGGCCATCAGAGATCACTTTTCACATTGGTGTAAAAAGTTAACTACTGTAGAATGCATTTTGCTAAATGGCCATGCGCTTGGACCTCCACAAGGCTTCTTTTCATCCTATAATTAGGTTTGGAAGGATGTTTGGCCACCTGTGTTCTGCTCTGCAGTTTACTTCGTCAAGTCTGGCCAAGCCTATTGGGGATTGGTAGATGAACTCATGGGAAATGTAGTCCATGAGAACCAGTGCATGGATATAGGTCTCTGACCCTGTTCATGATTTACCAGGCTCTTCCCCGCTCCTGCAGTGCCCTCCAACCCCTGTTTCTTTTCCCCCCCTCCCTGTCTCAGACAAGAAAGACGACACCAGTATTTCCCCAGCTGTTGTCATGCCAATGCCCTCAAAGAGAGGCAGAAAGAAGAAGTCGGCGATGCCAAGGGCAGGTCTCATCACCAGTCACACCCTCCCCACAGGAAGTGATGCGTTGATCCTGGCACACCTGGCTGCAGGGGGACAGGTAACTGAAAATATAACATTTGATAAACCTGCTACAACATGTGTTTGCCAGCTGTATTCAGTCTTTAATTTTTATTGATTATTTCAGCACCACACAGCTGACCCTTATGACCTCTCTAACGATGAAGATGACCATGGCAGCAAAGATGGGAACAAGTCTTACAGGTAGGAAAAACAATTCAAAACAATTTTGTAAGGAGATGAGCAAACCTGTATGTGGTATAGCAAGGATCACTGTGTGTTTGTCATACAGCACTAGGCATGACCTAGAATGTGCAGCTGGGGCTCCAAGCAGATGGACTTACAAAAAAATCAGTAGACTTTGCAGGGAGACAAAACTGAAGCAGTTATACTTGAGAATATTAGATGAAAAAAACGTTGATGTATGTTTGAACAAAAGCATGTTCGCTGCAGTTTGTTCCATCAAACACAGTGACGATTTTAAGTCCTGAGACGGGGTGCCCATACGCCACAGATTTTTCTCTTTTTTTAATTTTCTTTTTACATTTATTTTTCAGATTTTTACCCCATTTTTCTCCCAATTTGGTAGCCAATTACTCCCGCTGTGCTTAGTGTTCAATCCCCTCCCTCCTAGTTTGCTGCCGTAGCCCTGTGACCACCAGTGACAGTGGCACTCGTCGTGCTGTCGACTGTAATTCCAGGCACCCCAGAACCACTCCAGTGCGCAGCGAACTGTGTTGGCTTTCCTCCCCGCTCCCTGGGGTCGGACAGCCAATTGCCGCCCCGGTGGCACTCCCGGCCAGAGCCAACTCTGGCGTGACGGGGAATCGAACTGCAGTCGCCGTGACTAGACCACGTGGGAGGCCCACCACTGATTTTTCATACATGCTGGCATGGAGCCACGCTCACTGAACGCACACCTTGCCTGCTCCTGACATCTCTCTCTCAGTTCTGTTTCTTACTACTTCCCACTCCCACTCACTCAGTCACTCAGTCACTCTTTCTCTGTTCCCCTCTTTACTGCCCTGTCTCCCGTAGGTGCCGGATGTGTGCGGTGACCTTCTTCAGTAAGTCAGACATGCAGATCCACTCCAAGTCACACACAGAGGCCAAACCGCACAAGTGCCCCCACTGCTCCAAATCCTTCGCCAACTCCAGCTACCTGGCCCAGCACATCCGCATCCACAGCGGGGCCAAGCCCTACACCTGCTCCTACTGCCAGAAAACGTTCCGGCAGCTCAGTCACTTACAGCAGCACACACGGTAGGAGTCCTGTGTGTTAGTTGTGTACGGTACTCTCCAAAAGGATCCGTACCTTTGATAAAGATGCACATAGAAGGCTGTATTAAATAAACAATGCAGGTAATGAGCGTATATTGTATGCTCAAAAAAAGTGTGGAAATGATATTCTTTTATACTAATACAGTCTTTCTGTAGCTTTATGAGATTGGTGAACATATTTGGGGGATCTTTGACCATTTCTCCATAAAGAATCTTTCAAGATTCTTTGGTCTGTGCTTGTGGACTGCCCTCTTCAATTCAAACCACACATTTTTTGATTGGGCCCAAGTCTGGAGACTGAGATGGCTATAGAAATAGTAATTTTGTGGTCTGTACAAAATGTCTTTGTACTTGCTGGAGTTCTTGGTTCCATTGACCTTAACAAGAGCCCCAGGACCAGTAGATACAAAATAATCCCATAACATCAAAGATCCACCACCATGTTTCACCATAGGTATGACGTTCTTTTCGCCCTTCTTCCGACGCTGAACCCACCACTGGTGTGCATAGCCAAAAAACTCAATTTTGGTCTCATCTGACCATAACACCCGATTTCAATCGGAGTTCAAGGGCCGTTTCGCAAACTCCAGATGCTTATTATTTACCCTCAATAGAGGCTTTATTCTGACAACCCCTCCAAAAAGCCTGTTGGCATGGAGGTGGCATTTGATGGTAGATAATTAATAATTCGATAATGTGACACATCTTTTGGAGGGGGGGGGGATATTACATTGTTAAACAAAATCTTTTTCTCTGAGCAATTGTATTAGTATAAATTAATATAACCTTCTGTTTTTGAGCATACAATATAGTTCATGACCTGTATTGTTTATTTTATACAGCCTTCTTTGGTCTTCTTTATCAAGGGTGTGAGTCATTTTGGAGGGTACTGTATGTGTGGAGTGTGTGCAGAAAGGCTTCCCCAGTGCGGTGGTGTGTGTTTGTGTATGTGACTCGTTTGTTGCGGCGTGTAACCGTGTGGTTTATGTGGTCTCTGAAGCTTTTATTTCTGGGAGGGTTTGGAATGGGTGGAGTGTGGACAGGGATGGGTGGTTTGTAAAATGCATGTAGTATTTGAAATGTGCACAAATGTGTATTTTTTAGTTTATCAAGTTAACCTAACTTTCCAAATGCATTACTATTACATATACATACATATATATATATATAAATACTAGTATTATTATTATTAAAGGGTTTTCCCTGCCTGTCTAATGCTTAGGCGGGCTGCCTAAGTGTTTTCTTTGACCGCCCAAAAGAAATGGACAGTATTAAAAATATATATATATTTGTGGCATTAATACACGGTGGCTTTAACCGCTGCAGTGTCTGCGCCAACTGCTACAAGGCCGTAGCATAAAATAAATGGAAAATAGGCTAGCAGAGTAAAAAAATACGAATAATTCATTTAAAAAATTGACTTAATCTGCTGCAGTGTCTGTTTCATACTTCTTACACGGTGCGCGCTACCAGATTATTGGAGAAGAGGCGGAAATTAAATTCATTTGGACCCACTGCCTCTGAAAGGTGTATGACTGAGAGATTGCAAATAATTGTTAACGTTAGATTGTAGCTAGCCTACATAGATAGCCTATTTTATAGTGTAAAATTATAGTGTACGATAACGCCAGTTCATTTCATTTCCAGCTTGACAATGCAGAAGATACTGTTCTTTTTTAAAAAGCAGCCCAGGATAGAGGAGGAGAGGTGACAAACTAAGTCTGTTTAGATACAGACTATCATAGCTCAGAATCTGATACAACTTGTCATCTATGTCAGTGATTCCCAACCTGCCAGGCGCCTAACATTGTGATCGATTTTGACCAATATTGACTTTGGTCAGATTGTTCATGGAGGTAGGCTAATTTATCTCGGCCACTAGCCACTTGCTTGCCAGGCTCTGAGCGCGCCCTGCATATTTTTTTTCCCCCTCCCCTCAAGTCTCAGAACATCCCTTCATTGCGCAAACAGCACTAGCTTGCAAGTGATACTTTATCAACTTATTTTACCTCTATATACCACCCCTGTCATATCTGCCACTGCCTAAGGCCTAAAAAGGCCAGGGAAAACCCTGTATTACATACGCACACACACACACACACACACATATATGGGGGGGGGGGGCTGTAGTGTACCTGGTGACTGCCTTTTAATAACTGTCTTGTAATTACAGAGTGCTTTTTGCATGGAATAATCTGTATATGTATACATATCCCTCTTCTCTGTGTCTGTCTGTCTTCTGCTTTCAGTTCAGCTTCTTGTTCAGATTTTTCTGTTCTGTTCAGTATCCATGTGTTGATCTCGCTTTATCACTTACTTTCTGTCTCTCTGTCCCTCTCCCTCCCTCCCTCTCTCTCTCCCTCTCACACAGTTGTGTACACACTCATACACAGACACAAAAGCATTTGCGCACAGTTGAAGGCACCACTAGAGGGACGGGTGAAACACAGGAGAAACGCTTGTGAGATCGGAATGTTCATTTTCCATTTCCACTCACCCCCTGCCGTCCTTCCATCCCTGTTCTCGTGTTTTGTTGGAAAATAAATTGATTTACAAGGGTCCCTCTCGAGTCACATCTTTCATCCTTTTTTCCCTCTCTCTCTCTTGTGTTTGTTCTGTTTCCTTCAAGAATTGTCTCTTGCCTTCCTCAGCAAGTGCACCCCCTCCATCCAGCACCTTTTCCTGTTTTTGTGTTTGTAACGTACAGCATTTTCATTCTTCTTCAAATTAAAATGAGTTGTTGAGACTGCCATGCTGCTCATAGAATATTCCGGAAACACAAGCTCCCACTTTGGGAAGTTGCTGGAAGGGAGGGAGGGAGACAGACAGAGAGAGAGAGAGAGAAAAAATGGAGATGGAGGGGTGACTGTGCTTGGTGTGTGTCTGTGTCTTGTGTGTCTCGATTCAGACACAGGAGGATTTGTTGTTGGCCTCAACAAGGCCAGCGTGGGCTTGGTTAGACTGGGATTGGGCTGATTCCCCCGGGTTGACTGATACCTCTCTCTCACTCTCTTTCTCTCTTATCTCTCTGCCTCCTCGTTAGAAACCACACAGAGGCCAAACCGCACAAGTGCCCCCACTGCTCCAAATCCTTCGCCAACTCCAGCTACCTGGCCCAGCACATCCGCATCCACAGCGGGGCCAAGCCCTACACCTGCTCCTACTGCCAGAAAACGTTCCGGCAGCTCAGTCACTTACAGCAACACAACAGGTAACACCAACAGAGGACACTCACCTCACAACGGCCATCTCTTTCGCTCTCACTCTCTATTCATCTGTGTGTTATGTGTCTTTGTCTCCTTTTGCCCTTTTCATTTAAACATTGTGGCAGATTTGAAATAAAGCGTGGCAGTACGTAGGAATGAATATTTGGGTCTAGCTTGCTACATTTTGGGGGTTTTTGTAAGTCGAAACACTTTAGGAGACACTGAAAGCAGTGTTTTACGATGAATATTGATTTTCTCTGTAAAAACCATCTGTAGATGAAGACACATCCTGCTAAGACTAATCAAGTGCACACTGCTCTCTATGCAGGCTGTATATATTCAGCACAGTAATAGTGCACACTGCTCTCTGCAGGCTGTATATATTCAGTACAGTAATAGTGCACACTGCTCTCTCTGCAGGCTGTATATATTCAGCACAGTAATAGTCCACACTGCTCTCTCTGCAGGCTGTATATATTCAGTACAGTAATAGTGCACACTGCTCTCTCTGCAGGCTGTATATATTCAGTACAGTAATAGTGCACACTGCTCTATGCAAGCTGTATATATTCAGTACAGTAATAGTGCACACTGCTCTCTCTGCAGGCTGTATATATTCAGCACAGTAATAGTGCACACTGCTCTCTCTGCAGGCTGTATATATTCAGCACAGTAATAGTGAACACTGCTCTCTCTGCAGGCTGTATATATTCAGTACAGTAATAGTGCACACTGCTCTCTCTGCAGGCTGTATATATTCAGTACAGTAATAGTGCACACTGCTCTCTATGCAGGCTGTATATATTCAGCACAGTAATAGTGCACACTGCTCTCTCTGCAGGCTGTATATATTCAGCACAGTAATAGTGCACACTGCTCTCTCTGCAGGCTGTAGATGGTGTTTTATGGATTGTCTCTCTGTGCAGGATCCACACTGGGGACAGGCCTTATAAGTGTGTGCACCCTGGCTGTGAGAAGTCATTCACTCAGCTGTCCAACCTGCAGGTAATATTATCTTGAACTTTGCTTCCCAGTCCAGCTGAAAAATGTGACGATTAGGGTGTCGTACCAGCATTGACCCTTGATGTGAGATCACATGGGCGGTCTAGAGATGTGTAAAAGAGCACGGCTGAAGTGTTAGTGAAACACTGTCCATTGGTAAAGGTGCCAGTGATTTTCAGATGCTTGTGGTGACAATAGCTCTGCTTTGCGCTCTCAGTCACATCGTCGACAACACAACAAAGACAAGCCCTTCAAGTGCCACAACTGCCACCGGGCCTACACGGACTCGGCCAGCCTAGAGGTGCACCTGTCCACCCACACGGTCAAGCACGCCAAGCTGTACTCCTGCGGCCTGTGCAACCGCTCCTACACCTCGGTATGCCACACCGCCTTACTGTGTCCCTTTTCCTCCCTCCAAAGAGCCCCGCCCCCGTCTCACCACCGGAGGCCGGGATTGGCTGTGTCGGAGGGATGTAGATTGCTTCTGACACCGAGAGGTGATCCTGGATAAGTTATCTAGCTTTTTACACAAAACGGTAGGGGCTTGGATCAAAGGTGGCTGAACTCCACCCGGATCAGTGAGGAGAATGACGTACCTGGAGCTGTGAGGGGTCAGGCTCTGCAGGGACTCTTTAACTTCCGTTCGGTCTCTTCTGTCCGTCAGTGCCCTTTATATTAGAGTTAAGCTTTTTGAGTTGTTTTAGTGCTGGATTACCCAAAAGGGAGAGATGATGGGTGTTAAACCCATCGGGTTCCCATTATAATGGATAATGGGTGCCCATTTGTTTTATTAAAAAGCTCTGTTAAACATTCATTGGAGTTACTTTTTCCACTCATTTCCTTTGGCCTGATCAGTATGAAATTTGCCCATAATCGATCAGCAGTTTTAGTGTTTGAGCAGTGGATGCTGCAGTTTCGGTAATTGCCCATCCCCACTTTCTATGCCTTCGTTCCCTGTACTTCTTTGTGTGTGTGTGTGTGTGTGTGGGTGTGTGTGTGGGTGTGGGTGTGGGTGTGCATGTGCGTGTGTATGCGTTTATGTTTGTGTAGCAAGCTCCAGTTTCCAAGTTTCCAAGACCCTTGGGGTGTTGAAGTCCAGGCTTGACGCAGTGCTGGATACTCTCTAGACTGTAGGTAAATGACGAGCCTAGATGGGCCGAATGGCCTGTTCTCATCACCGTGTGTTCCTATGTGAGTCTGAATTTGCCCTCTGTCCCCCTCAGGAGACGTACCTTATGAAACACATGCGGAAACACAACCCAGACCCGCTGACAGTGGCTGCAGCCATCGCCGCCCAGCAGCAGCAGCAACAACAGCAGCAGCAGCAGCAACAGCAGCAGCAGCAGCAGCAACAACAGCAGAGCCAGAGCCAGGGCAGCGGGGGAGGGGGGCAAGGCCGGGGGGAGCGGGGAGAGGGCGGGGCAGGGGTGGGGGGCGGTGGGGGAGGTGGAGGGGAGGGGGAGGGGAGGCGGCGGTCAGGGGCAGAACCAGGGCAACCCCAACAGCTACCCCCAGTCAGAGGGTGTGCCCTGCCCCTTTGACCTGCACCAGTATAAGACGGTGTCCGGCGGGGAAATCCAGTACAAACCGGTCAGCGTGGCTGACCTGGCCGCCCACAAGGACCTCTGCCTCACCGTCTCCACCTCCGCCATTCAGGTGGAACACCTCAACTCATAGAGCTGGGCGGAGCCACGGGCTGGGCGGGGCTGGGTGTAAAGAAAGGGAAAGCTGTGTAAACTGTACAGGTGGGGGGTGATATTTTCTCAAACAGGCTGAAGAGAGAAAAGGCGACGGGAAACGGCGAGAATGGTTGGGAAGATGGATTTTTAATCCTATGGATTTTTAATCCCTTTATTTACGGAAGAAAGGTGCGAGGAAATGGCCGGACTGCACCAAGAGAGGCGGTGGAAAGAGAAGGACGAAGCAGGGAGACGGAGAACAAGGGAGAGGGGGTGGGAGGAGAGCGAGGGGACTTTGTTTCTGTTCGTTTTTTTGTTTGTTTGTTGCTTTCTTCTTCTTCCTTTCTCTCATCTCTCATTTCATTTTTGCCTCGTTTATTTAATTAGTATTTTTCTACTGCGTGTGCGGAACGGGGAGGTGAATGAGCACAAGTGGCGAGAGCTCACACTTTTTTTTATTTTGAGCATTTCTGTTATTTTATATTTTCCTGCTCTTACCTGAAAAGCTATATCGAGGACGGTGCTGAAAGAGGTGGAGGATGATGGTGATTCTGGTAACAATATTGTTGATTTTCGTTTTCATCGGGTACTATCTGAGAATTTCCTTTAAGCTTTCATGCTGACAGAATTATTAGTTGTCATGGTTACATAATTACCATCACCTTCGCCAGGTGAAAGTTACGCTAGTCTTTCTTGTAAAATATATACACCTGTGTATATATATATATATATACATATATATATATATAGGAAAACATTTAAAAAAGGGAAGGACTTTTCTGCTTCTGAAAAAAAAAAAAAATAATCTGCAAATGTATAAGAAAAAGTAATAATTCCTACAGAATCATTGACATGTATCTGGACGCCAGTCGATCACTGCCCCGTTAAGCTCACTGGATTAGGTGAGGGCGTGACGGGCCGGTTCTTGTTAGATATAATTCTTGTATTTCATTAAGTGTCTTTCCAAATAACCTGGTTCTCAGTATTCTTATTACCGTTATTAATAATGTTATTATTGCTCTTATTACTATTATTACTATAAACTGCAGTACTCTCATGATGAAGTTGATGCTCCATACTGTATAGACTGACACATCTAAAGCAACTGTTTCTCCCGACAGGACAATAAACGTTGCACAGAAACAGACCGTAGGTTAGTGCTGTCGTCTTTCTCTCCTGCATTACTGGGTCGCATTCATTCAGTTGCATGCCGTTGCATTCTTTTATGGTGTTATCCTGTGAGGTAATTCTTTGCCATGCACATGTAATCAAATGATGGCCAGCTGTTTTATTTTTAGATGCGTCATTCAAACTACATGATGCCAAAAACCCCTTTATTGGATTTTTTTTTTTATTATTATTCTTAGTATTATCCCTCTGTATTTTCACCTAAATTATTGTATGTAGTAATTCTCGTTGTTGTGGTACAAGTAGCATAATTAGTGGGTTAATTGGCAGTGTAGTCATTGCTTAAAATGTCCACTAGATGGAGGCAGGGGTGGTGGAAAGGCACCATGTTTTTGCGCTTTTAATATGCATGCCCGTTTCCAGGGCCCGTTTCCTGTGTCATCGCTTCATCGGTGAGCTCGTAGAGTGCAGCATCCTGGCTCTGAGCATGCAGGCCCCATGTCCCCCCCTCCCTCTCTGTGTCAGCTCTCCCGTTAGACTGCTGCACTGCCCCAGCCTGCATCCAGGGGGCGCCCCGTGGCGCCATGCGCTGTGTTGCACACAAGGACTGACTGGGGGCCAGAGGCAGAACTGAGGATGGCGTCACCCACCCTTTGTCTTCTGAATCGTACTCTGTCCCCTGGTGCAGTTTACCCCTCAAGAGCGTGGAAGGAGCCCTAATCTGCGAGAAGTGTAAGATACGGAGGAGTTAACGGCGTGTCACAAAGCAGATTTGTGTCTCCTTGACAACAGCTGATGGCACTCCAGTTATGTTTGTGGGAAATGGGGTTTTGGGGAAACCTAATGACACCCTTGACATCTCCCATTATTAAACTAGACCTGTGATACAGAGAGCCACTGTGCAGTCCGGGTGTTGGAAGAAATGTTTACACAACGGTGCGGTGTGGGCAAGGGGGTGGGAGCATGCGGTTAGGTTGCCATGGAAACGTAGAGGCCCATCCCAGGAGCCCTGTGACCTGTGAAAGCTGTGAGATGGAGCCAGTGTCAGTGGGTATTAATAGCACACGATTTAACTGCAGTGATTGAATAGCCACCCAGACGTCTCATTCTCCCAGTGCAGTATACCCCAGGGAAGAAAAGGGAGCGAAGGTCCACAAAACAAGGAAGGAGGGAATCAGCTCTGAGATACCCCAACATTTTTTACCCAAGTTGATTTTACTTGCTTTTATATGCAGATGAGTTGCAACACACAGTCATCGCAAAGCCCTTCAGACTGGCGAGGCTGGAAATGAAGCAGAGGGCGGGGCTGCGTGAATGGAACCAGGACGTGCAGAAAAAAGCATTTCTCATTTGGAGGAAAAATGGCAGAAGGAAAGAATGGAGAAAAACTAAAGGGTGGAAAGTGGAAAAATATAGCAATAATTTGTCAATTGTAATTAATTTGGTCAGAGTAAGTTAGACGAGCCAGGAGTGGCAGTTTGAACTGGGCGACAGCCCTGGTGCCACACACAGGGGAGCGCTCCTGGTCACCAGGACGTCGAAAGCCGACACACAGAAGGCACTCGCTCCGCTGGAGGGAGGCCAATGCACCTTGGGGGAGGGGCACATGGCACAGGCTGTAATATTTACATGTCTATGGTAATATGGGAGTGTGGGAGGAGTCAGCAGCTGCCCCACTGCCCTGTCCACAGAAATGCACTTAGCAGAAACCAGAGGGGGAGACAGTCACAAAATTCCTGGAGGTAGAGCTCTTCCTATCCAATTGGTTACTTCTATGACTGCATGGAGGCTGCCATTGAGACGTTTCCATTTTCATGTAGGCTACCTCTGACCAACATATTCTGTATATAGTGTGTATATATATATATATATATATATATATATATATATGCCATTTAGCAGACGCTTTTATCCAAAGCGACTTACAGTAGTGAATGCATACATTTTTCAGTACATGTGGCCCCAGTGGGGATTGAACCCACAACCTAAGCACTGGAACGTTCGGTCACTAAGAATTACCCAGTGGAAGTCTGATTGTGCAAGAAGTGTTTGAAAATGCGATGGAAAAAGTAGGCTATAGTTCTATAACAATGTGTAGCGGTTAGCAGGGATGGATACGTGATTGGCCCAAAATAGATAGGCCTACTTTTAAAGTGTATTAGCATGAGCTGCCAGGGAAGAGCGAGGCGGGGTGGGCAGGGAGAGTCAATGCCCCTTTGGACTGGATTGGTGTCAGCAAACAGAGCTGTGGAGTGTTTCTGCTGCTCCCTAAACACACACTGTACTGTGTAATTACCGACCTAAACAGACCATCTACAGTGTCCCACAAAGTAGTACAAAGCAACAGATCCTTCATAAATCTGAGGATCAGAGAAAACAAACTGAATATGAATATTTAATAGTGAATGTCTATAAATGTCCTTTAAATGCCACTCTTGACCTTGCACCATCTAATGAAAAGCTAAAGATTACATTCATTTTCCTTTTTGCCTTAACTTTTGAGTGAATGCCCTGCTCATTATTTGGACAATAAATGCAAACTGCACTTTAAATATGTAGTACACTTCATAGTTTCTGCCCTGTGATGGATTGGCGACCTGTCCAGGGTGTATTCCTGCCTCTCGCCCCAATGCATGCTGGGATAGGCTCCAGCCCCCCCGCGACCCTAACTAGGAATAAGCGGCTGAAGATGAGATGAGATGAGACTTCATGGTTTCATCAATTGCACTGAATCGCATGATACTGACATCAACAAGAGCAAAATATTAGGTGGTTTGCATGCTGTGAAAGTAAGCTGTAAGACCGGTGGACATGATCTGCTGTGTTGACTGGTGTGTCTGGGGAGATTAAGTAAATTTGGGGTACAAAGCATAATGAAAGCAGGTGTTTCCACACAGGTGGTTTCTGAGTTAATTAAGCAATCAACATCCCATCCCATTAGGGATGTTAATTACTTAGGGTCATGTACACTGCCCGTCCCAAAAAAAAGTCACACCAATATTTAGTTGGACCGCCTTTAGCTTTGATTACATTTGCATTCGCCGTGGCATCGTTTCGATAAGCTTCTGCAATGTCACAACATTTATTTCCATCCAGAGTTGCATACATTTTTCGCCAAGATCTTGTATTGATGATGGGAGAGTCGGACTGCTGCCCAGTCTTCTCCAGCACATCCCAAAGATTCTCAATGGGGTTAAGGTCTGGACTCTGGTGGCCAATCCATGTGTGAAAATGATGTCTCATGCTCCCTGAACCACTTTTCACAATTTGAGCCCGATGAATCGTGGCATTGTCATCTTGGAATATGCCCGTGCCATCAGGGAAGAAAAAATCCATTGATTGAAAAACCTGGTCATTCAGTATATTCAGGTAGTCAGCTGACCTCATTCTTTGGGCACATAACGTTGCTGAACCTAGACCTGACCAACTGCAGCAACCCCAGATCATAACACTGCCCCCACAGGCTTGTACGGTAGGCATTAGGCATGATGGGTGCATCACTTCATCCGCCTCTCTTCTTACCCTGATGCGCCCATCACTCTGGAACAGGGTAAATCTGGACTCATCAGACCACATGACTTTCTTCCATTGCTCCAGAGTCCAATCTTTATGCTCCCTAGCAAATTGAAGCCTTTTTTTCCGATTAGCCTCACTGACAAGTGGTTTTCTTAAGGCTACACAGCTGTTTAGTCTCAATCCCTTGAGTTCCCTTCGCATTGTGCGTGTGGAAATGCTCTTACTTTCACTATTAAACATAGTCCTGAGTTCTACTGTTCATTTTTTACGATATGATTTCACCAAACATTTAAGTGATCGCCAATCGCGATCATTCAAGATTTTTTTGTGACCACATTTCTTCCTCGAACATGATGGTTCACCACTATCCTTCCATGTGTTGGACAGTTCTTAACCCAATTTTAGTGGTTTTTGCAATCTCCTTAGTTGTTTTCTTTGCTTGATGCAGGCCAATAATTTGACCCTTCTGAAACAGATTAACATCTTTTCCATGACCACAGGATGTCTTCCGACATGGTTGTTTAAGAAATGAGAAGCTACTCACTGCATCAGTTAGGGCTAAATAACTTGTTGCCAGCTAAAACATATTAATCACTGCAGTAATTATCCAATGGAAGGCTCTTACCTATTTGCTTAGTTAAATCCAGGTGGTGACTTTTTTTTTGGCCAGGCAGTGTATAAAAATGCTGCGTAGGCGTAGTTCTTTGCCCAGCAGAGTGTAGTGTTCAGGTAGGTGGCAACAATACAGCTAGCAGTGTTCAGCCTGCCATATAAACCAGAAACGGAGAAGTTGTTGCCCGTTATTTTGGCTACCACGGCTAGAAGAATACAACTCGGTGACTTTTGGGGCACATTTGGCAAGAGCTTCAGTGACAAAGACTGCTCAACTTGCTGATGTTTCATGAGGAACATGGCTTAGGTGATGTTGTGCTGGGTCTCATGTTGTTCAGAGTAGTTTAATCTTAAAACACTTATTCTGCAGACATTTAAAATTAAATGATCTTTTGAGAGAAGGCCAAAGTAATGTAAAAGTAAATGTTCTCTAACAAGCTAACCTATATAAAAACAACTAACACACATTTACGCACACAAAAGGAACGACACCAACAAACAGAAGACTCCGAATTTAGTTACCATAGGGATTGTACACTATGTGATTACATGGTAATATTTCCTATAAAATACATACATGTAATATTTAAATACTCAATATTTTAGTGTACACAACACACAGGCAGTTCTGATTTGGCAAGTCGTCAATGAAGTCCTAAAACAAAATCAAAACTGACACCACAAGGATTTTTCCCTAAACAAACTTCTAACATAACTTGGCCAAGTTTTCACACTTTACACACTTATACAGTGCAGGTGAGAACTAGAATAGAAGCATTCATAGCACACACTGACTTTCAAGTTCTTTTGAGATCTCCCAATCACAAACCCCAATCCCACAAGCCTTGGGTCAGTGGTCCAATGTTATTTTGTACAGCTACCCAGCAAGATCTTCTAGTCTATATTAGTTTCCATTGCAGGACAGTAACAATATATAACACAATATGTGATTAAACAATAACACTTGTGGCCGGGGAGGTTTAATATTTGGAAAAAATATACAATCCAATTACATACTGCGATCAATAGGTTTTAAAATCACCTTACCAATCTGCGCAGCTGTCAGTCGGCTTTTTATGATCAATTGTGATTTTGAATGCTGCTATTCTAACTTTTTTGCTTTACATTCTCACAGACTCCAAATATCTGTCATAGTTTCACAGTGTTGTGAAAAGAAGTTGAGGCTTTTTTTTTTTTTTTTTTTTTCATTCTTGCATCTGTTGTTTAGGGGTTTTTTTAATGCATGAATAAGAATGAAAAACACAAATAAAAACACAAGCATGGAGCATATTCACAAAGTACAAAATAAAAATGCACTTCAAAAGCATACCATTGATATCCATAATTAGGCTACTTCACTAAGAGTTTCTATATTAGTGTGAGAGGACATAGCGTTATTGGGTCCAGGCACTTTGACTGTGAAAATAGTAATGTTTACCAAACCTTATATCTGAGGTACAGAGTGGAGATAGGTTCAAGTAGCTGGTGTTCCAACTATGACTTCAGTGGTAGTTAAAACAACTATCATTCTAACTGTAACTGTCAGGGATAGAGCACACTTCTGCCATCTGGTGGACACTGATTAAAACACCTGAAGAGCTCAATTAACGTAAGGGATGGGAGTGCATAAGTGTGTATCAGTGGCAAAGTATGCTCCTGACCACCATTATAAAAGAGATAAAAATAGCACAACAATACAACAATTCCAGTCCCATCACACATTCCATTTCCTCTCTTCTTCTTTCTTTTTTCCCCTTAATTTTCACATTTTCAAACACTTGTTGGCCCTCTATTTTTTCAGCTTCCTTTTCCCTCTTTCCAGCACACCACTCTTTTCTCCACTACCTTCTCAAGAAACAGGGCATGTACAGCAAAAATAGTTCCTGGTGTAAATCTGCAGTACCTCGGATGTACAGTAGAGGGCAGTGATCTGAGGTCCCTTTGATGCAGGAGGGATGGGTGTGGCCGTGGTCAGCACCTTGTGGGATTTTTGGGTCCCAAAAGAAAACCTCGTAGCAGCAATGGAGTGAAGGGACCAGAAATGGCAAAACAAACATATGCGATCCAAACGTTCATATGTGACAAAATGCAAAAATGACAATGCAAGCACAATACCTTCACTGAAGACAAGATTCCCCCCACAGGATATAGAGAATTATCTCTAAATAACGGAAAACAAAATGTTGAATAAATATGAATAATAAACCACTTCCTCAGCCCTAGCAGAACGGATTATTTCTTTGATTCACTGTTGCATTTGAACTTGGGGGGGGGGGGGGGGGGAGGAATTCTCCAACTGCTATGCGTCCTATCATATTTTTAGCCAACATCTAAGTGACTGTTTTTTCTATTTCAGTCACACCCATACGAAATTAACCGACTAATACATGGACTGTAAATAGAAAATGATATCAGAGAGGTTGGATTTGGTCTACGCAAGACAATGTAGAAGTGGAAAAGTTGATAGCTGATCAGGAGGAAAAGTTGATAGTGTGTTCACACTAGACTTGAATATAAGGTGCACTTTGGGTTTATCAGCAAGGCAGTGCATACAGGCAATTAGGTAGGAGGGATGAAGAGAGACAGACAGGCAGAAAGAGAGACAGACAGACAGGGAAACGTGCAGACAGTCAGAAACACTGAGGAAGTTCCACAAACGGACATGGTTCTTGGGACGTGGCTTGGTGGTGTTTCCTCTTCAGCCCATACGAGTCACCTGAATAGAGAGAGAGAGAGAGAGAGAGGGTTAGGGTGTCAAACTCATGTCCTGGGAGGGCTGTGGTCGCAGTGTTTTTGTGGTCATCTTTCAATCAGTCACATTAGGCCTTGGAAATGAGCTATGTAGACTCTTTAGGCAATCAATGACTTTACATTACATTACAGGCATTTTGCAGACGCTCTTTATCCAGAGCGACTTACAGTTTACATTTCTTTACAATCCATTTATACACCTGGATATTAACTGAAGCAATTCAGGTTAAGTACCTTGCTCAAGACTGGTACAACGGCAGTGTCCCACCTGGGCATTGAACCTGTGACCTTAACGTTACAAGCCCAGCTCCCTAACCATTATACCACACCAATGCCTGCCTGACTTAAGCACTGGAGTCTGACTCCATAGTGCTGTGCTGGGGTAGAATGAAGCGGGCATTAGTTCTTTCTGAACCAAGGAGGTAAACTATCAGTTGGTAGTGAAATCAGCTGGTGTAGCAATCAGCTGGTGTAGTGCATGGTCGGAGCAAATGCCTGCAGACACTGTGGCCCTTGAGGCCTGGAATTGAATAGCCCTGCTCTACAGTCTCACCTGAGAGATGTTCACTCTGGTCAGTCTCTCTACAGTCTCACCTGAGAGATGTTCACTCTGGTCAGTGTCTCTACAGTCTCACCTGGCCTCAGGCAGCTCTCTACAGTCTCACCTGAGAGATGATGTCCATCACCTCACCTCCGGTCAGTTCTGGCAGTCTCACCTGACCTCTGACCTCTACAGTCTCACCTGCTGGACACCATGGTAACCTTCTGAGCCTCTGAGAGGGGCTTGCTGATCTCTTCTCACCTGAGAGATGTTCATCTGGAGGAGAGCAGGAGTCACTCTGGTCACTCTCTACAGCTCACCTGAGAGATGTTCACTCGGCTCAGTGTCTCTACAGCCACCGCTGACGGAAAAACATCTGATGTCCATCACCTCTCCGGTCAGTTTGGCCGCTCCCACACTGGTTTGTCGCCTCATTTTCTGCGTCTGACATTTTAAGCCCACGGACGGAAAAACATCTTTAGCAGACGCTGGTTTGTCGCTTATTTTACCATTTTAAGCGACTTGCACTTGCAAGATGGGACCTCGAACCCAGTCCCTCCTCAAAACTATCCACTGTGGTTCTAAAACCAGCAGTTCATACCACCTGAAGGCTCATACCTCACTAGCACTTTACTGCACAGCTCTGATACCACTGAATTGCTTCTGTGTAACAAGACGCACGCTCACGGGGAAGTTCAGGGAACCCCTTATTCTGAGCGGAAGAGAAAGTATGTCTCTTCCTCTCCTCTTCCCTTTCTGCCCATCATCCTCTGCATGTACCACATCCAACATTCGGTCTCTCCCCTCCCTCCGCATCAAATATTCTGAATTCCCCTGACTGGGGCCTCACCAGGGGCAGTTTCTCCAGCAGCATGTCCACCATGGCTCCCTCCTGGTACTGCTGGAATGCCTCGGCCTTCTTCGCCATCTGCTCTGCCTCCGCTCTGCCCTTTGCCTCCACTGCAAAGGCCTCGGCCTCACCCTTCATCTGGGGGGGGAGAGCGCCAGGAAACTAATGTAATGCACGGTCAAATTGATGTAATAAGAGGAGGGAGGAGGGAGACAGAGAGAAAGAGACTGTGAGAGAGGATGTGAGAGATAGGGGAGAGGGAGAGATGGGTAGAGAAAAGGTGAAAGGCAGGGACAGAGCTGCAGAGGGAGGGAGAGAGGAAAAGGAGAGAGAGAAAGATTGAGAGTAGGTGCACACCTATTTTTATTTTGTCCGAATAATGCCGTTGTCCAGCCCGTTTTGAATTTGAAAAGGGAAAGAGAGAAAAAGACAAAGAGAGAGAGGGGGTAAAAGAGAGAGAGCTGTGAACACTTCTGTCAGTCAGAGAGGGGCTGACAGCTTGAGTCTGAGAGAGGGAGAGGGAGAGGGAGAGGAAGTGGAAATGGGAGGACAGAGGGTACTCACTCTGATGGACTCTGCCTCGGCCTCAGCCTCCATAATGAGCTGGATCCTGCAGGGGCAGAGAGGACAGTTACCGCCCTGCTACAACGCTTCACTGGGAGTGCTAGTGTGTGGATGTGTAGCTGTAGCACTCGGTGCTTGTAGGGTTGTGCAGTTGTCTAGCTATAGTACTCGGTGATGGTAGAGTTGTGCGGTTGTGTAGCTATAGTACTCGCTGCTTGTAGAGTTGTGCGGTTGTGTAGCTATAGTACTCTGTGCTTGTAGAGTTGTGTGGATGTGTCGTTTGTGTAGCGGGACTCACCGCTCAGCCTCAGCCAGTCTCTCCAGCCGGTATCTCTCGGCCTCGGCTGGCTTCTTGATCTTGGCCTCCAGCTCCTTTTCCTTGCGGGTGATCTCCTGCTCCATGAGCAAGATCTGTTGAGCGCGCTCCACAACCTGCACCTGCATCTTCTCGTTCTCAATGCGCTGCTTCGTCTTCGCCACCTGGGGGTGAGAGAGTGTCTCTACAGTACGTACATGTTGACACCGAGTCACTACAGTGTGTACACTGTGCTGTGTGACTGTGCTGTATTGCCGTACTGGGCGGCTGTGCTGTATTGCTGTACTGGGCGGCTGTGTGACTACTGTGTGGCTGTCCTGTATTACTGTCCTGGGCAATTTGCCATACCTGCAGCTGATAGGCCATCTCTGACTCAGCCTGCTTGGTGAAGATCTCAATGTCGTAGGTGGCTTTCTTCAGCTCATAGTCCCTCTGAGCTTTGGCCATCTCAATCTCATTCAGGTACTGAGCAGACACCTTCTCCTGCATGGCATGAGCCTCCTGCACACACAGAGAGAGAGAGAGACACACATGAGAAAAATGTGTGTGTGTGTGTGTGTGTGTGTATGTGTGTGTAGACTCACTTAATGGAGTCAAAGGGGAGAGAAAGACCTGCATGAGAAGTGTGTATGTGCAGTCACCGTCGGGAGAGGAATAGAACGGGGAGAGAGGATGAAGAGAGGCAGAGGGGGAGAGGAGGAGACAAAGGAAGGGGAGACTCACCCTGGCGACTGCATCCCTTTTGTTCTGGGCCTCTCCAATCCGGGCATCTTTCTGCACCTGCGCAGTTCGAGTCTTCCCCAGGGAGATCAGGTAATCCTGACACAGGCAGAGATTGAGAGATAGTTCAGCAATCACACACTGACCACCACTGGTTAATTCTGGCAAGACAATCTGCCTTTGAAAAATGTGCAATGACCACTCAAAGACAGTGGGGAGAAATGGTCACACCTGGTCATCATGAACGTCCTTGAGGGTGTAGCTGACAACACTGATGCCCATGTTGAGCAGATCAGACGAGGCTACCTTGAACACCTGCTCGGAAAACTTCTTGCGGTCCTTATAGATCTCCTGGAGAGAGGGAGAGAATCAATTCCTTTGTGTCAGGGCAGCGCAGTAACAGTCGATGACAGTGTGTGTAGTTGTGTATCAGGGGAGTGTACAGTCACAGTGTGTAGTTGTGTATCAGGGGGGTGTATAGTCACAGTGTGTAGTTGTGTATCAGGGGGGTGTACAGTCACAGTGTGTAGTTGTGTATCAGGGGGGTGTATAGTCAGTGTGTAGTTGTGTATCAGGGGGGTGTACAGTCACAGTGTGTGGTTGTGTATCAGGGGGGTGTACAGTCACAGTGTGTAGTTGTGTATCAGGGGGGTGTACAGTCACAGTGTGTAGTTGTGTATCAGGGGGGTGTACAGTCACAGTGTGTAGATGTGTATCAGGGGGGTGTACAGTCACAGTGTGTAGTTGTTTATCAGGGGGGTGTACAGTCACAGTGTGTAGATGTGTATCAGGGGGGTGTACAGTCACAGTGTGTAGTTGTGTATCAGGGGGGTGTACAGTCACAGTGTGTAGTTGTGTATCAGGGGGGTGTACAGTCACAGTGTGTAGTTGTGTATCAGGGGGGTGTATAGTCACAGTCACAGTGTGTAGTTGTGTATCAGGGGGTGTACAGTCACAGTGTGTAGTTGTGTATCAGGGGGGTGTATAGTCACAGTGTGTAGTTGTGTATCAGGGGGGTGTACAGTCACAGTGTGTAGTTGTGTATCAGGGGGGTGTACAGTCACAGTGTGTAGTTGTGTATCAGGGGGGTGTATAGTCACAGTGTGTAGTTGTGTATCAGGGGGGTGTATAGTCACAGTGTGTAGTTGTGTATCAGGGGGGTGTACAGTCACAGTGTGTAGTTGTGTATCAGGGGGGTGTACAGTCCAGCAGTCACATGCCTCCACAGTCAGATGGGCAATGATGGCTCTCTGGTGGCCCTCCAGCGTTTCCAGGGCGATATGGGCGATCTCATGCTCCGTCTTCCCCAAGAACATCTGGCACGCGGCAGCCAGCATCTCCTTATTCTGACCCTGGACCTTCATCTGGAGAGGGGAGGTCTCAACAGGTCAGGTAGGTACCATAACACAGTGTACATTGCAGTATATTAACACTGACAGTAAGACTTACTATAGCATACACAGTGACCCACCAGACACTACAGTACAATAACGCTAACTTGGAAAAGGTTATTACAGAATACACACGGACTGCCTGCAAACAGGGTTTTAACACTTGAGAGAAAGAAGCAGGTCAGACCTGGGCGATGCCAGTGACAGAAATGGGCACTCCATGTTGGGTGTACACTTTATCACTCTTCACATTCAGCGTCAGGGTGTTTAGAGAGATCCTGAGAGAAGGAGAAGGAGGAGAAGAGAGGGTTCACAGAGTGGATTTACTCACACACATACTGTACATGTGCAAATGAAAAGATTACAAGAAATGGTTCTGGGTTCACAGAGATTTGATTGAAGCCCCAGAACATGAATTGTTGCATTCTAGAACCCGCAAGGAACGCCTCAGTCTCCCCCTTCAAGGAGCGGACTCTGATCTAGCCAGGATCATTTCCACTGCAACACAATCAGGATCAATACAACTTTTCCAGAGCAGGAAGCATCTACGACTGACTGTGTATTAAAAATTTTTTTCCAACAACTAGATTTCAAACCAAATAGACTGAATACTAAATAAAGTGGTGCTGCATTCACAAGAGGTACCATTACAGTTCTATTCATGTGATGAGATTCGCATTTTAGCATATCAGCTATAATGAATCAATATAACAAATGGTATTAGAATAAGTATTTTAAGATCAAGACAGTTTGGGCACGTACACACACACACACACACACACACACACACACACACATACACTACCGGTCAAAAGTTAGAACAAAGTTAGAACACCCCCATTTTCCAGTTTTTACTTAAATTTAAGCAGTTCAAGTCCAGTGAATAACCTGAAATGGTACAAAGGTAAGCGGTAACACTGACAGAGGTTGAAAAAAAAGTTTAGGTTACCAAAAACTGTGTATTTTTTTTTGCCAGTGAGTAGTTTCCTACACCATCAAAAGGCACTTGGAACCTGGAGGAAACTCTGACAGGAAGAGGTCTGGCAGACCCAAAGCCACAACAAAATCAGAAGACAAGTTTCTGAGAGTCAACAGCTTGCGTGATAGGCAGCTCACAGGACAACAGCTTCAAGCACAGTTTAACACTGGTCGAAATAAGGAAGTCTTAGTTTCAACTATGAAGAGAAGACTTTGAGCTGCAGGTTTGACAGGTCGAGTGGCAGTAAGAAAGCCATTGCTAAGATGGCAAAATAAGGAAAAGAGGCTTGCCTGGGCCATGAAGCACCGCCAGTGGACTACTGAAGACTGGAAGAAGGTCTTATGGACCAATTAATCTAAATTTGAAATCTTGAAATTTTGGTTTTTGTACACCGAGTCGAGTAGGCGAAAGGATGGTTCCTCAGTGTGTATCAAACATGGAGGATGGTCTGGGGCTCTTTTGCTGAGTCAGCGACTTGCACAGAGTGACTGTTAACCCACGTTAACCCATTACTTGTTCCCTGAAAAGGGCCTTTTTTTAGAACTCTGATATTTACATTATTTTTCAGTTTTTTAACCTCTGGCAGTTTACCTTTGTACTATTTCAGGTTATTCACTGGACTTGAACTGCTTAAATTTCAGTAAAAACTGGAAAATGGGGGTGTTCTAAAACTTTTGACCGGTAGTGTGCACGTGCATGCGCAAGTACACACACACACACACACACAAACAAACACATGTATGAGCACATACAAACGACTAAACTGGATACCTCTGGATCCGCTGAAAACAGGGCACCACAAACACCCGGCCTCCTACAATCATCAGAGGAGGGGAGCGACATAACCCTGAAAGGAAGGAAGGAAGGAAGTGAGTACGTGAGTGTGAGTGTGTGTGAGAGAGAGAGAGAGAGAGAGAGAGAGAGGAGGGACAGGTTACTCAGATATTATACAGTAGGGGTTTGAACCTTTGCCATGATGTAAATGTACGGGCTATGATAAAATATGGAGAACATACCTGTCAATCTAGTACATATTAAAATTCCATACAATCTAACTTGACCAATTAAAGGCAAATATGCAGTCAATGTGCAAAAAATGTACCTTTTATCTTAAATTATAATGAAGAAATTCTGAGTGAAAAATATTGTCAAGAGTTATGAATAGTTACATGAATCACATACAAATCAGTGTTTGCACATTGATTTAGATCCATCTTAAGAATTCAAATCAGTGAAATAATGTTGATAAATAAATTCTGCACCACTATCAACACACAATGATAAGGTATGAGTTGTACTGTGAAGGGAATTATTTTGCCATGCATTGTTTAGAGCAGAGATTCCAAACAATCCAAATGGCTCATTATACTTTATGAACTGCAATTATGGTTGGACGGAAAAGGAGCATACATAGGGTTTCCATGGAGCCAAGTTAAAAACTCGGGACATCTGCATTCGGGTCAATGTTTTGAATAAGGTTTTAAAAAGTGCAAAAATATAAAAAGGGAAAATAATTCATTTTAAAGCTACTTTTATGTTCTGTTTAGTCTTACATATGCAATGATATGATTTGATGCAATGAAACAACCCCTATATTGTATTTTGAAACAAGTTTGACAAATTTAGTCTCAAAAAAGTCATTTGGCCTTCCTGGGATTCGAACCAGCAACCCTCCGCTTACCAGCCGTGTCGCTAACCACTGAGCCACTACCACCCATAATTGTGCTAATGCGGTCTGGAGGGTATAGAATGAATCATGAATAGTTTTACTTTCAGACGCTCTGTGGCCTTCTCCCAGCACAAGTTTAGTCGTTTCTATTCTTTATTCTTATTCTAATATTCTTTCCACCGCTGGTGTCTTTTTCCCGCATTATGTTGTAGGAAAGTTTTCCTGTTGGACGCCGCCTAATGTCATGTCTTATTTTCTTTACATCATCTGCTGTTCATTTTGTTATGCCTCATAAATTCATTTCTTTGGTGATGTCATTCAAGTTTTTTTTCTTCTCCGTTGGTGTTGTTTTCCTATGCTGTAATACAGCTTTGTGACACTACCTCATTGACCAATACCTCTAAATCTGGCTGTGAGAGTTTAAAAGATTTCAAACATTGAAACCATCAAGTGCATGTTTAAAAAAAAAAAAAAAAAGGTTTTCTAAAGGTTTTTTAGAGTTTAAAACATTGGTTGACTTTATCTCAAAACATTAAATATAAACAACGATTTATGAACATTCTGAGAATTATGTAACACCAAAAAGCAAATCATTTATTTAGAAATTTCAAAGATTTCTATTTAAATTCCTCAATAATCATGCACATTTTCTGATGGCTCAATTAGTCAGCAATCAACAGGGGAAAAACGCGTCCAACACCGCTCTAGCTAAAGACAATGGGCAATGAAAGTGTCCCAGTCTTTGTAGCAGTTTGTTTTATATTTTGCAACCAAAGATGCATAAATAAGACTAACATAGATTGTCATCATTCGGTACAACCATTATCTCATTCGGTACAACCGGCACTTCTGGTAACACTGAATGACTATTTTGGTTGTACTGAATGATATCAGTGAAATCAATTTTTCCAGACAATTTTTTTTTTTTTTTTTGAAGGAAAGCATTGTTTTCTACAGACATTTAAACCAGTCTGCAGTATGTTGTTATACACCCTCATAAAATCATGCCAGAATGATGAATTATAGTTGTATGATCATTTTAGATATTTTTATCATACATTTGATGGCTCTATTTGCCTTCGGACAGTTGCACCGTGTGATCTTTTGACACTTCAAAATGCTTAAAGTGCCTGAATTAGTAACAAGTCACAATAAACACTTATGGGGCTCAATAAAGGAGAGAAAGTAGAGTTATTTAACATATTGATATTAATTTTTTTTAATTTATTTTTTTATATGATATTTGGACACTAAATTTACATGTCATGTCACTGACCCATTCATAGTTGTCGGGGAGGTGTATTTTAGTTATCCTGCACAGGCAGACAGAGTGGGGCCATCTTTGGCGGGTTTATGGCTCTGTGAGTGAAGCCAGGGCACTTGGGTATGTAGCGGTGGTGAACCAGTGCCACACCCTACAACTTCAGGGTCGGTATTCACAAAGCATTTTAAGGGTAAAAGTTGGTCCTAACTCGGCAATTTAGGAGCAACTCCGAAAAATAATGGGCGTGTCACTCATAAATTTAGGACTCCTACATTTCTGGGATAAGAGTATTTCACAAAGGGTTTGAGAGCTAAAAACAGCTCCTAAGTCCAGGAGAAGTTAGAAGCAGTCAAGAGGACTTCGAAGTCGCTACAGACCTACTCACAGCGATCCGAAAATGGCTGCTGCCGGCAATCGTCGTCGCAATCGCGTCAACACTTTGGAGATATTGAATGATACAGAGCTCATAAAAAGGTACCGCCTCAATCGCAAGGGTATTATGATAGTAGTAGAGCTAGTCAGAGGTGCAATCACATCACCAACAAACAGAAACAACCAATAACAGCAGAGATCAAGGTGTTGACAACTCTATGCTACTTGGCCACAGGGAAAATGCAGCTATGCATCCCCGTTATGCTGGTGTCAGAGTACCCAAGGATACTGTACACCACTGAGGCAGTTGGCGACAGTTCCTTGGGTGCTGTGCCTCCTCCTAATGAATACATTAAATATTATGTATTACAGATTACATGAGCTTCGGTGACATGTTTAGCAAGATTAATTTATGGATGACAACATATGTACATTTTTGTATATAGGCTGAATGCATTAAATGATAGAATAAAACATTGTGGTGTAGTCTATAGTGTAGGCCCTAGTTGTGGATGATTAGCCTAATGTCGTATTACCTGTGGCAGCTGTTTGTCGCTTGTATTCTTGCCTTGCAGACTGCAGAGAGAACCACCGCTTCTGGTTCTCGGGAGGAGAACCACCGTTTATTTCCATGCGCATTCATCAGTTTTTGGTTTTCGGGAGTTAGTGCCAAAGCCCTTTGATTACGTTTTATTTTCTTTCATTCACTTGTTCGGCCAGCATAGTTGTTGGTCTTTCCCAGTTTGGTTTGCGTTATTTATTTATATGGTGATGCATCTGGATAATTGGAAGGCTATTTTCTAGGTTGAAATGCAGACATGGGACTAGTCAGATTCTTGGTTTCATGTTAAATCATCCCCTACATTTGTATTTTAGAATCTTTATTAGAATATAACAGGAACCAATCGCTATAATTTATTTTCTAGGTTGAAATCGGCATTCTGAGTAAGCTGTGGGCATTCTGAGTAAGCTCGTTCATGAGACACAACGTCATCCATAGCAACGACGTCAACCCCGACCTCACTCTTAGCTTGAAAATTCTCTGACTTCTTTAGTATGAGTTTGTCTTTGCAGCTTTGTGAATAGGTTTTAAGAGGAGACTCTCAGCTAGAATGTTTTAGTGCGATTCAGGAGTACTCCAAGTGGTAAGATAAAATGCTTTGTGAATACCGGCCCAGGATGCTACCTATGAGCTGGATATTATGGATCATGGAGAAAATAATTATGGCCCGCCAGATTAAAGTGGAAATCAACATGGTATGATTGGCCTCTTCACTTGGTAGCAATGCTCTTGAGCATATTATGCCTCCCAAATATCAACTCAACTAACATCTCGGTATAAATGAAGCTGGCTTCACTAGTGATGTTTGATATCGGCACGATTCTCAACATGAGAGGAGCAAATCAATGGCAACCTTGAAAATATATCAAGGTGACCGAAAACAAACACATAAAAAGGGAGTCTGAACATGGCATGGCTTTTCCCCAAATCGGGGCTGAAGGCTTTGACACGATGCTTAGATTTTGGGGGAATTCTACTCCTGCTCTGTCCTGTTTTTCTCTTGGAAGATCTGGTGCCAGCTAACACCTCGCCTGCATGTGTTTTCCATTTGGAGAGAGACAAGCTTGGTTAGGTATCATTTTCTTCCATTTCATCTCTTTTGTGATTGTTACATGTCAATTTTATGTCTAGAATTTAGTATTTGTTAAGCCGGAATATCCAATTGAATGTTTATTTCAATGTGGGTGATAATTGTTGGGGCTATCCAGTTTGGAATTTATGTCTTTCAGGTCGCGGCCAGATGAGAGCGGAGCTTGACGTGGTACGAGCAAGCTTGTGAAATGTTAGCGATAATGTTCCATATGTGAGGAGACAGAACTAAACCCTATATATTGGAGGTTCCGATTTAGTATTTGTTAAGGTAGTTGAACCTACGTCTGTAGATTAGGCGTTGAATGTTTTGTCTAACTGAATAAACCAGCTGTTAATTTTAATTGAATTGTGAGTTGTATATTTTGATGAAGGTTGATCCACCAGATTGCTCTGCCTATCAAGGAATTTGGTGATTTAATTGATAATTGCTATCTTGTTTAGTAATTATAACATTAAATCAAATAAATATAGTTTACATGTAGAATAAGTGAGGTGGTTTTAATATGTAATACCACTTGTGTTCAGTATTCAGAGTACTGAACTTTAAACAAGGGTTTGACTGTTAAGGCTACTCTATTAAGGGAATAGACCATTTTTATTCTAACTTCACTGTTCCGACATAGTGTAACACCAAAGCAGTCTTACCTGACACCACCATTGCTTCATTGGGACCACAGGTGTAGAACATCTTGACAAAGGGCAACAACTGCAAAACACAAATGTTTTAATACAAATATGATGTTTTTTGGCACAAACACTGAAAGGGTACAAATACTGATTGACCAGCTATAACTTGAATATTCAATTTAAATTGACTACATATAATTACAATTTCATGGAATTATACAAACAAATTTAATGTTTTACAACAAATGGTTCTGGGTTCACTGAGATTTGCCTGAAGCCCTGGAACATGAATTGTTGTATTCTAAAACCAGCAAGGAAGGCCTGTCTCCCCCCTTCAAGAGGTGGACTATGATCTAACCAGGATCATTGCCATTGCAACACAATCAGGATCAATTAAACTTGTATAGAGCAGGAAACATCTATGACTGACTGTGTATTAAATTAAATGAACATTTTTAAACAACTACATTTCAAACCAAGTACTAAAAAGTGGTGCTACATTCGCAAGATGTACCATTACAGTTATATTCATGAGAAGAGCTTTGCATTTTGGCATATCAACTATAATGAATCAACAAAACAAATGGTATTAGAACAGGTATTTCAAGATAATGACAGTTTGGGCAACAGGCCTTCAAAATGGAACCTATAATATGTTTCATATAAATTGGAAATGCATTGTATTCGATATCAATGACGTAACACAACTACACAATACAACAGGCATGCAATGTTTTTATTTATCTTAGTGTTAAACGGTACTCTGTTGAAGGCATCTGCTTAAGTGGACTGTGTATCATGGAGTGAGAGGTATCATCCTGAAATACATCCACACACACCTGTGGCCTCTTGTTCTCCTGACCCCACTGCAAAAATCTTTGGTATTTCTTTGTTAATCCCTTTTAGGAATTTAAAAACCTCAATCAAATCCCCCCTACGTCTCCGTTTGCTAAGTTTAAATAGATTGAGTGCCTTAAGTCTGTCATCATAACTTTTACCTTTCATACCCGGTATCAGTTTAGTTGCCCTTCTTTGGACTTTTTCAAGAGCTTCTATATCTTTCTTGTAGTGTGGTGCCCAGAACTGCACACAGTATTCTAAGTGAGGTCTGATAAAGGCATTATATAACATTAATATAACCTCCTTTGATTTATACTCAATACTTTTTGCGATGTATCCCAGCATCCTGTTGGCTTTTTTCACTGCTGTAGCACACTGCTTTGATGCAGATAGGCTTTGATCAACTACAATTCCTAAGTCTTTTTCAAATTGAACACCTACTAACTTTTCTCCTCCCATAAAATACTCCTGTCTAATGTTTTTATTTCCCACATGCATAACTTTACATTTAGCAATAATGAATGTCATCTGCCATGTATCTGCCCATTTTGGGATTTTGTTTAAATCAAATTGTTGGATTACTTTAGTCGATTCCAAATTGTTTGCCAAACCCCCAAGTTTAGTATCATCTGCAAATTTAAGTATTTTGCTACTAACGTCCATATCCAGATCATTTATGTAAATAAGGAAGAGCAGAGGTCCCAGCACCGATCCCTGCGGGACACCACTGCCCACAGCACCGAGGTCAGATACGGCCCCACCTACTGTTACTCTTTGTATTCGCCCTTGCAGCCAATTATGAACCCACTCTGAAACTACTCCTGCAATTCCTACTGAATTCATTTTAGCAATGAGCCTCTCATGTGGTACCTTGTCAAATGCTTTCTGAAAGTCCAAATATATAATATCATAAGCCTGGTTCAGGTCAACACACTTCGTAGCCTCTTCGAAAAAGTCCAGGTTTGTTAGGCATGACCTCCCTTTGAGAAAACCATGTTGGCTCTCCCTTAAAATACTATTATTTTTCAAGAATGATTCCAACTTATCCCTAATAATACCTTCCAGCATTTTGCATGCAATGCAAGTTAAACTGACAGGCATATAGTTCCCTGGGTCAGTACGGTCCCCCTTCTTATATATTGGAATTATACTACCCTGCTTCCAGTCATCTGGTATTTCTCCAGTGATTATGGATTAAATGAAAATATCTGTCAATGGTTTATATATAATTTCCCCCAGTTCTTTGAGTACTCTGGGATATATGCCATCCGGGCCTGCTGCCTTATTTGTCTTACGTTTTTGTAGTTTTTGTAGTACTTCTACGTCCCTTATCTCAAAGTCCTCCAAAACATTCTGTACCTTGTCTATACATTTAGGCATATTTATAACCTCTTCTCTAGTAAAGCTCTCAACAAAGTAACTGTTTAGTGTGTTAGCAATATCATTATTATTATAAACCAAGGTTCCTTCCTTATTCTTAATGCAGTTTGCATCTTGGGAAATTTTAATTTCAAACCGCCTTTTAGCTGATCTTACTTCCTTTTTAGCCTTTTAGCCCGCATATTACAATAATCTAAATTGTTTCTCTCTGAGTTATCCTTTTTATATACTCTGTACAGTCGCTTCTTTTGCCTCAAAATCTCCCGTAAAGCTTTAGTCCCAAAAGTAATATAATCTCCAATGCTTTTGCCAAAGTGCAAGTGTTCATTTCCTCAGATTTTACTGTCATATACCCTGTGATACACTCGCTGATACAGCTAGCTTCATGAGCTGTTTCAATTCACAGATGTCTAAAACGTTTCAGAGCACAAATGCATCTGGTTACAATGGTCAAAGTATCTTTCTCAATCAGGATTACCCGATTGATTTCAAAATCCCAAGCCAACGTGCCAACATGTTTATCAAATAAACCCTGCAAACCGGCCAACCACATGTTTCCAAATAGTGTTTTACACCAATCTCCAAACAGAAACACAAATGTGACAATCTTCGCTGAAAACCTTAAAATGAGATTGTAGCATCGTAGGTCCCACCAGAGACAATAGTAACTGATCCTTTTTGGTCCAACCCACCTTCCCTTCACTCATTGGCCTAAAGCAATATTGATCTCATTAACTAGGCAGTCTTGGGGACATTTGATCATAAAGTATTAGCTATTTTAGATAATCTAATCCGGGCGGCCAGCGTCGCTAACGGGGTTATCTAGATACTGTGAGTCAAACTGTCTCAAGGCAGATAATTTAAATTGATCATTGTGCATTACACTGAAATACTTGCGATAGCTAATTAATCACGCGTCATCAAATGGTCGACATAGCCTTTGTTTTTCTGCTAACTCAGTACAGTTCGTGCCGCCCTAACCTAGCCCGGTGGCTAACATTAGCCAACTACCGAAGTCCAAAAATTGAGTTGACCGTCTTGTCCCAATGAGACGCGGTTTACGAACTGTTATAGATTAGTTACCCAGCTTTAAGAAGATAACTAAATCGTGTATTGTTAGCTAGCTCTCCATCCATCAGTTGTAACAGATCGTATTCTACAACACAACTGCACAGCTAACTTGCAAGTCTAACATAGTGTTAAGTTGCATCATTTACTTCACAGAATACAACAGGAACGATTGTTGACAATCATACATATAGCTAGGTTAGCTATAACTGCTAGACAGCAGTTTGCTGCAACGTCTTCTAAGCCACGGCAAACCGTGGTTAGTATAAACATGTAAACACACCTAGCAGGTTACTCAATGCAATTGTAACACCAATACCTAAATTATAACAACACCATCAAGCTAGTAAACGGTGATATTAATAGATGTATCACGTGGGAGGCCCAGTTAGGCTATCAAACTGGTCAACGATCGTTTAGTACGTTCTTCCGTTGTCAGTACACAATGCAGACTAGCTAAGTAGTTAGCTATTTGGTTAACTTCCACGTTTATATTTAGCTACTTCATTCCTCAAAGTGATCAAAATAAATCATGTTTAAAATACACTGGAATAGTGTATACTTACCAGTCGTGGATTGGATCTGTAAATACAAAAGCTGGAAGCTGGTCAAATATTTTGCAAGCGAGATATCTTACAACTGCGTCTACATTAAGGCCACCTTTCCCACCCTCCGCAGTATGCCTACGCCCACTACGATGAAGCGCTTGTTCGACCTCTAGCGTTTGGAACAAGGTAACAAACATAGGGTGACCAGAAGTTCCCCTTTTCCGGGGAAAGGTTCCCGGATTGGGTGTCTCTTCCCTGGCTGGCACGTCCCCGAAAAAATTCCCCGGATTTTTTTTCTTTTAAAAGTAATTATGACATTTTTGTATAAATGATACAAATGATTATTTGAAATAGAGATGCACTTATGGTGATTTTTGTTCTTTTCAAAGCACATTGTCGGCTGTCGCACACTTACACCGAAAGAAAATATCCCCGGATTTGCAGAAATCCGGTCACCTTAAACAAACATTTCGTTTTTAGTCTCAATTATTGCGGTATTGTATTTATTTTCATTTACTTATGACATATTTCGCCCGTTCTATATTTTGAATAGAATACATTTATAAACTCAGTAATCTGATCGAGATGTGGTGCTGAGTTTTTTAAGCTTGTGAATTTAACACATGCAGTTACAACTAATGAAAGCAAACGTTATGTCCTTAGAGGAATAAGGAATGATCAAATGTAGAGCATCGTGAACTAATATAGTCAAATACATGTTTTTATCTATGATTCGGTTGTACAGCGCAGGCTACCTTCAGCTCCACCATTGTGTACACATGAGCCATCAGGCCTTAAAAATAAATAAATAAATAGTATTTCCTTGTCTCTTAGGCAGCAATGTAACCAAATTTTGTTTATACCTTTAGCTACTCGCCCTGGCAAACTAAACAGGAGCAATAACATAACCACCGCGTCGCCAGTTGTAGGAAAGGCAGTAAAAGAGAACCAATGACTGAACTGTTAAATTGAATGACAGTCACCCGTAGTGAGACGCTAAAGAAAAACGATATAGGTAAACATATATATTTAAAGAATTCACTTATATATAATGGTCTCTTCTGTTCTGGAATATACGTTTACATTTACATTTTAAGCATTTAGCAGACGCTCTTATCCAGAGCGACTTACAAGATGTGCATTAATACATGGTAGGAACAATCATAGTTTGCACACGAGATCAGTGCAGTAATAGTGATAGACATAGTTGTAGGCAGCTGCATACCATACCTGTAACACTGGGAAGGAAAAGGTTAGTTTTTTATTTTTTATTTTATTTTTTTATTTAATGAGAAGGCAGGGATACATACAAGAAGTGCTGAGCAAGTTGGCAGTGGTGATGACAATAGGCTAGATGTACAGAATTCAGTGGTAGTGGAGTCTGAAAAGGTGGGTTTTGAGTCTCCTGCGGAAAATCGCAAGTGATTCCGCAGTCCTGACCGGTTGCGGAAGGTTGTTCCACCATCGAGGGGTCAGGACAGAGAAGAGGCAAGACCGCGAGGAGTGGCTGCCGGGCGCCCAGAGGGATGGGACAGTCAGTTTTCCAGAGGAGGCTGAGCGGAGGGGTCTGGCTGGGGTATAGGGTGTGATGAGTGTATGGAGGTAAGGGGGAGCAGTTCCTCTAGCCGCCTGAAAGGCAAGCATCATTGATTTGAATCTGATGCGTGCTGCGATGGGAAGCCAGTGCAGAGAGGAGAGTAGAGGGGTGACGTGGGTGAACTTGGGTTGATTGAACACCAGACGTGCGGCAGTATTCTGGACTAGTTGCAATGGCTTGATAGCGCAGGCCAGTAGGCCTGCCAGCAAGGAATTGCAGTAGTCCAGACGCAAGATCACCAGGGCCTGGACCAGGAGTTGTGTGGTCTCTTGGGTGAGGAACGGCCGGATCCTCCGGATGTTGTGGAGGAAGAATCGGCAGGTCCGGGTGATCGCTGCTATGTGACCCGAGAAGCTGGTCGTCCAGGGTCACACCAAGACTCCTAGCAGACTGGGACGGAGACACTGTGGAGCCTTCCACGGTGATTGAAGCATCAATCATCGGGGAGCCCTTCGCTGGGAGGAAGAGCAGTTCAGTCTTCCCCAGGTTCAGCTTCAGGTGGTGGGTGCACATCCAGGCAGAGATGTCAGCCAGGCATGCAGAGATCCGTGCCGGGACCTGCGTCTCAGATGGAGAGGAGAGAAAGAGTTGAGTGTTGTCAGCATAACAGTGGTAAGAAAAACCATGAGCAGAGATGGTTGCCTATAAATAACCTTTGAACATGGATTAACCCGATAGATTACTGCAGTTGTCAAACCCATTCATGAACTAGGTAGTTTCAGATATCATTACAGTGGGGAAAATAAGTATTTCACCCCCTGCTGATTTTGTGAGTTTGCCCCCTTACAAAGAAAGGAACGGTCTATAATTTTCATGGTAGGTTCATCTTAACAGTGAGAGACAGAATATTTAAAAAATCCCAGAAAATCACATTATATGAATTTTAAACATTTATTTGTGTTTTATTGAGGAAAATAAGTATTTCACCCCCTAGCAAAACATGACTCAGTACTTGGTGGAGAAACCCTTGTTGGCAAGCACAGCGGTCAGACGTTTCTTCTTGTTGGTCACCAAGTTTGCGCAGATCCCAGGAGGGATTTTGGCCCACTCCTCTTTGCAGATCCTCTCCAAATCCTTAGGGTTTGTAGGTTGTCACTTGGCAACTCGAAGCTTCAGCTCCCTCCACAGATTCTCTATAGGATTAAGGTCCGGAGACTGACTAGGCCACTCCATGACCTTAATGTGCTTCTTCTTGAGCCACTCCTTTGTTGCCTTAGCCGTATGCTTTGGGTCATTGTCATGCTGGAACACCCATCCACAACCCATTTTCAGTGTCCTGGCTGAGGGAAGGAGGTTCTCACCCAAGATTTCCCGGTACATGGCCCCATTCATCCTCCCCTAGATCCGGTGAAGTCGTCCTGTCCCCTTAGCAGAGAAACAGCCCCAAAGCATAATGTTTCCACCGCCATGCTTGACGGTGGGGATGGTGTTCTTGGGGTCCAAGGCAGCTTTTTTCTTCCCCCAAACACGGCATCGAGTTGATGCCAAAGAGCTCGATTTTAGTCTCATCTGACCACAGCACTTTCTCCCAAGCCTCCTCTGAATCATCCAGGTGCTCATTTGCAAGCTTCAGACGGGCCTGTACATGTGCCTTCTTGAGCAGGGGGACCTTGCGGGCACTACAGGATTTCAATCCATTACGGCGTAGTGTGTTACCAATGGTCATCTTGGTGACTGTGGTCCCAGCTGCCTTGAGATCATCAACAAGCTCCAGCCGTGTAGTTCTGGGTTGTTCCCTCACCTTTCTCATGATCAGGTTCACTCCACAAGGTGAGATCTTGCGTGGAGCCCCAGACCGAGGGAGATTGATGGTCAATTGGTGTTTCTTCCATTTTCTAATTATCGCACCAACAGTTGACTCCTTCTCACCAAGCTGCTTGCCAATGGTCTTGTAGCCCATTCCAGTCTTGTGCAGGTCTACAATTTTGTCCCTGATGTCCTTAGACAATTCTTTGGTCTTGCCCATTGTGGAGAGGTTGGAATCTGATTCATTGATTGATTCTGTGGACAGGTGTCTTTTATACAGGTAACGAGTACTTAATTAGGAGTACTAATTAAGTAAGAGGACTAATCTGTGTGCCTCCTGGTCACATAACCGGTCTGTGGGAGCCAGAATTCTTGCTGGTTGGTAGGGGGTGAAATACTTATTTTCCTCAATAAAACAAATAAATGTTTAAAATTCATATAATGTGATTTTCTGGGATTTTTTAAATATTCTGTCTCTCACTGTTAAGATGAACCTACCATGAAAATTATAGACCGTTCCTTTCTTTGTAAGGGGGCAAACTCACAAAATCAGCAGGGGGTTAAGGAACTGGGCTTGTAACGCACAGGTTGCAGGTTCGATCCCAGGTGGTGCACTGCCGTTGTACCCTTGAGCAAGGTACTTAACCTGGATTGCTTCAGTAAATATCCAGCTGTATAAATGGATTGTATGTAAAGAAATGTGAAACTGTAAGTCGCTCTGGATAAGAGCGTCTGCTAAATGCGTTTTAAGGGAAATATGTGACTTGAATGTTTGAAAGACGATCCACTGATTTGTATATGGTCCGGATCCAATAGTTGTGGAAACTGACAGGTGACTTGATTAATTTTTTTTGACAAGTAAATGTTTGTGGATCTGCATTGTGCTCTAAAATGTATCTTGTGAACGAGCAGCCCATCCCATCAGCGACCGCCCCCGGCACTCTGTCCACTTCCGATCCTTACCCTTGCAGCTGAGAACCCAAATCACCATAAACACCAAGTCATATCTGTGTTAAAATTCCTTGGGCTTATGTCAACCTTGACTAATCGCAATGCCTTGCCTCGATCTGGCCACAGTCCCGCCTTGGAAGCCTGGGTCGGTATTCACAAAGCATTTTAAGGGTAAAAGTTAGTCCTAACTCGCAATTTAGGAGCAACTCCGAAAAATAATGGGCGTGTCACTCATAAATGTAGGACTCCTAAAACGAAAGAGTATTCACAAAGGGGTAGAGAGCTAAAAACAGCTCCTAAGTCCAGGAGAAGTTAGAAGCAGTCAACAGGACTTCGAAGTCGCTAAAGACCTACTCACAGCGACCCGAAAATGGCTGCTGCCGGCAATCGTCCGCTTCTTGCATTCATCAGTGGTTCTCGGGAGGAGTGGGAAAGCCACGTTTATTTCCATGCGAATGCTTTCCCATGCTTCTTTTTTGGTTTTGGTGGTTATGCCACTTCCGAATTTCCCTTTGATTATTTCTTTTCTTTCATTCACTTGTTCGGCCAGCAGTAGTTGTTGGTCTTTTGTCCAGTTTGGTTTGCGTTTGCGTTTATTGTCAGCCATAGTGATTCTAGTCTGGATAATTGGAAGGCTGCTTATATAGATACCCGCTGATTGTTTACGAGATGCAGACATTGAATTGACTAGTCAGTATTCTTAGTTTAATGTTAAATCAGTGACACGTAGCCTACATTTGTATTTTAGAATCTTTATTAGAACATAACAGGAACAGGTAGGCCTACATACCCCTTTACAGTAGCATATAATTTATTTTCTAGGTTTAAATCGCGGGCAGAGACCCATCCCCTATATCAGCCAATCGCTGTGGGCATTCTGAGTAAGCTTGTTCATGAGAAAAAACGTCATCCATAGCAACGACGTCAACCCCGCCCTCACTCTTAGCTTGAAAATTCTCCGACCTCTTTAGTATGAGTTTGTCTTTGCAGCCTTGTGACCAGGTTTTAAGAGGGGACTCTCAGCTAGAATGTTTTAGTGCGATTCAGGAGTACTCCTAGTGGTAAGATAAAATGCTTTGTGAATACCGGCCCTGGTTTCTAGTAGTGCATGCAACGTTTTTTTGCTGTCCTTAATATTTTTCTAGACAAACTCAAACTTTTACAAACAACATAATGAGGGAAATAGTTCATATTCAGGCCGGTCAGTGCGGCAACCAAATTGGGGCTAAGGTAAGGACTTACTTTAAACTACTGTAATAATGTCGTATACAGCGATCTAAATAATTGTGAAAATAGCAACATAGCTGCTTCAGTACGATTATGAATACTGCACATGCCAAAGTAGGCTAATAGCTCTAGATTAATTACATTGTAGGCTAATGTCTACGGATTGCTAATGTTACCTATGAACAAAATTAGCCAGCAGAAATGAAACGGACACTTGATGCTGAGCCTTTCTAGCGAAGAAGTCTCGTTATTTTCCTGAAACAATGGTAGGATCAGTTCTAATTATTCTAAAATGTCCGTGACCATCACCACAATATAAAAATAATTTATTTAATCAGAATTGTGGACCATTAGAAACCTTATCTGCAGTAACGGAGCCGACAACCGAGTTACAGTATCACTTGTAGCACTGGGCGTTAATTGGATCTTTATCATTGCTGTTCGCCTACACTTTTAAACGGTCTAGTGTTCCACGTTTCCTATTAAAATGTAATCCTTAAATCGATTAATCCGTATTAATGCTTATGAAGGACTTTTTTACCGATTCTTTATTCCGGATAAATTAGCAAGGGATGCGTGAGAGTGTTGTTTTGTTTTTAAATAAAATTGTTATGTATCAGTGTTATGGTGTTGTTCCCCCCCAGTTCGTACTAATAGCAGAAGATGACGTCTGGCAAAACAGTAGCCTATGTATGTTGATTCATTGATCTGCATAGCTCAGAGTAAATAGCTCCTAACGTTACCCCGTTGTCCGTCTCTTCTCTATTACACGTTACTACAAACTAACACTGGCGATGAAGCAGATTGTTTTTGATGTTGAAGCCCACGAGCCCTGTCGCAACGGAGAACGTTGTTTCGGAATCGAAATAGAAGGACATTGGAAGTTGCCTGCCGAATTTCAATGGTTGAAATGTTGTGGATATACAGCTCCAACAAATGGATACCCCTCAGGTGGAAATGGAGGGATCATATCTGATCAACAGTGTGGTGGGAACTGGCTTACACCACAAGAAAGTACCTTTTTTTATGCTACAGTCACTGAATAATAGGCAATTCAAAATGGAAGTTGACTCAGGTGGCGCCTGATCCTTGATCAGCGCAGACACTTTTCGCAGTCTCTGGCCTAAAGACTCTCCTCAGTTAACCAGTGACAGTCGCATCCTGAGACAGTGGTTGAGTGCACCACTGAGAACGCGTGGCACCGTGTTCAAGGCTATGGAACGAGCCTGCTTGGATGCGACTGGTTCAGTGCTGTGGGCTTTGACGTCACGGGAGTTACCAGGTTCATCAGTATTCTTCATCAGGCGTCCTACAAAAACATGCTGAAGTTTTTGGTGAAGAGCTTATAGGTGTCGATCGAGGTGGACCAATATGTAGCACCCAAGTTTTTCAAGGCTCGCCCAGTTTCCTTTGCATTACGTACAAAAGTGGATGAAGCTTTGGACCGCCTGGTGGAACAAGGTGTCTTCATGCCTGTGAAGCACTTGAAGTGGGCTACCCCTATTGTGCCAGTAGCAAAAAAAGATGGCACACTCAGGCTCTATGGTGACTACTGCTGCACTGTCAACACAGCTGTCAGGCCTGACGTCTATCCCTTGCCCACTGATAATGAGCTTTTCACAACACTGGCTGGTGGAACAGTTTTACAAAGCTGGATTTAAAGCAGGTATCAACAGCTTCTTGTGGATGAGAATGCAGCTGAATTACTGAATATAAACACGCACCATGGATTGTTTTGTGCACTGTGCTTACAGTTTGGAGTATCAACAGCAGTCTCCATTTTCCAGTGCTTTATGGACACCCTGCTGGCTGGCATTCCTGGATTGAAACCTTGCCTAGATGACACATTTATTGCAGGTCGCACGCAGGATGAGCACGATCAATGCCTAGATTAAGTGCTCCAACGTTTCTCTGAGACTGGGTTGAGGCTGCAGAAAGGAAAATGCTCATTTGCATCTGCAGAACTGGAATTCTTGGATTTTTCATAAGCAAAGACTGAATCAGACCAACAAATGAGAAGGTAGCTGTCATACAGAGTGCTCCGACACCATGCAACAAGACTGAGCTCCAAGCCTTTTTGGGCTTACTGAACTTTTACTGGGCTTTACTGAACTGTTCCCTTTGTGACAAGGCAACTGTACTTGAGCCACTGCATCGTTTACTGGATCAGTCAGCATCCTGGAAATGGACCAAAGAACATGAAGCTGTGTATGTCAAAGCAAAGGTGTGACTACAGACTCATGATGTTCTGGTACATTATGATGAGAACAAGCCTCTAGTGCTGGTGTGCGATGCCTCCCCATATGGGCTCAGGGCCCTGTTCAGTCATGTTCAGCCAGATGGTCGAGAAGTACCTGTATGCAGACCGGAACGCAGCAAGCAAAACTTTGTCCCCACAATTGCCTCACCAGTCAGGATTGGAAGTATGGAACGTTGTGAGATGAAGGAGCAGAATAAGGAATTGGGGAACGGTTTGATTTAGGGAGTTTCAGAAGAACTGAGTTATACTACAAAGCTGGAGAATGTTTGGTTCTGGTCTTGTTTCCATTAAGGAAGTGGCATAGGGAAGCAATTAAATCCTGGTCCTCTCTCTTCCCTCTTCCCATCCATGACTCATTCTTGTTTCCTTCATCTCTCAGGTCAGAGGCGAGCCGGAAACAACTGGGCAAAGGGCCTGTCCCGGATGTGGTCTGCAAAGAGTCAGAAGGCTGCAACTGTCTGCAGGGCTTACAGCGTACACACTCTCTGGGCGTAAACATGGTGCCTTTCCCTCATCTTCACTTCTTCATGCCTGGCTTTGCTCCCCTCACCAGCAGGGGAAGTCAGCAGTACCATGCCCGAGCTCACCCAGTAAGTGTCCGATGCCAAGAGCATGATGGCGGCCTGTGACCTGCGGGACGGGCGCTACCTCACTGTGGCCTCTGTGTTCCGCGGGAGGATATCTATGAAGGAGGTGGACGAGCAGATGCTGAACGTGTAGAACAAGAACGAACAGTAGCTACTTTGTTGAATGGATCCCCAACAATGTCAAACCAACTGTCTGTGACATACCCCCAGGGGTCTTAAAATGGCCGTCACCTTCATTGGCAACAGCACGGCCATCCAGGAGCTGTTCAAACGTCTTGGAGCAGTTCACCGCCATGTTCAGGCACAAGGCCTTCCTGCACTGGTACACCAGGGTGGGCATGGACAAGATGGAGTTCACCAAGGCTGAGAGCAGCATGAATGACCTGGTATCCGAGTACCAGCAGTACCAGGATGCAACAGCTGAGGAAGAGGATGAGTTTGATGAGGAAATTGAAGAAGACACCTAAACAAAGGTAGAGAGAAAGAGGGAAGTTGTTTGGAGGGGAGTAGTGGGAGTAGGGACAAATGTAGCAAATCAAGTCAGGAAACTAGGAAAAAATAACAATACAGTATTAAATGAGAGGGTGAAAAAATGAAGAAAATGTGGACCAAAAGGGGACGCAACCAGGGGAAACATGAAAGAAAGTACCCTAGAGATTGAAGAAAAATGAAAGGAAGCCAGCCTACTGACCTTGTGATTAATCAACTGAAGCTAACCAATGAAACAGAAAACCCTTGAGCCAGCTGCAATAATTCACAGAAGAAAGGGGGGATATGGAGATGTCAGAGGATGGATCTAAGGAAGAGACAAGAAAGACGGGTGTCAAATCAAGTAAGAAGAAGCCAGTCACCGTCATCCACTTCACATTTGACCATGTTTCCACCAAGCCATAGCAACAACACTCCAAAGCTCCACCAACCAACAGAGTGATGTCACTGTGCTATGAGGCTGATAGACAACTGGGATCAAAGGTTAAGTGAGGTCAGTGTGGATAGGGTGAGGGGAACACAAGGACACAAAAGCAGCACAAAAAAATAAAGCCAAGGGTGGTGCAATCATGGGAGAAGGTAAAGATTGAGAGAGAGAGAGACTGAATGTCACTGAAAGAAAATTAGTGAAGATGGCTAAGGAGAGACTAAGAAGTAAACCCACCAACACAAATACATTTCTGTATCTTGCAGTACATTATTTCAGTTTTTTACAACCGAATGTCTTCAAATTCATGTATTTTTATGAAATGACAATGAGGTAAATTTCTGATGACCTAAGTTTGTTTTTGAATAGTTTTTTTTCCCACTTCTCACATCCACTATACAGTACAGCAATGTGGAACAATATGGGAGTGAATGAAGCAGAATACAGATTGACTGAGCACTACATTACCTTCAACACTGCAGTCAGAAAATGAATGATTATAAATCCTAGTAGTTATTGAAACTGAAGATTTACTACAACAGTTATGGTATTGGGTAATTAACAGTGTGCCTTAATGTACTGTATCAGTTCCATTAGTTATTATAAATCTTGCCATAATCTGGTTATGTCTCAATGGTACACTGGGAGGGAGCATGTCACCTGTTTGTTGTGTGAAGGGTTAGCCCGAGTGCAACAGCCAATGCACATTCATGGTCACTACAATGCTGATTCAGTCCATGGGAGCTAGGGAAGGACAATTCGTTTTTCTACCAAACATTGTTTTTGACGACTTCACAATGTCCAGTCAAAACTCAATGGTCTGGGGTGGCAGGTAACGGACCCATGTGGGGAGGGTTAAATCGAAATAAATAGAGAGTGTAGTTGGCCACTAAATTGGGAGAAAAACGGGTAAAAAAATCTGAAACAATTAAATTTTTAAAAACTCAATGGTCTTGGTTTTGTGTTTAGGTTTAGAGAATTCAACCTTGGGGGTACTTTGCTTTTCCTTTTTTCTTCCTAAATTTACAGTTCCCGTTCCACGGGCGCGGAGGGCTTTCCTGTGGGCAAAACAAATAGGCGAGTTCCGTCTCGGAGGAAGCAGTTCATTGCTGGCCTTGGGGTAGTGGCTTGTCCCATAGATGCTTGTGGGGGAGGGAGAATTGAAGAAATGGAGGGTATAATTGGCCACAAAATTGGGAGAAAGAATTCTGGAAAAAAATTTTTTTAAAAATAATAATCTTTATAAAAACAGAAAAGTTCTCTGCTGTCTTTTCCTCTACTAAGTATAACATGAGGTCACATTTACAGAAAAATCCCCCAAGTATTCAGTTGAGACCATCACCATAAAATGACCACTGGGAGCTTTACAACCAAAATGAGCCCTCCCTCATTGAGTGGCACCATGGCCAATTATGCATCATCCAGCAGGACTCTGCGTTGGCATGGTCAGGATTCATTACCGGAATGTGGAGCCGAACACTGAGATAACAGCAGGTACAAATGAGCAAACTGTTGAAAGCACACAGACCCCGAGAGATGGGAAATGGCAGACGAGAAACCTACAGCCACAGCAGTCTATGTGTGCAGCATGAAATCACAGGATGAATACTCTGAATACTGTATTTAAAGTTGTAGTGTCCACTAGATGAAACATCAGTTCAGCACTAATTCTCATAAATATCCTACTTACATTACAAAAGCAGTTTGTGTTTGCTTTTCCAGTTCGATAACGTCTGTCTTTTTTGTCTGTTTTATCTTTGTAAGAAAAACGGCAGTATTCCTTGACTTCTGAGAACATATACTGTTGTGGCATAATGGAGCAAAAGACAAACATCAGTGGAAAAAGAAGATCACTCATCAATAAGTGGTTATTATTGATTAACATTATTAATCAATAATAACCAATGGGGAAGAAAAAACACCAAGAAGATCATAGGCTAAACACACAACTGGTAATCAACACATTTTCACTCAAACTTTGTACTAACCAGTGATTCAATTCTGTATATACCCACTGACCACCAGGCAGACTGCAGGCAACGTCTCTAGGGCCCAGTAATGCTGGTACAGCTCATGAATAAAGATTCTGAGCCTATGCTGGCCTAGTGTTGCGTCCTTCCTTCTCTTCTGGATTCCTGGGCAATTTCCACTACAGTACCAGTATTCCTCAAAAAGTATTAAAATTTTCCTTCAGAATCTAGGATCTTACAGACTTGGATTGTGACGGATGGGAGGGGCAGAGAGCTCTTCCTGTTACCCCCAAAGCCTGAGACAACTGTAAAACCTTGGACTGCAGCAGACTCGCACGCACACCTTAGGTAGAATAGTAATCATGTTCCCTTCATCAGGCCTGCCATAAAGTTACTGCCAACTATGCCTTTTATCAGAAGAGGCCTACAAGAACAAACCTGCTGCTGCTGAATTCCATGCTAGAGTTATATATATATTTTTAAAACATAACATTTACATGCATATTTCCTAAACAGAAATACCCCTATCAGCTAGTAGCAGTTTTAAGTGAAGCAGCCACAAATTACATACTGTGTCCCCATACGATATACAAATTTGACAAAACTAATGTGTGTTTCCTCCTTTTTATGTGGCAACCGGCTGAAGGGAGTCTGGGGTATGGTGATTGAGGGGTGGTGTGTGGAGGCACGCTGGCTCCACCTCCGTGCCTTGAATGGAGTTGAGAGCGGAAAAGCTACTACTTGTTTACCTGAGTGGGCCGGGGAAAATAGAAGCGCAGCAGCGACAGCTATTTGTCGAAACTACTGTGAGGGAAACGCGTGGGAGAGAGTGAGTGTTAAAAAGCGAATTACTGTGGATCATTGGATACGACCTAGATTGTCTTGAAAACCTGTTTTGTGTACTGACCATCAAACATTTGAGAACCCCGATTTGGAAACTGATTATTGGATTATGGACTTTTGACAGCGAATACGGATTGTGGATTGGACTTGGTTTCATTTCTCTCCCTCCCCGCCTCCCTTGTTAGTTTTCCCCAAATAAACTATGTTTGTTTTGAATTCTCCTTCATATGTGAGGTTTTGTTATTGATCACAGCTGCGTGGAAACACCACACCCCTGATCCTGCCACTATATATATATATATATACACACACATACATGACAGGTGGATTACTAGCTGTTCACTTTTTACAGAGATACTATGTGTGACCAAGTAGCAGTGTACGCATTGTGAATGAAGAGAATATCAGCTCACCCCTCTGGTCCAGATGGCAGAGGGGACTCCTCCCCCACCCCTCCCAGCTTTGTTACACTGGGAGGGGTGGGGGAGGAGTAGAGATGGTTTCTAAACCTATTTTGCTGCTGTCACACATTCTGCTATCTCCCAAAGCCTGAG
This sequence comes from Aldrovandia affinis, assembly GCA_029706075.1. Classification (NCBI taxonomy): domain Eukaryota; kingdom Metazoa; phylum Chordata; class Actinopteri; order Notacanthiformes; family Halosauridae; genus Aldrovandia; species Aldrovandia affinis. The sequence continues at coordinate 1,284,717 of JAINUG010000182.1, read as the reverse complement.
AGCTGTGCAGAACCTTGGACAGCAATGACCTCACCAACACGACACACGCCTGTCTGCTGTAGCTTTTGAGAGAGTCCTTTGGAAATACAGAAACTGTATGGTTTGGTGGTTTTTAAGTACTTGGTTTTGTTTTATTTGTTTTTTAATATATGTCCTCTGTTTTTCTGAACCCCCCCAAATGAGGGTATAAAGTAGCCTATTTACCATCTAATGTTCTCAACATTTCTTCTCTACACCCATCATCGTGCTGACTGTTATCCCAGAATTCCCTCTGTAAGCAGAGTGGCAGCCTGTCCCAAACAGCTTCTCTCTGCCTGCTTTAATTCACCATCTTCTTCATGATTTACCTGACATATTGCCTCTCTCTCTCTCTCTTGCTCTCTCTAAATCATTCTCTATATCCCCCTCTATGCTGTCTGACTCATTTACATCATAAAGCACCATTTGCAACAATACACAGTTTAACAGCTATCCATATTTAAAAAGCTCTTGCATCCAAAGTTTGGCATCCAGTGACTAATGCATTTGAACATAGCACTTTAGATACTCACAGATAGTTATCACACCCAGTCGCTGTATCCTTCCAATAATCTTTTCTCTTTCTCAAACATTCTCTCCCTCTGTCATTTGAATATTGTAGAAACCCTCAGTGCCAGTGTATATACACTGTATTAACTCCCTTACAGTTTTAGTGTGTATATAGCTCCTCTATTCACTGCAAGTGTGTATACATGGTATCAGTGTCAGTTTGTATGATGAAATGTTATTCTAGCAGATTCTAAATCTAATCAACAAACAAGCTCCCTGCCTTAACCCTGTAAATTATTGTTGTCCTCAAAGGTGTGGTGCAGCTGGAAAGCAGCTATTATTGGTCCTGATTTGTGGTGAGGAGTGGCATGACATCTCCATCTTGGAGGGCCCTGACTCAGCGACGTTCATTTATCACTCAGCACTTTATCACCTTTTGGAACTTACTCACTTTGGATAAAATGAAGCCTTTTTTGATTATTCAAGCTCGAAGTAATTAAGAGCCAATAGCTAAATGTCTCTCAGTATTTCTTGGCATGACATCACTTGGCATGGCCTCACTGTTACTCTGTTAAATTACAGCAAGCAAATATAAATGACAACTTTACTCAAAGACACAATTCACTTAGCAACAATATCAGTTGTACTGTATGTATCCACGTTTATTTATTTATTATATATTTTTTCAAAGGTATTTCAGATTTTTCCCTGTTTTTGGTGGCCCAATTGTACCCTCTATTTCTTCAATTCACCCTCCCACATGAGTCTGCCGCCCGCAACTATGGGACCAGCCATTAACCTGGGGCCAGCAATGAACTGCTTCCTTCGAGACGGAACTCGCCTATTTGTTTTACCCACAAGGAAGCTTTTTGCGCTTTTCGGCTGTCCTTCTCCCCTCCCCCAGGGGCGGACAGCCAATCGCCAAATGGAGCCCCAAGCCAGGGTAGTGCAGTCAGGGAATTGAACCCAGGCCACAGTGGTCAACCTGCACTCTGGGCGAGTGCTTTAGCGGATGCGCCACTCAGAGAATAGGCCATAGTTAAAGAACCAATCACATCCCCGGCCTCTGATATGTTCCTATTGCCAATCCCCTTGGCCCTGTACATTTAAGCCCAAAACATGTATTAAGACCTCTCTCTGAGAGCTTTGAACAACACACAAAACTCCTCACTGATCTCACCTTTGACCAGGGCCACTACAGGTGGATGTGTCTCCCTTGCAGAGTAACATGCAAGTAACAGCTTACTTGTTAAGTGGGGCAGTTTCTGTCATTGTCATTGGCAGTTTGGTTTATATTGTAACTTTTAGTTTATAGGGATATAGGCACAGCTAAGCGAGCCCCCAGGTCACGCCATGTCTGCTCCATCACTTGGTGATTCACCAGTTTGAGTGCCTGTACTTGAAAGTTCTTTGCTCTGGTCTGAACTCTGTTCATCACTTTGTTGGTCAGTACATTTCCTGGCTCTCAAGGAGTTTTATAAGCCTCTACTGGCTTTTATGTCTGGGGTCTTGTAGGCCACGCCTGTATCCAGTGACAACCATGTCCACCTCCATCCACCTGTGTTCATTCTGCATGATCAACTACCTCCATTTTATTTGCACCATGACAACCACAGCAGGAACACAAACCCAGTCTAATTAGATAATATAAAGAGTTGATAGAGAACCATAGTGATGGCTCATATAATGTGGGTGTTACTGATACTAAGGTACTGCTGCCACTTGTATAACTGGAATATGCTCCCTCAGTTTAACATTGTGTGCTCCTTACTAAACCTTTGACTTGCGCCTGTTTGACCTATATTGTAATTACTTTCACATGAGGAGGACAACCTTCATCCAGTCACTGCACAGTATGTTGCTTCCCTCACATCACACATTATGTTTTGTTCTTCCTGACTATAGAGAGTAAACAAACAATAATAGAAAAGCAACACAGAGTTATATAATTATAACATATAGACAAGAATAATACAATAAGCATATAACAAAGCACATGTTATATTTGCCCACAGGCTATTGACTATTTTCCTCACTACAGGCTACAAACTAGTACACTGAGCCATATCCTTTACTGATGACAACTAAAAGCCTGTGGGTGCCTGGTGAGCCATAGTGAGAGCATATTCAACAGAGGAACCCTGAGGTTCTGGCCGGCTTATACCCACCCCCCTCGGCAGGAAACTGTTTCCCACAACTGTGGTCTGGTCATAGCCCAGGCCCAAAACTGTGATGTGATGCCAAGACTATAGATGGAAACCTCTTCTTTAAATACACACAAAACGACTGAACAGATTATCAATAATACATAACATAACAAAGACTTATGCTTATTTTTACCAGGCTATTAAGACTGGTACTGTGCCAGTACACCTTTTCAGTCTTCTACGTATATCAAGGGTTCCCAAAATGGGGGTCCTCAGACAGACCATGGTCATTTTAGGGGTAATTGAGGTGAAACCCCTGTACATGCTTCTGAACAAAGAGCAAGGCATGGTGCTCTAACCTGTCTCTATATTACATACAATAAATAACCATGGCTGATAGATGTTGCTGTAGGTGTGCAGGCCTCTTTTGGAGCAGAACCTCGGTAGCAACAAATCCTAGGTGGGACCCAGGCAGGGTGAGCAGGCTTCTTGAAACGTAAAACCGCTAGCTGTATGTGTGGGTAAAACGTGAGCCACATTAGTCACCCTATAGGCTAAGTGAGTAAATTATGTAACAGCTAGGGCTGAGTTGGCCATTTTAAAGGATCAGGCCTTTACTTGCACAAACTCAGCCATATTTGTATGCTATATTCCCTAGATAAGTCCATAGCCATTTCAAATAACGGTTCTAAGAGGACAATTCATTTAGAAAGAGGCTGAATTGTGAATTGGGAGGGTGGTGGAGCTACGTCTAAATGACTGATAATGGTGTATCATTGTTTGTGTATTATTGTTTGTACTGTGTCATATACATGTAATGATACATTACATTACATTAGATTCATCTAGCAGGCGACCTTATCCAGAGCGACTTAAATTATGTAATACTTTGTAAGTGGAATGATAATTGGTAAGATCAGTAACATTTTTTAACCAGCACATTTAAAGTTTAGCTATTATGGCAAGACTGTTTAGTTACTCTAAATAAACCATAAGCATCAAAGAAAATCACTGGCCTATTAGTGATTGTGTAATCTTTTACAATAGACAATTGAAATCCAGAAACACCAAAATGTACAGATAACTGCCATAATAAAGGAAGCGCCAACATAAAGTGTCTTAATAGGGCGTTCGGCCATCACAAGCTGCCAGAACAGCTTCAATGTACCTTGGCCTAAATTTGACAAGTCTCTGGAACTCTATTGGGGTGCAACACCATTCTTCTATAATAAATTCCATTTATTAGTGTTTTGTTGACGGTGGTGGAAAGTCATTCCAGTGAGTAAGACAACCACGCCATATGGTTTACATTGTTGTCATGCTCATCAAACCATTCAGTGACCATTCGTGCCCTGTGGATGGGGGCATTATCATTCTGGAAGAGACCACTCCAATCAGGATAGATGGAATACTTCACCATGGGATGAAGGTGATCTCTCACAATGGCTTTGTATTTATTGCCATTCATGCTGAGATCTAAGGGAAACATAAACCATGCTAGGAAAATCCACCCCACACCATAACAGAGCTACCACTGACTCTCACTTACTCAAGTGTTTCCTTTATTTTGGCAGTTACCTGCAGTTCCCAAAGCATGAGGTATTTAATTTAAGTTATAAATTCATTGGCCATTAAGATAAGATTGTAATCAAACTGCCTCAAAAGTCAGACCGATGGGTAATTGACCCCCCCCCCCCCCCATCACGAGGAATGGGTTACAAAAGCAAGAGCGAATAAAAATGAGTGTATATCCGAGGATAACCGATGTATCCCGAGCGTCCCCGATGTTTACTTAAAGCCGACAGCAGACGAACCCGGTACAGATATTCTCATTTTCTAACCCCATTTAAGTGTTTTCCTCATACGAGTTAGGGAGAGGTAAAAGTAAAATTGAGAGGAAAATATAGTTGACCAAAAAAAGAATCCTTTCATTAGCCAACCAGTTCGAATAGGATTTCGTTGATTTAAGGTAATTACAACGCATTATTTATCATATGCATGTAATGATTCCGATTTTGATTAAAATGCGAAAGTGATGGGTTAAATTCTGCAGATTTCCTCTTATCGTCGTATTGCATTGGGGTTTGATAGCCTAAATGGTTGGTTATTAGCTATTTAGGTCATCTTAGGGCGTGTTACCTTTGTTAGCGCAACAAAAACGTGTGGAAAATGAAAATGAAACTGTGTTCAATAAGCGGAATTGTACCACGTTAAATATTGGTTTCAAATATAGCCCTTAGCTTTCTGTGCACTAATTAAATATGAATACATGGATTGGAACATAGGAAAAGTCAATGATATTGAAGGTATGCAATACCATGCACACTGAATCCTATTTTATCACAATATCAAATACGCAAACGCGTTAGTTCGTGTTAATTATTCAGTTTACAATTTTAAATACATTTGCATTTTCCAAACGTATTATTTGTTTTTACGGTGCAGACTATACCCTCTAGTAGATATGTGTGTGTGTGTGTGTGTGTGTGTGTGTGTGTTCGCTCTTTGGTGATGTATAAAAATTATATCGATTTACATTCGCATGCAATTTCTGAAGAGAATCTGGAGAGGAATAGGCTACTGACAAATTGGCACAGTCAATGTAACTTGCATCCAATTTTCTTCAGCTCCATATCTTGCGTGTGAGAGCTAGCCTTGTGCGGTTTGTTAATCACATCAGTGTGTACCTTGCTTCTTATGTTCTGGGCCACTGCTGTGCAGTAGGCTAGTTATGTAAGAATGTGTGAGAGTGGGATAAAAGTGATGGCCAATTTGGTCACTAAATGAGTGTGTTAAAGCATTGAGGCTTTATAACAGTAGACATTTTATGTGCCCAGTGAGGTGTGCATTTTCACATGTTTACTCTTTGAGTTCACATAGGATTGAATGGGAGTGTTCAGCCCACTGAAGCTGGAATGTGAACTGTACAAACAATTGGCTATAGGGACATCACTTACTCACATCCTCAACATCGTAAAAGATCAAGTGTCTCTTGCTCTCGTTAAGCCCTGACCAAGCCCATGGGAGAATTACTCCTGTCCTGGATGCGGGACAGCTGTGCGAGGTAATAGCAGTATAACCTACACTTTTGTACCATAAAGCAAACATAAACACAGTTTTACATCAAGATACAGATTCATACAAAATCCACATTCATTCAATCCACTGGCAATAAATTAGGAATAATATGAATGAATCATGGTGGTGCCTCCAAAACTAGGCCCTGTGGCGCCCTGCGTATGCTAGTTGTCATTCCAAGCATAATTGAAACAAGATGTGAATTATTCTTAATTAGACACCTTTAATGTCTATTGAAGGATGATTTACTACTATATGACCACATTATGTCAGAAATAGCTATGCATGCCATGCAGAATAAATCCCATAAGTCCCATATTCATATCCCAGGACTTAATTAGTCAGATCAGTTCTAATACAAATAATAATTTGTGCTATATGGAATATGATTCCTTTAAAAAGAGGATACATTTTTAATAGATTCAATTATTGATATTATTATTATGTCATCACTGAAACTAAACAGAAACTGAAGAGCTTGAAAACAAAGCAAATGGCAAAGAGCCAAATTTGTATTGTGTTAAAGTAAGTTCAAGAAAAATTCAAACATTACCACGTTTTCAACAACTATCATTTATAAAGATTGGCTGTAACAATAACCAGAATACGGGAGGGACGAACAAATTATTTTGTGAAGCCGTAAACTAGCCCGATTACAGGTATAAGACTCGAAATGCCTCACCGGCTGCCTCGACCGCTGTAGTGTTTGCCAGTTGGCTAGCTGTGCCAAGTTAAATGCATGTTGTGTTTAAAAGTAATGTTAAAACTGCCAGAGACTGCAATTACTTGTTGACATTGGTGCATCTGTTGCTGTTATAAAACAATGTAACTAGTGGAGTGATATTATAAAAAACTCAGGTGAACAGGTAGTCACAGTGTCACATCTTGAGGAATAGGCTATAGCACGGCTTTGAATGCCTCTCGGCCAATCACAGTGCTCAGTCGGACCTATCCGTTTTATAAACTGGTATGATGAACAGGTATGGGGGATAACCACACGCTTCCGGGGTGTGACAAGGCAGGATGTGTGTGGTTATTCCCCGATAACCCATGGACTGGAGTCCATTAATGCGCTTATTTGTAACAGCTTTCATATTCACTGTTTCCTGGTGCTTTTGTAAAAAAATAAGATCTTTTTTTCTCCAAAATATTTTCACAGTTTTATTGGTCTAGCTAGTATGGCACGAATGGGTTGAGCTAGTTATGATAATAGTTTATTCAAACCGAGATTAGAAGTGTGTGTTGTGTTGTTGTGTGAGCACAACCTCCTAGTTAGCGAACTGCCTATGAGATAAAGCACTCAACCACCTATGACTTTTCTGGATATGATGGCTCCAATCCATGCCTGTTTGGTTTAGTTTAGTTTCTTTGTGCTTTTCAAATATGCTGTTGTTACATTTGGATTTGTTCGTGACATTTTAACCCATTTATATCACTAACTTTGGCCAAAAAATATCTGAAACATAGCCAGCTGCTTAGCCATCAATTTGCAGCTAACAATAGCTGTAAAGGTATTCACAGGGCAGTAGGAAGCCTAAAGGTATGTTCTATTCAAGACTAGAACTACAAAATGTATGTGTATATTTGAAATGAAAGATAAGGAAATATCTACTGATTGAATTAAATAACCTAGGTGTTGATACTCCCTTATCTATTTGTTCTATTGTCATGCAAATAATTTGGCAATAATTGCCTCTTTTAGTTTCTTTTACAGAATTACTAGAAAGTAACACGATATATAATTGGTCATTTTTTAGTGCATATAAAAACCAACCAGATACTTACCTAATTGTTTTCCAGAAATGAATCAACTCTTTATGTCCTATGTTCCTCTGAAAATACTCGATTTGGTGGTTGATTCAAAGAGAAACTGAATCCTAAGCAGCCTGCCCAGTGGTGAGTACATTGTTTGAAGTAGACCAACATAGTTACAGTACTGTAGCAGGTATCAATGCATTGTGTGAAGGAAGACTTGTCAGTGCATATTCATTTTGTGTTCACAAAATTACAGGACTGGCTGAGTACATTTTTATAGTACTCATCAAAACTCATTGAGGCTTTAAAATGCCCAACGGTGTCCTCCATTTAGGGTTGTATCTCAAGATCCCACCTGTTTTATATTTTGCTCTGTGAACATTGTGACATTTCAGACCAGGATTCAATTAAATTAACAACATGAAATAATTTTAATCTCAGCTGGAATACAAAAGCAACATGCTGAACATGTTGTGTCCTGAGGACCAGGGTTGGTAAACCCCATTTTAGAGCTTCTTTTAGTTTTTTGAGTAATTTGAAAATCTGTCCTCAGGTAATCCTGGCCTGGAATTACTTCAGTCCCTCAATTGCTCTCATCTTCTTTGTAGAATCAGAAATGACTCTACTCCCTATTGGGGGTGGCATTTGGCTGTCCGCTCCTGGGGGAGGGTGGTGGCGAATGCCAAGCGTAGTCGACATTTAAATGCAATTTAAATGTTTTTTTATTTGACACACTTGGACTTAGCTTTATGAATTTAGCGGCCTTCTCAAGGCAAATAATAAATCATTCGTGCTGCAACCAAACAGTACTTTCAATTTGTGTAGATGTATAAGCAATAAAATAAAAACAGGGAACTTTGTCTGAAAAGAATACAGGGTTTTTTTCAGCCAGTATATCATCACCCACAGAATTCCAACAACTCCTGTCAGTAGCTAGCAGTGATTCATAGACTGTGTAATCCAAAAAGCGGAGTCATAATTCAAATTTCCACTAATATTGACCCAGGGTTTGCAATGGGCCAGTGGCTGGACACACCTGGCTTCAGCCCATTGGATTGTTGATGGGTGTAAGTTGGCCAGGGCTGCTGCTACATAAATGCCCTACATTTTACATTACATTTTAAGCATTTAGCAGATGCTCTTATCCAGAGCGACTTACAAGATGTGCATTAATACATGGTAGGAACAATTACAGTTTGCGCACAAGATCAGTGCAGTAATACAGCGATAGACATCATTGTAGGCAGCTGCATACCACACCTGTAACACTGGGAAGGAAAAGGTTAGTAATTTAACAAATTTAATTTATGAAATGAGTGAGTAAGCAGGGATGCATATACAAGAAGTGTTGAGCAAGTAATCAAATCAAATCAAATCAAATCAAATGTATTTGTATAGCGCTTTTCACAATAGAATTGTCACAAAGTAGGCAGTGGTGATGAGAATTGGGTAGATATACAGAATTCAGTGGTAGTGCAGTCTGAAAAGGTGGGTTTTGTGTCTCTTGTGGAAGATTGTAAGTGATTCCGCGGTCCTAACTGATTGCAGAAGGTCGTTCCACCACCGAGGGGTCAGGACAGAGAAAAGACGAGACTGCGAGGAGCGGCTGCCAGGCGCCCGGAGGGATGGGACAGTCAGTTTGCCAGAGGAAGCTGAGCGGAGGGGTCTGGCTGGGGTGTAGGGTGTGATGAGGTGTCTGGAGGTAAGGGGGAGCAGTTCCTCTGGCCGCTTGAAAGGCAAGCACCAGTGATTTGAATCTGATGCGTGCTGCAATGGGGAGCCAGTGCAGAGAGGTGACGTGGGTGAACTTTGGTTGATTGAACACCAGATGTGCGGCAGCATTCTGGAGTAGTTGCAAAGGCTTGATGGCATAGGCCGGTAGGCCTGCCAGCAAGGAATTGCAGTAGTCCAGACGCGAGATCACCAGGGCCTGGACTAGGAGTTGTGTGGCCTCTTAGGTGAGGAACGGTCAGATCATCCGGATGTTGTGGAGGGAGAATCGGCAGGTCTGGGTGATCGTTGCGATGTGGCCCGAGAAGCACAGCTGGCCGCCCAGGGTCACTCCAAGACTCCTAGCAGACTGGGACAGAGACACTATGGAGCTTTCCACGGTGATTGAAGCATCAATCATCTGGGAGCCCTTTGCTGAGAGGAAGAGCAGCTCAGTCTTCCCCAGGTTCAGCTTCAGGTGGTGGGTGGACATCCAGGCAGGGATGTCACCCAGGCATGCAGAGATCCGCCCTTCTCAGATAGAGAGAAGGAAGAAAGAGTTGAGTGTCATCGGCATAACAGTGGTAAGAAAAACCATGAGCAGGTTAACAGAACCAAGTGACTTGGTGTACAGTGGTGGATGGGGCCATCCAGGCCCTTCGGTCTCCAGTAGAGACGGTGTGGGGAGAGGAGAGGGATCCTCTCCAGGCCACCTGGTAGGACCGGTCAGCTAGGTAGGACTTGAACTATGTCAGTGCAGATCCAGAGATTCCCATCTCAACAAGAGATGAGAGCAGGATCTGGTGGTCCACAGTATTAAATGCAGCTGACAGGTCGAGGAGGAGGAGGACAGAGCCAGAGGAAAGAGAGGAGTTGATAACAAAGGGGGGGATGTCCATAGCAATGGACTGGAAGAGGGGGGAAGGAATGGAATCGAGAGGGCAGGTGGTGGGATGGTGGGAGTGAACAAGTTGAAGGATGTCTGAGTCAGGGAGGGGCGAGAAGGAGGACAGAGGGGTGAGAGGTTTAGGTAGTGAGATGGGCGAGGGAGGGCTGGATGAGGGAGAGGATGGGGGAAGGAGTTGTGAATGTCATCCGCGGTGAGAGATGTGGTTCTTTACTGACAGGCGCTTCCTCTCCTGTGTTCACTGTGGGTTATAGTGTCACTGGCATCAGATGCAGGATTCCCATGTGACAGGAGAGCATAGCACAATTTGCCATTGCAAATGGAAGAAAAATCTAATTTTGTTATAGCTGTGAGCACTATATGGGATTGTTATAATGTCAGGCACATATTGCCCCTTGGAATAGAATCTTAAGGTGTTTAAAATGGATTAATTCATAGAACCAAATGCCAGATAAAGAAACTTTTTAAAACTTCACTTTTTAAAAAGCTTGCAATTAATAGACAAATTAATCAACACATTTGATAGATTGTGATTTTTACAATTGGTAGATTGCCCTAATACGTATGTATGTGTATGTGTATGTGTGTGTGTGTATGCTAGTGAGATCATAACAAACTAAAGTCTTTGTTATCATCATTATTACACTTATTATTGCTAGTAGTATTTGATATTTAATTGTAGTTTTTGATCATTGTAATCATCTAATTATTAGTTGGTTGGAACACTGAAAGCCTTTTATCGTTTACATTATTTCTTTCCTTAGCATATGCCCTTATCCACAGTGACTTACACAGCTACATACTACCCATTTATTTAGTTGGATATTTGCTGAAGTCAAGTATCTTGATCGAGGATACAACAGCATTACCCAACTGGTCTGAAATTAGCTCTCTCGTTCTTGTATGTCTGTTGTTTCATAAGCCAAGCCATGTTGGTTTCATTCTTTCAGAGATTCATTCATTCAAAGTGAAGATGAGAGTGGTTTTATTCAGTATTCTGCTCTGCCTGGGTAAGTACCATAAAAAGTATTACTACTGCATGATCCAAATAAGCTGCCATGTGGTAGGATATGGATGGACGTGATATAAAGATGTATTCTTCTGTGTGGCTGTATGTATGTGATATTAAGATTTATTTTTTAAATAGCGCATGGCGATTGTCCCTCTTTCCTACATGCATGATTAATACATTACAGATGTAGTTATGTAGAGAACAGTGAAATATTTTGTTATTCACAAAAATAGCCGGCAGGGGGCGATAAAGTGTGTGTGTGCAAGCTGTGTTTTCACATTTTTTTACCATATTTAATTGGAAAAAGAATATATTAAAAATAATATTAAACATGGAGTGAGAACCTGTGTTATATCCGCTTCGCGTTGTGCCTAACACCCCCCTAGCCATGCCGATATTCATGATATAACATGGGTTCTCGTTCCATATTGCTTTTGTAAATATATGTTCCACATTTTTGGAAGTCCTCAATTGGTATTCCAGAATTTACATTATATTTTACATTAACTGTATGTTTATACATGAAGAGACTTGGATTTCATTAGTTGTAATGAAGAAAAATAAGTTTGCTTAAAATAAACAAATTTGTCACTCCTTCCTTACAGTGTCTGCAAAATTGCAAGGTGAGCATCTATGCTTCTCATTATCTTGACAATGAGCTGTTGCTGGTAAATAAAGATGCAAAGGTGAATTTGAGCTGTGGAGTTAACACTGATTTTTGTTTGTTCACTTGGGGATAATGTCCCTTACTGTGTCAAAACTATCTGTCTCTCTCCCTCACTCTCTCCCTACCAGTGAAAGAGGAAGCACACACTGCATTTTTTGGAGAGGATGTCCACATCCCCATTCCATTTCTAAACACCACAGAGGTTCTGTTCAAGCCCAGTGTGGGCCCAGTGGGTTCTGAGCTGGTTCTGATGAGAGACGGAGAGGTGGTGAGCCCTGACGCCAAGGTGAACCCCCAACTCAGTCACCTGATTCTGGAGGACGTTGGGGAGGAGGACGAGGGTGTGTACGTGATCAAACGCTCCGACACTCCTGAGGACGTCAAGCACTTCATTCTCATGGTCAGAGGTACTGAAAATCATCCTCCTAATCTTCCTAAGATTCCATAATCCAATAATTGTCACTATCATCCAAAATGTCACCCTCTTCCTCATTTTTTGTTCTTAGTGTCATCCCATGTTTAAATTGTGACACAGACTGAAAATAACTTCAAGTAAAAAGCCTTGTGTGGTCAATGACTTGCATGTAGTAATTCTGCTTTCTCTGAGAGTGACCACCCCCCTCCGACTCTTTCAGATTGCCCCATAGAGCATCATTTGAAATACGGGGAAACTTACTACATCTCCCTGAGTGACATCTCAGGTCCGGTCACCCTGGAGTTCAGGCCCAGCGCAGTGCAGCCCAACCAGACCTCAGACCCCATGGTGCTGCTTCTCAACCAGACCTGGGTCCCCACAGAGGAGTACACGGGCCGTCTGAGCGCATCAGAGCGGAGGGTCAGCCTGCACACTGTGACCGGAACGGATGAGGGCAGTTACACCATACTGGACTCTGAAGGCATAGTGAGGAAGAGGACATGCCTGAACGTGAAAGGTGAGACGGGGCGGGGCCAGAGTAAGAGCTGGGTGGCTGGAGGGAGTGATTGTGGTTAGGGCAGAGGGGGTAGGTGGGACTACAATGACAGAGAACATGGTAAGCTGGGAGAAGGAGGAGCAAAGTTGAAGTGGGAGGGGCAAAGTTAGAGTTAAACAAGGGAAAACTCACATATGTATAGAAATAAACAAAAATATTGGACTTTGTGAAAAATATATTTATCAATGTGCTGCCTTTACTCCTCCCATTGAATCCCCCTACATTGAGGACGAGTATTTAATTAACCACCTCACAGAAATCTGCCATTTTCAGGCCCTGGGGAGTGTGCTGCTGTCTGGAGATTTCAATGGCATTGAAAATGGCCATGAGTTTGGACAGGTGCCTCTGTATATCGCTCCAACCACAATACAAAGATGCAGCCTAGATAATACAGTCAATAGAAATGGGAGTTAGTGCATCTCTGTTGAGCCTTAGGCCTGTACATTCTTAATGGTAGGATTAGAGGGGAAACTTTAGGAAGGTTCACATGTTGTCCAGCTCTTGGGACAAGTGTAATTGACAACCAAACAACCAAGATTTACTCCTAAAATATTCTGAAACTTTTAAAAAGCAGTGTAGTGTAATGATTAGGGAACTGAACTTGTAATGCAAAGGTTGCGGATTCGATTCCCAGGTAGGGCCGGGCCATTGTACCCTTGAGCAAGGTACTTAACCTGAATTGGTTCAGTAAATATCCATCTGTATAAATGGATTGTATGTAAAGAAATGCAAACTGTAAGTCCCTCTGGATAACTGTGTCTGCTAAATGCCTGTAACGTAATGTAAAAATGACAAACAAACATTGAAACATAAACAAAAACACATTCACAAAACACTAAATGAAATTGAAGAATAAATTGACAAAAATCTGTTCTGGCAAATGTGGAATAAAGTAGGCACAGCAAATCTACAAGAATTGGCTATGCAAGATATTGAAAATTTAGAAAAAATATTTTGAGCTTCTGGAACTGGCTATTAAACATAACTCATTAAACACCCCAATCACAATTCAAGAGTTAACATCAAAGCTTTCATCTTTAAAAACCAGACAAGCCTGTGGGACTGACAGCTTCAGGACTGAAACCCTTAAAAATAGCACCTCTGAGCTACAGGAAGCTCTGCTTAAATTATTCAACTTGGTACTGAGTTCCAGCTATTTTCCTGACACTGGAACCAAGGGCTTATATCCCTATAAAAGTGGAGACAAATTGAATCCCAATAATGGCCATTAAAATCATCTGTGTAAACAGTAATCTGGGGAAGGTATTTTGTAGTATTCTGAACAGCAGAATACTGACCATCCTTAACCAGCACAGTGTCTTGAGTAAGAGATTGGTTTTCTTCCAAATCATCGCACTACTGATCATATTTACACCTTGGCATCAAGGACTATATCATAAACGTATTCAAAGTGGTGTAGGGGGTAAAGTATATGATATAATTAAATGGATGTACACAGAAAACAAGTTGGTGTACTGTGAAGTACTCTGTCCTCTTGTTTCCAATTCTCAAACAGGGTCCTGGTGTGAGACAGAGCTGCAGTCTGAGTCCAACACTGTTCAATATGTACATGAATGATTTAGCGGTACAGTTGGAACAGTCTGCAGCTCCTGGTCTCACACTACACACCAAAGAAGTCAAATATCTTATTCATGCAGAAGACCTGTTTCTGCTGTCTCCCACAGAACACTGGGTACAGTAGAGCCTGGCTTTTCAGGAGGAGCACTGCCAGACCTGGGCCATGGCAGTAAATCTAAAGAAAATCTGAAAATAATGATATTCCAAAAAAAGGCTAGATGTCAGGGAAATAGATGCTACTCTAGGCAACACCTCCCTTTAGAATGCTTTCAATTATACCTACTTCAGTCTGACATTCAGTGCATCATACCAATAAAGCTTATTTGAATTTGAATTTGATAGAGGAACAACAGTATGTGAGCGGGAAGAGTAGTGAGAGGGGGACAGAGTTGGGGGAGGAGCATCAATGTGAGAATGGGAGGAGACAGAGTGGGAAGGTAAGGGTGAGAGAACCAAGTAGCATGGTGATAGTGAGGCAGAGGGACACAGGGAGGTGGGAGGAGGGAAGGAGCTCAATATTGGGAGCTATGGTAGAATAAGGCAGAGAGAAAAAGAGAAAGTTGTAGAAAGGAAAAGGGAAATGGAAGCAATATGAATGGAATATATCTTTCCAAGTTTCACATATTGTATGTTGTGTTTATGTTTTCTCTTTACCCCCTCCCTGGTTGGGCTCTTTCCTTTATTTCTTCCTTGTTTTTCATGCCCCTCCATCATTTGTATTCCTCTCGTTGTTTTTATCTTTTCTCTCAACACATTTCTTTTTCTCTCATTTTTTACAATGCATCTTCCTCATTGGTCTCTCATCCCTACCATCTATCCCTCTTGCTTTGCCATACTTCTACCCCCCCCTTTCATTTCCCTTCTCCAAATCTAACCCTCTCTCTCTCTCGTGCTCTCTCCCTGGGCCTCAGACCACCAGAACTTTTTCCACTTATCGTATGCCAAGACTCTGAAGATAGACCTGATTCTGGACCGCTCCAAAGTCAAAGTGCTGTACACACCCCACTACGACCAAAGGACACTCCTCATTGTTGACCAGGGGGAGCTGGTGGAGCCGGTTGATCCCAGCCTGGCCAACAGGCTCTCGGTGGATGGCTCCATGTGCATTCTGGAGCGAGTGCGCTATAGCGACTCGGGGCACTTCAGAGTGACCGACCTGCAAGGTTTCACCATCTCCAACGTCTACCTGGAGGTGGAAGGTGAGAGGGAGGAGTGATCAGGGAAGCAGAGAATTTAATCTTGCTGCAAGATTTTAACCTTTCCCTCTGTTATTTCTTACCCATCTCTCTCCCTCTCTCTCTCTCTCTCTCTCATTCCCTCCCTACTTCTCTCTACCCTGCCTCCTCCCTCCTTCCCTCAGCCTACAAGCTGTCCACCCTGTATGTGGTGCTCATTTCGCTGGTGTCTTTGCTGTTCTTCCTGCTGTGCTTGTGTCTGATGTCCTGCCTGGTGAAGGTCCACCGTCGGGCCGAGAGAGCCAAGGCTATCGCCCGCATCGCCCAGGAGGCGGGCAAGGGGGGCGGCGAGGCCTTCCGGCAGGTAACGCACCACGTTTCCCCATTTTAAACCCCCAGGTTAATCATAACGCAGTCAGGCCCAGGTCATTGCCAGTCACCGAACGCAGTCCAGCTGGTAGACCTGGGTGTGGCACACAACATCGCAGCCTGAGGGTGTAGTCGCCCACAAGATGTGCAGTGCTTTAGAACCAGAGCTGGCCACAAGTGTATTTTTCCTTAGCGTGATCACAACAACCTTTTTTGTTTCATTTCGACAATGTCAATTTAGAAGTCCATAGCTACTTATGCTATGCTATAGCAACATATATTCTTATTTTTTTCACCCAGTTTCTTATCCCGATCATAAAGGCTAAGCTGTGGCTTCCACATTTTATTTATTTGTCAACCAAATTGATTTTATAAAGTTTATAAACTCTTGGGGAGATGCATTTTTTACTGTCTGTTCTTCCTGGTTGTTTGAAAGCTACATAAGTTCCACAGCCAGCAACAGCTATTGATAGTTGTCATTGGTGAAAAAAACAAAACTCAGAACATGGTTTAGGTGGTTTGGGCTGGCTGACTTCCTTCAAACTGTGCACAGATCAACACTGTCTGCTGCAGTTTCTTTCAGACACGAAATGCAGAGACGAGTATCAGTATGTAATGTGTTTTCAATCAGTAGCTTTCGAAAATATTAAGAGAGCTTGAATATTGCAGTGCAAAATGCAGTAATCAACTACAAAAACACATTAGTTGAGTAAATAGTAACAGACATGCAGCATGTGGAATAATACAACCATTAACGTACGTGCGCGAGATGTGACATATTATGACAGTAAGTGAATCCATGGGGCACAGGACAGCTAATATGTGGGTTGTGTAGTTACAGGATTTGAAAAAAGATCATGGAACTCAAACCAACATTCTGAAGGGTACCATGCTGGCATGACTCGGGTGTAGCTGAATGAGATTAATGGAAACAATGCAAATTAGTTTTTGAGTGCGAGTCTTCTTGTCTGTCTGTCTGTCTGTCTGTCTCTGTGTCTCTCTTTCTCTCTCTCTATCTCTCCCCCACTCTCTCCCACTTTCTCTTTATATTTCTCTGTCTTTCTGCCTCTGTTGGTCCTTTGTGTTTGACCCATTTGAACTCCTTCATCACAGAGTTAAAAATGTTGCTCTAACAATACTAAACATTGCTATTTGTATAATACTGTGAGATCCATTTGTATTCCTTATGGATATGTTAAACACCCCATCACCATGTCGCAAGGAATTGACATTCTGAATAAAAACAAGAGCAACAACAACAGCAAAAAAAAAAAAAACTCTCACTAAGAAATCACACTGTAATCGACGCACCACGACCCAGGGCCTTGTTCAGGTGGGTGTAGCACATGAGCTCAGGATGGGACGGATCTCCCATCCTCTAGAATGCCTCAATGAAAAACCCACTGCAGGCTGTCCCACTCATTCTGGAGAACAAATTAATAACATTGCTTTTTCTGTGTAGCTGGAGTAGTTACCGGCTCACACGACCCCATTTGTCTTCATCAGCGGATCGCTATTGTCTGTCTCCCCAAAAGGTGAAGGAGTGGTTAGAGTTGATGTTGAGAGTGTGTTTTAAATGTCGCACACAGCTCTTTGCCCAAGGAGGTTAGTTAACGATTGACTTGCGTTACGTTTCTCCTTCTTGTTGTAGCGTCAGAAGGAACGTCTTCTTGGTGAGATACTGTGTTCCAGTTTTATTCCATAGCTATAAGATTCTGTATTGGTGTTTGTGCTACTGCACTAGGATGGTTCAAGTATACTTCAAATATGCATATTAGGTTTGGTATCTCAGTGACTGCCTGTTTGTGCACCAATTGATGCCCTGTTCTAAATATATTAATAACTACAGTTATTTATTTATAATAACTGCAGTAATACGAACATATTGGTATATATTTCCATACAACGAAGTTACAACTTTTGTTACACACACACACATTTAGTTTTTTGTGTTTTTGTGTGTGTGGTGTGTGTGGGAACCCTCGACTGTGTGAAGCTTCTTTCTGTGTATTTGTGTGTTAATGTGTAGCGATTACTGGATTAATCAATTCGATTAATTCACTAAAGCTTTGATTAGTGGTTAGTATTGTTTTGAACATTGTCGACCATCTTTTGTTTTGTGTGGTTTTTAAAAATAAAAAAGTGGTATATAAAGAATGATAAATGATTAATGAGTATTAAAAAAGTATGTTTCATGGTTGGAAGTGAAAACTGGAAAAGGGCCATCTGGCACACGTGATGTAATGATTCTGAAGGTCCAATCATTTGTGCGAATGCACAATCACTGTGCACTACCCCACTATCATGTAAACAGTGCAGATCCGCTGTTGCCTTATTATGAAAAGTAAACCGATTACTTGTTAGATTAAGGCTAATTAAAAAACATAAAAAACATAATCCGCCAGGAAACATAATCGACTGACAGCCCTACTAGGATTGAGTATTTTATGTGTCCTATATATGTATATGCTGATGTGTGTGACAGTGTGTGTACAAGATACCACTTATAAGTGTAAATTATTGTGGTTCCAAATGTGTTTTGAAGCTTGTGTAGGCCCCATGTATATTGTGACATTGTGAGGGCTCCATCTGTTCTCCTCAACTCTCTTAAAACGTGTCAGGACAGGAGGCTTAAATATTGTTAGCCTTTTGCTTTATTCATTTAATAAAAATGTCAGCATCAACGCTCCCGTCGATAGGGGAGAACTCCAGGAAATCAAGCTAATACCAAAACCAGTGCTGGCCTTCAATCCTGCTCAGCAGTTATCAGGCATCAGGCCACCCCTAGTGTCAGTCTCAATAAATGCATCGATTGTCCTTAATCCCTTCTCTGCGTGCTCCCAGAGACAAATCACTCACCATCTTTGTCTGTCATTTAACTCTACTGGAGTCTTATTTTCTGCCACCAAGAGCCCGTCACAATATTACAATACATATTCCCTTTTGGTGGCTTACACAACATATATACATATACAGTGTATCAGTGTTTTATGTGTGGGTACTTCACGTGTTCCCTGTGTACATGTGCCTCTGCATTTGTGCCTCTGTATGGCTGTATTTAGATATGGACAGGGGCATCTGGAATGTGTTCTTGTACAGATGTGCCTCTGTATCTACTTGTTGGCAGGTGGTTCATGAGGCCTATACCAGATTCAGTGAGGAATCCACTACGAGGTCCCAGTGGGACAGCAACACCGACAACACTGAGGTCAACATCAAGGTAGGGGGGCAAACCAGTCCTGAGGGGGAGGGGCGGAGAACCACAGAGCAGAAACTCAAAGAAATAGGCTGCAAATAAACTGATTTCTAGCATCATATATATATATATACTGTATATATATATATCACCTCACCTCTAGTGTATTAAAGTTAACAAAATCAATCAAATGTAGGTAAATTATGCTTGATAACTGAATATGCTTAAAGAAAAAAAACAGCCTACATCACAACTTTCCATTAATGGGTTTTCATTTATTTTCTTACAAAAAGGGTTGGCAGCTCATTCTCAAAACAGCAGCCTCAGATTGCTTCTTAGTCAGGATGGTGATCCCCCTTCACAGCCCTGTATAAAGAGGGAAAAATAAGGGGACAAGGCGATGGGTATATTTAAGCTAGTTATGCAAATAAGTTATTGGGGTTGTTAACACATCAACTAATGTTTGTTAGAAAATGTTATCAACTTTAATTAACTGAATTTATTAAGTAATTGGGCTTGTGAACACATGAATACTGTGTAATATATTTTTAACTCACCTATAATGGGAACAGCGTTTTAAGGACACTTGATGTTTTAAGTTAGCTGACAAGTCTTCGATTCGCCGCACAACTGTGTTTCTGGACATGCTCACGTTGTTGAATTCCTGCATCTTTTCCGGGCACATTATTCCTGCGACTTTGGTGAGGCACTGTTTTATGAAGTCACCATCTGAGAAAGGTTTCCCGTGTCGCGCTATGAGTTGAGCTACCTCGTAGCTGGCTATTGTGGCATTTTCTTGTGTTTTGTTAGCACGGAAAAAATACTGTTGTTGAGCTAGCAGGCTAGCTGCCATTTGCTTAACTTTTTCTTCTCGCTCAGCACCAGTGTAGGACGTGTAGGTCTGATGTTTGGTTTCATAGTGTCGTCGTACATTGTACTCTTTCATCACTGCAACAGTATCATTGCAAATCAAACAGACACACTTCCCCTTGACTTCTATAAAGAAATATTCATTTTCCCACCGTGTCTGATATTTTTTGCACTCACTTTCTATCTTGCGTTTCTTTGATTCCGCCATTTTTGGTCATGTCTTGCAAAAATTGTATTGATTAATTTGGAGGGAGAGGCTGCTGTATTAATGAGTCTTCAATGAATACGGGTGGCTCCACTAGTGGTGAAACTAAGAATTACAACTCAGTCAAGTGCAAGTTTCATGCGCGGGCCATATTCCATTATATTGGTTGGTTGGCCCGCGGGCCGTAGTTTGGCCACCCCTGGTATATGTAATATCCATTGAAAATGTGTTTAGGATAGTATAAATGTAAGAAATCCAGTTATTGTAAATGATGGTTATAGAGAAATGTGTCTTTGATCAAACTTGGATATGCTGATGTCAGAGGAGGTGTACTGTGACCTGTGGCAATTATGCCAGCAAGCAAATATTTTAAAGGGACAAAATTTCACTATGGGAATGTGAATATGTGTATTACACTTGAGGATCACTATGATCTATGCCAGGGTAACTCAAATCACGGTCCTCGTGGGCCGAGCACTGCTCTTTTTCCACCATCCCTTTACCAGGGAGTCATGTATGAAGACACTCTGGGCAATCAGTTGCACTAATTGTTCAACCTACCTGAGAGAAAAGAAAACCAGACCCAAATTTGGATTTGTGGGCCAGATTTGGTAACCCTGATCTATGACCTTACAAAGTTATGGATTTGAATCTGTGTTTCAGAAATAGAAAAATAGAAAGAATGTGCCTTGAATATGTGTGTCAAAATGTATGCCCTACCCTCATCCCCTTTAGGGTCTGGAGGTGTCCAAAGGGGGCCGGTACCACACCCTGTCCTCAGACAAGAACTTCTTGGACATGAGCGACTCAGGGGTGGAGTTCAACATCTCAGGCCTCCCACTGGACAGCGACACAGACGTGCCCCGCACCTACATCTCCCACAAACTCCTCCTGGACTCAGACCACCACAACGGCTGCGCCACCGCCGCACCGGAGGCTGTCCCAAGCGCCAAGCAGACCCCCAACTCCCAGCCGAGCAGCAGCCCCACCCTTGAGGCCAGGGCAGGCGCCTCCCCCGAGGCGGGCCCGACCGGCGCGGCTCCCCCTCTCGAGGCTGACCCTAGTGCCAGACCTGTGACCGAGGTCGACAAGGTCTCTGCCCCGCCCGGTGCGGCCGATCAGAGTGTCAGCAGCGAGAGCACTGCAGCCTGAGGGGACCCCGATCCTATTGAAAAAATCCCAACACCTCGACAATCTTGCACCCGAGCAAATTAACACACACGGCCGAATTCTTTTCACTACTAACGTGGCAGGAACCAAACTAACGTACAACACTTTAACTGCTTCTAGTACTTAAAGATTACGATGCATGCCTGTCACTAACCACACTTGTAACTTGCAAAAACAAGTCCAAGCAAGCTTGTTGCAGTCTTTGTACACTTTGACGTATGCTTCAATTGAGCTATGCGCTGGCTAAAAAAGTTACAATAAGGTAAATGCTTGGTTCATGGCCAAACAAATACTTATCCAGGGTTTCATTCTAAAAAGAAACTACATTTAAACAATAGGTTTAAACCTATTTGAGAAAGACACCAAGTTATACATGAACATAAACATCTGATAATGCAGTTAACATCATTTCCAACAACCAGTGAGCCCCCTCTATTAAAGTCTAGAAAACCCAGACATACATGACAAACCTTGCCAGAACCTCAACCCCAAATCAGAGGGGTTCCAATCCCTTGGAACTCTGATCACAGACTAACCATCCAAATGTAAACTACTCAGGCCTCCATTTATACTGTAGTATTATTCTTTGGGGGGTGGGGGTGTCAGATAAGCATGATCAGTTCATTGTGCCCCCTTTTTGTACATGGCATGGATCTACTTTAAATGGTGGTAAAGCAAAGCTGCTATGGAACACATTAAGTATCAGCTGGTCACTTGATTACCGCTCCACTGCTTTCAATGTGTGACAGGACACTGTCTCATAAATGTGTCATAAATTGGCCAATTGCCTTTATCGCTATTTATCACCCTTAATAAGCATTAATATGGATATTGGCTGAAAGTTCTCATTTCTACCAAATCAAAATGATATCAGGTTTATCTTCAACATCAGTAATGCTTCCCTGTCAGTTCACACTTCATTACTAAACTCTGGGCTTTGACCTAAACCCTGGTTTCTCATAGACCCTTAGTGTGGTTTTACACAATGTATAATTTCATGTCCCATAGCTGGTATCTGGTGCCTGCTTTAAATTGAAATCAATGTCTGGTGGCTCACTCTCAAACCTTGGCTTCAAACCTTTCTTGCCCTTAATAATGTATTCACATTGAAGGTTTCAGCACATCAGCCTTCATCATAGCAATCTGCCATTGGTTACACATGCCTTTAAAAAACCCAATATGGCCATCTGGTGATGGAGCGTGGCAGATGTCTGAGGGCACCAGCAGCTGACCAATGACATGTCTGAAGCTGTGCCATCCTCTGCACTAATAGCCAACTAGGAGGTCAAACGACTGACAGCACCAGAACGCCCCTCAACTTTGGGGCCCCCAGGACACACTCCCATTATAAATACCCTTGCAATAGTGTTGAATGACCCTGGAAGGCAGCCCACCCACCCACCGATTTCTGATCTTAAATGTGGCCCTAATACCTGGGGAACATCACCAGGCAATGGGGAGGAGCACTTGACTGATTCTGATTGATCCTGCCCACTTGAATGCTTTTGACACTGGGCAGATGCCTGACTAGGAACATCAGAAAGGCAATAGACTGTAATTTAAGCAACAACTGAATGCACAAAGCAATTGGGCAATGACACAACAATGCCCAAATGAGTCCCTGAACAGCCCTTGTCAAGCCCATCATGCTCACTGGGGGCTTCAGTATTATAATCAATTACTATCATCCATGCCACTGAGCACATGAAGGAGACACTCACTGATGCCTCTAAAATCCTCAGTAAAATTGTGCTGAATGAAACATCTGAAGCAACAAGTGATTCATATTGCCATCCAATTAAAAGGCTCAAAGGTGTCCAGTTACGACCTGAGCTGGAACAAACACCAATCAGTTTTGGAATCACCTTTGGACACCACCAGACCCAGTAGATGAGGACTTAGATATGTCCACCAGGAAACAATACAATACCCTTCCATCATGTAAGAATGATGGGAAGGTTCTCACAGGCAAAATGGAGATCATTTTTCTCTGATTAAAATTAATCCAATTTCATTATGTTATCATTGAAATACGTTGGCCTCAGAAGAGTTAAGATGCCAATGGAACAGTACAGAGGAATTTACAGCAACATTGACATTGACATTGAACATCATACAACAGCATACTGTGTGTATCAAGATATTTATGGCACATAAACCCGCAGGGTACAGTTAACCTGGGCAACACATCTTATTTGGAGATTATAGTCAACTTCAAAAACCTATTCATCACTTTCAGTGTCTTGAGCTTGTGTTTACTGACAGGAAGCCTTATACTTTGTAAACACTTATAGGAGATAGACGGCCTATGTCCAGCACAGAACAAACTTAATGAGCCACGAACAAGCAATGAAAGGATGCTTGGTGGTCTGTTCTTCTTTGGTCAGTACTTGTGTGTGTTGCCAAAGTTATTTTAAAGGGTGTAAGATGGATTTAATGCGGTGGAGACTTGGAGGAGGTGAACTGTTTGGTCAGAGGCCTAGGACACTGAATGACACTGACACAGAGTTTCTGGGGTGGTGTTAGGGGTACAGTGTCCATCTCTCCCCCACACCATGGTAAATTATGCCTATGCTCTTAGTTATTCTGGAACTGACAGCTTGCTGGACTAAAGAATATTGCTGGTACTTCACTTTTGAACAAATCACAGATATCCATGGATGAGTCCAAATCCCACCATTCATAGCAAACACATTTAGAGGGTGTCTAATGAAAAGCACAAATGTTAAAATGCAAACCCTCGTTTTAACAAAAAAGTTCAAAGCAAAACTTAAGTGTCTCTTTTTTGAGACTTTTGGAGCACATAAATGGGGAAATATAGGATAGTGAAGATTTGGTATTGCAGATGTTGCAGATATGCTACCCGTGTGAAAAAGGAATACATGTACATTTATGGTAACATGTGAAATACAAACTATAAAGAATATATGTCCAAAATATAAAACACACCGCTAAAACTGATTATTGTCAATTTCATAGGCATAATTGTATGCATGTGTGTTTATGAAACAGTTTGTCATTTTATAACATATAAACTTCACTTCACTTTATGCATAAAGCTAACTATATGACACTGACAATGACAGATTATAGCCTATACAGTATATTTTGGCATAACTAAAAATATATTCTTTGTACTTTGGATTTTGCATTTGTACATGCATATATAAGGGTATCACAATTTTATATACATTTATATCATTTTGTGGTATTAATTGCAGGGTTTAGTACACAGGAATTTGTCTTTCTAATTTTTTGGTCTTTGGTTGGATTGTAATTGTGACTGGCATTGCAAAAGCCCTTTAATCATTCTAGTCTTGAGAGCATCCTGGTAATCCCAGGTGATACTTTACATATTGTCCGGGGTAAGAGCAGAGATTTTACACCCCTCTCTTACTTACTATCAGGTTCTGATTCAATCCATAATAGCAATATTGGAGCAGTGTTTAGAAACACATATGTGCACACACACACACACGCACACACGCACACACACATCATGCATGCAGGGTGTACATACAACACCGAAACCCCTTCAGACACTCCTGTGTATATATATATTGCATGTGTAGCGATTTCCTTATGCAAATCTAATGCAAGCTTTCATTTCCAAAGCGACACAAAAAATCCTCCCCACCCATGCACATAATATTTACATTTACTATAAATGTAAATAAAGGAATTTTGCTGATTTAGTGATTTAGTGCTTGAGAGGACAGAACTGTTTAAAACAAACAAAATAAAACAAAATAGTTTGCTCTCTCCGCTAGAACCATTAAAACCACCATCACCAATACATAACCCACAAACCCAGATTTACAAGAATGTTATTTTGATAATGCTAGGCACGGTAGAAGTAATATTATATTGCCACTACTATAACTGCAACTAATACTATTACTAACATGATAAATATTCTTTCTTATGATAATTGCTATCATATCTAGTATATTATGCCCACAATTACAAATGGGAAAGTAAAGATTGCTGCAGCATGTTGAGCTTTTAGAATGCCTGTAAGACTGTTTTACCCAGGTTTGCATTATTATATGTAGAATCTTGCCAGTCAGTGTCCATCTGTGGATTCAGAGAAGTGGCATTCATATTGAAATGGGGTGAAGAGTGGATATGTGTATACGATATATACATATGTACTCGTATAAACAGTACTATGATTTTTAAACTCTTCCAATGCGTGACATTCAATTTAGTCTTTTACATTAAACTTTCTTGTTTCTTAAAAAAGCCTTTACCTGAAAATATCTTATATCAAGATTGTGTCTGTTTTGGCACTGATTAATTGTTTTTGCTTGCATTTGTTTTTAATACATTATAGTATAGCAACACATCATAGTTGGTATGATGTGTTGCTATACTCTGGTATAGCGTGCTTAAATGTGATGTTTAAGCACTCAACAGCTGAAATGTTCATAGTATTGTAAGGATTGCTGCACAAGGATTGAGGACACAATGCCAAAAACACTCAAAAGTGAGTCCACACACTCTCAAAACATGTCCAGTTGATTTATATTGTACTTCACTACCATGTATAAACCTATAAACCTTGACTCTATTTTTAGTTTTTATTCAATGATATGCGATGTTATACATTTATAACCCTTAATACAGTTTTTTTGCATCTGTCACAGACTTTTGTAAAACGTGTTTTCTTTAATGAATGACTTAAGATAATAAAAAAAGATTTTGAAAAGACAACCAAGAAAGGAAGTGTTTTGTGTATTGTTTCTCTCAATATGGATGTGCTGTCAGCCATGTATTAACAAGCAGTGCGACAGTGTTGGCTTTTCCCTGTCAGAGGCCTGGATTCAATCAACATTTGTTCATTGCTTTGACTCAAAAATAAATGCAAACATATATTTTTAAGTACAATTTAAAATATGATTATTGTGCATGTGACCCAATGATGCATCCTGCTGCAGTGGTCAGATGACTCAGATGCATTTACCAAAGAGTGTCCTGGCTGCCTAATGTTCCCAGATCCCGGCTTGTCACGTGCACATCATACTTTCAGTTCTGGGGTTACTAACTGTGGATATGAGTGTACCCATTGAATAAAACATGTATTTAGCAAGCTATACAATATTTTTTAAGTGTTTTGTATTTGCTATATAGCTATAAAGCTGCTGGGCTTGTGACAGTGGCATAGTAGCCGTCATAGAGTACAGAGATAGTAAGAAAGCTATGGGTATCTATCTTGATAACTGTTTGGAAGTTATGTAATTAGATATAACACAAACAGGAAACATCTCACTTTTCTATTCCTGATTAACATGTACTTTTATTTTTTTGTTGAAATATATACTCAAGGAATCAAGAGTCGAGAGACTTTTGCTCAGTACTACTTATTTTATTAGAATAAAGTGTGTAGCACCGGGGAAGTACCAGTCATGTATAAGAAACACACAGGGGCCATTCTCAGCGCATACACACAATGACGGTCGATCACATGTATACCTTCAAACATCATTCGCAACGGGAAAAGGGGCTTTCATTCCAATCACGTGGTTCCTCATATTAGAACATTTATACAATTATGAACATAACTAGCTAGCAATCCTTCCTGCCTAGCTGGCCGTAAGGGATCTTCCTGGGGCATACAGTTTTCTTCAATACATGTGAAAAAAACTGTATTTTGCCCCACAAAATTCCTGATTTCCTGGAGCAGGCTGTTTTTGCATATTTGTCACACTGAATCGTTTCAGATCTTCATACAAAATGCTAATATAAGACAAGGAGAACCCGATAACTTTTTTCCTTCAATACATGAAATGATCATTTAAAAACTGTATTTTGTGTTTACTCTGGTTCTTCTTGTCTTATATTATATTTTGTATGAAGATCTGAAACCATTCAGCAGTGAATGAAATATCATTGCAAAAATAGAGGAAATCAGGGGCATCGGGGCGTCCCACACCAACATACGTGGACTACTAAGGAAAGATGCAACACCCCAGTAAAACTGCTCTCGGAGGTGGTGCAGGTGCATTTTGTTTATGCCATAGTGTCCGGACAGGAAGGGGGCAAATACGCGGTAAAACTGCTCTCGGAGGTGGTGCAGGTGCATTTTTTTATGCCGTGTGAACCAGGCATAGCACAGTGGGCTGTAGCTGAAGGGGGGTTACGAGCTGCAGGTGAATGATGCCCTGGGCCGGGTCTGACCAGCGGCGGTACAGCATGCCGTCGTGGAGGTGGAGCGAGCCCCACTGAGCTCCAGCTTGACTGCTGGGGAGAAGGGGGGGCGTGGAGTAATTAGGCCTCATCCCTGTTCTTAGCCACTGAAGCACTGGGCCGACCTCTTCATCTCCCTCCTGGGCTGCGCGGACTTGAGGAGGCGTTAGGTCACCTATCACTGTCGGGGGGTTGATGTCGGGGATGGTAGCAGGTGCACAGCTCCGGCCTTTCTTTGCGTCTCTTTCCTCCGCCAGCTCACAGTGACGGCAGACTTCCGTGCCACAGGGGTGATGAGACAGCGCATCAGCATTCAAGTGCTTTGTTCCTGCCCGATGCTCTGTTTCAAAGTCAAACTCTTGTAGAGCCTCTAGCCAGCAGGCTACTTGTCCCTCTGGGTCTTTAAAATGCAGCAGCCATTGAAGGGAGGCGTGGTCGGTCTGGAGCACAAAGCGCTTTCCAGTGAGGTATGCCCTGAAGTGCTTGGTGGCTGTGACGACTGCCAGCAGCTCCCGTCTTGTCACGCAGTAGTTGTGCTCCGGCTTGTGCAGTGCACGGCTGTAATAGGCTTCTTGCCGTCCTCGCCTGCCTGTGAGAGGCTCCCACGTCATCGTTACTGGCGTCAGTGTCCAGAATAAAGGGCTTTGTCGGGTCAGGAATGGCTAAGACAGGAGCGGTGATGAGAGCCATGGGTAGGCGGTTGAAGGCGTCTTGGCTTGCTGGCGACGACGTGAACCGCTGCCCCTTCTCAGTGAGCTGGTGCAGGGGCTGGGCGATGTTAACGAACCCTGCGATGAACCTCTGATAGTATGACGCTAGGCGCAGGAAGCTGCGCACCTCGCCTGTTGACGTTGGCAATGGCCATTTTTCCACTGCCTTTACTTTAGTCGGGTCAGTCGACACTCCCCTTTCGCTTACGACGTGCCCCAGGAAGCTGGTCTGTCAGCAGAAGAGACTGCACTTCACCGGGTTCAGGCATAGGTTCGCCTTGGCGATCAGCTCAAACACAGTGCACAGGTTGGTTAGCACAGCTGTGTAGGTAGACACGTGTACTAGGATGTTGTCTGGGTACACCACGCATGCTGACGCGGGGACCGGCTGAAGCGCTTTCTCCATCAGCTGCTCAAATGCGGCCTGACTGTTGCATAGACCGAACGGCATGACGTTGAATTCCCATAATCCCCTGCCGATGGTGAAGGCTGTTTTTGGTCGAGCTGACGGGGAGCGGGGGACCTGCCAGTAGCCGATGCGGAGATCCAGCATGCTGAACCACGTGGAACCGGCTACAGAGTCGAGGGCGTCATCGATACGCGGCAGCGGATACGAGTCCTTCCTAGTGATGTCATTCAGGCGACGGTAGTCGATGCAGATCCGCAGGGACCTCTCTTTCTTTTGCATCAGCACGGCAGGGGAGACCCTGGGGCTGTCAGGAGGGCTGTATGATGCCTGCAGCTGCCATCTCAGATCTTAGCCTCCGCTTCCTCCCATTTAGGCTAGCTGCCAACCGTTTCAATACTTTCTTCTCATCATAATTGTGTCATTAAGCCATTTTCATAAACCAATGGCTGTGCAATGATCCCTGAAACCAGGACTTCCAACTAGCTACAGTAGATGCTGTTGTTTCCATGGCAACTATCATATTGGAGTTCTGCTTTCCCCCTACAAACAGCCAAAACCAAGCTTATCAATCAAGCTGAGAATGAGAACACCATGACACAAAAAAAAAACTTGTTTTTTCTTTGTAAAAAGCAGTGTTGATAAGTGCAGTCAAAATGTGCTTTGAGTGTAGGGCCTGTACGGACCATTGCTTCACAGGAAGAACTACTGTTCTTAAAAACTTCTCTCTTTCTCTCTAATTCAGCTTTATTGGCAAGACAAGTACATGCATTGTTGTATTGCCAAAGCCTACACAAATGCAATTAATAACAGAAAATTGTAATAATAATAATCTCTCTCTCTCGGTCGTGGGAGTGTGTTTTGTAAAGTCAAGACTGCGGTTCATAGAGAGTGAGTTGTATACTGCCGGCGGCGCACACACACCTAAAAAGATGGCTGCTTGTCAAAACCTTTGCGCAAGTTGCTTTGGCAACGGAGCCGGAAATGAAGTGAGATCTCGCGCAAGGAAACCAGTCCGGCGCGCCAAATTTCAAAGAACTTCCTGGGAAAAAGACGCGAAAACTAGCAAGTTAGCTAGCTAACCAACTAAGCCACCCATCGAATAAAATAAAGAAAAAATATAGTTACAGAATGAGCTGATGCATACTTGGTGTATTTTTACAGAGTAAGGGTGCGTGTACACAAATAGATGCTGTTGCCCCAAGTTTTTTTGTCGGTGAAAGAAAGCAATTACTTTCTTGTCATTTTTTCGCTAGCGAACGAAGATGGCTAAAAGTCCAGGATATATGTGAACCTGCTTTTGTTTTCGAAGGTATGGTATGATCATTATAGCTAGTGCTAGCCATCTTTGCATCGCTTTACAAATAGTGATGTCTCTCTGAATCGTTAGATAGTACACTATGTGCTTGTATGATTGCACTAAGCTATCTTACTGGACTATATTTTGAGTATAGTTTGCCGAGTTAGCTAGATAGCTAGCAGCTGTTTTCTGGGGTGTAATTGTGCATAGTATGCTACAAGACATGCACAATGGACCGGTAACGTTAAGAATGCGCAGATTTCTCATGGAGTTAGCAAATTACTATTTAGCTTGCTAGCTGTAGCATTATACTCTGTCCACGATAGGGTATTTAGCAAGCTAACTAGCTAACCGTATTTGTGCAGTGCATGTAAATGAATGTCATTTCAATGTTTGTACATTAATATTGCTAGATCGACCTGTTTTATTCGTTTCATTTTTGTTTGGACTAGAAACAAAATGCACCAGATGTTTGCATAATATCAAAGTGATACGTGAGAATGGAAATACAAATTAGACATTTTATTTATAATGACGTTTTTGGGTAACTGAGATATCACACCCTATGTCAGGAATTTGTGAATAAGTATAAATGGCTGCACACATTCTCACCTTATTTTTGTTACTCGTTGTCTTTTACTTGTCTTTTCAGAAAACGATCAACTTTTAAGCTACATTCTGACACCTTCCAACCCTATCCAAGAGGATATATTGTGCATGTCCTGATATAGCGTGCCAATTTATGGTTGCCATGTCTTGGTGCTATAAGCAAATAGGGCAGAAGTGATAAGCATATACTGTAACTCATAAAAGCTGGTCTTGTATTTTATATGTCGTGTAGTTTAGTCTCCCTCTCACACCTGTCACACCTGCTTTTGTTGGACAAGGTAGTACAGATTCAGACCACAATAGTAATATAAACTAATGTGAAATATAGTAGATTACTCAAAACAGTGGTGAAGTTTAGTGTTAATTCATTAGTGTTCATTGAGTGTTAAATAAGTAAAAGGCCTTACAGACCAGGAAACCGCTCCAATTGGTTGGGTTTGGGTCGGGTGGGGTTCTGCGGCCGCCATGCTGTCGAAAGTCCAGCCCTGTTTCCAGCTACTGAGGATTGGCTCGTCGTCCTCCGACACCGACTTGGTGCAGGACCTATACACGTTCCGGCCGGCGCTGACCCAGTCCGTGTTCCGGCTGGGCCGCACAGTTGAGCTCTGCGATGTAGCGCTACACTCCACCACCATCTCCAGGATCCATGCCGAGCTGCACGCCCAGAGGGATGAGGCTGGAGAGGCGGAGGAGGGGTGGAGGGTGCACATTAAGGACCGCAGCAGCCATGGTGAGTTTTATGACCAAGCTCTTTCTCGATCACGTTCACTTGTTTTTTTATCCGTTTAGCAGATGCACTTAGAAAATGAATTTTAATAACAATAATATCTTTGTATAGCACTTTTCAAACATATACAGCACAAAGTGATTACAGAGATAATAAAATATTTGTAAAAAAGAGGACAAGCATTTAGGCAAAAATTAAATACATAAATAAAATGGCTTGTCTGACTTAACATAGCCAATGGGTCTCCGCTGTGCTGATCTCTCTCCCCCCCCCCCATCTCTCTTTATCCAAGGCACTTGGGTGAATGAAATCCGCCTACAACCAGGTGTCCAATGGGAGCTCTCAGATAGGGACACTCTTACCTTTGGTGGCCAATCAGATGGAGGAATCCCTGAGTTCTACTTCCTCTTCCAAAAAGTTCTGGTTCGACCCTCTGACTTTGATGCCATTACTGTCCCAAAGGCTAGCTCATTCTCCTCTGACCTTCAGAACCGAATCAGAACCAGTCTGGACCCCAAAACAGAACCAAATTTAGATCTCTCTCCCCTGTCTATAAACAAGGCAACTGTCATTTTGAACTCCATTGGAAGCTTGAGCAAAATGAATGGGAGCTGTTGGACTTTCAAGAGGACTGAACAAAACGAAGTGTGCACAAACTCTGCCTCCTCTCCACCCTTCCGATCCTTACTCCCTCCCTCTACTCCGCCTCCCTTTCCCACCACCACCTCTGTCTCTTCCTCATTGTCCGTACCCCCCTCCTCAAAAAGCAGGCGAAAGTCCGCTCACACCGTCTTGCTGGAGGACGACAGCTCGGATGAAATGCACAAGAACGGAGACATGGAAGACAGGCGGAGAAAGAAAGGGAGGAAGAGGAGAAGGCTCTGCAAGTCAGAGTCGGAGGTTTTCCATCCTTGCACGCCCAAGGTCGAGCAGCCCGCGAGCAAGCAGGCTGTCTGCAAACCGTTTGAGCTCAAGCCGTACCTGAACCGGAACGGACACTGTGCCGCGTTGCGAGTGAACGCCAAACCTGGCCATCTCTTTTCAGTCTCGGGCCAAAGGCAGGGTTTCAGCTGGAACCTTAAGATGGGCTCGGACATTAGGGCTCCCCAGCACCCACGGAAAGCACTTCCTCTGTCCTCCAGAGGTAGGAGGAGGGCTCACAGCTCCCCCGTTTACTCCTCCATGGTGGTGGGAGGAGAGAACTACTCCCTGGTCTCACCATCCCTGAGACTGTGCGATGGAGATGGAGACCGAGAGAGACCGAGGGAGTTTACTCGGTTACGCATCAACAGCGGGTGAGTCTGTCTTTGCGTGGGTGATTTCTCCCGTGTGATTTGTCATGGCGTCCTCTAGCCAAGGCTGTGTCTTCTATGGTCTGACCACAACGTGAGGGCAAGAGAACCAGACATGATGCGATGAGCCAAAAACGTGCCAAAAAAAAATCATTCACACCTTTTCTTCTTGCACTTATAGCACAGGCGCATAACGTGACATTTTGTTTCTCTATGTCCGTCAGTTTGTTTTAATGGTGATGTCTTCAGTCCCTCATTGTGCCTGTGTTTGACAGTATCTGTTGTCAATTTTATTGTATGACACGGCTTGAAATTCGGCTCTTTCATTGCATACTGCCCAATCTATTACTAACTACATTCTCCACTTTCTCCCTTTCTCAAGTAAACGTCGAGGCAGGCCAAGAAAGCATCCGCTCCCTCAACCGCCCCCCTGCTCTCCGTCATCTTCGTCATCCTCCTCCTCCTCCTCCTCCTCCTCCTCCTCCTCCTCCTCCTCCTCCTCCTCGTCCTCCTCTGAGGATGAAAGGGTGCGAGGGGAGGAGCCCTGCGCCTCGGCCCGCTGTCGCATGCCGCAGCAGGAGACGGTGCAGTGGATCCAGTGCGACGACTGTGATGCGTGGTACCACGTGGACTGTATTCAGCGCCAGCAGGGTTCCTACACGCTGGACACCAGTGCGGACTTCCACTGCGGCTGCCGATGAGGGGCCCGACGGGGCCGGGAAAACTTCCGCGGGTCGGACATTGAACATCGCCATTTCCGCTGAACGGAAGCCAAAACTGTCTGTCATATCGTCTATGTACAACACGATGCAGTATGCCAGGTCCACCCTAAACCGAATGAGTCGCAGCAGTTCTGATTTGTATATGCTTTTGCAACCGTTTCTTTCGGATCTTTGACAGGACGTCGCCTGGGTGATTCTTGGGGCTGTGGAGCCTGTTCTGATTCCTGTGCTGTGAGCCAGATGTGAGATGGTCCCCCTGACAAAATGCCATTCTAGATGTCAAGCAAGATTGGGAACGTTGTGCCATTTCTGAAATTGTGTTAGAGGGCTCAATCCTTAGCTGAATATCTGATTTCGGTGTCGGCAGTCCAACCACAAGACCACAGAACCGTTTCATAACTGTTATGCAGGATCTCGCCATGGAATCCACCCACAGAACATTGTGCGTTTCAGTGCAGTCACCTTATGGAGAAGTGTGTCGCGTGAGGTTAATGCGCTTAATGGTTTTAATCACCCAAACTTGTGATGATCATGATTAGGGCAATAATTAGTCGTCCAAAAGCAAAATGAAAAGGTTTTATGTGTTTGATTTGGCAAGCCAGTTAATTCGACGTCAGCGTTGTAGGAAGGCAATTCTGAATCAATACTCTCTAATTCTGCCCCCCACCCCCAATCCAGGATTGTTATACATTTTTAATGAGAGATGTCTTGTCTGAACCCCATCTATTTTGTGAAAAGAGGGGATGTTGATCTGGGATCAATCCAGAATCTGTACACCATATGGAACCCAAGAAAACATGGTTCGTGGGAGAGAACTGATTTCCAGCACAGGCGATCTTTTTGGGGCAATATGGGGGGGGAGAGAGGAGAAAGCTTGCTTAAGAACTTAATTCTTACAAATCAATTTGGTGAATCAAAATTCTGTATTAACTCTTCACTTCAAATGGCCTTTGATCTGCCTTTCTAATGCTGTATTTAATATATATATATATATACATATATATATGTCCATGTCCAACAAGCATGTGAATAGATATTAGGTGGTATATATGAGTTTTGGTGCGTACGCTTTTGATTCGTGGGATTTGCCAACAAGGCCAGAGTGTAATCTGTTATTTCTGCTCATAATGTTTTGGCTTGAGGGCTATCATGAAAAAATAAACATTTAAAGAATTTGTTATGAAAACCATTGTCTTTATGTACCGATATCCTGCCCAACCAATTTGGTCTTGTTTTGAACCATATTACATTACATTACAGGCATTTAGCAGACGCTCTTATCCAGAGCGACTTACAGTTTACATTTCTTTACAATCCATTTATACAGCTGGATATTAACTGAAGCAATTCAGGTTAAGTACCTTGCTCAAGGGTACAACGGCAGTGTCCCACCTGGGGATTGAACCTGCAACCTTTGCGTTACAAGCCCAGCTCCCTAACCATTATACCACACTGCCTGCCTATATTGCAATATTCATATTGCAATGACCAAATAAAATGGCAATGAAAATGTCACGAATGCACCTCAAAATAATAGATGCACTTGCCTTATAATAAGATAAGGCAATAGCTTTGGTGGCAATGAAATGATGAAATCATTTGAAATATGCTCTCTGTAAGTTGACTACATTCGCATGTCAACAAAATGCCACAATGACTTGTGTGTGATTACCCTCAAAAATAAAAATACGAAGTTCATTGCAATATTCTTCACTCAATGACCACGTTAAGAATATTAAAACAAGTATTTTTAAAATGTTTATATATATATATATATAAACATTTTAATAACGTTTTAAGGGAAACATGTGACTTGAATGTTTGAAAGACGATCCACTGATTTGTATATGGTCCGGATCCAATAGTTGTGGAAACTGACAGGTGACTTGATGAATTATTTATGACAAGTAAATGTTTGTGGATCTGCATTGTGCTCTAAAATGTATCTTGTGAACGAGCAGCCCATCCCATCAGCGACCGCCCCCGGCACTCTGTCCACTTCCGATCCTTACCCTTGCAGCTGAGAACCCAAATCACCATAAACACCAAGTCATATCTGTGTTAAAATTCCTTGGGCTTATGTCAACCTCGACTAATCGCAATGCCTTGCCTCGATCTGGCCACAGTCCCGCCTTGGAAGCCTGGGTCGGTATTCACAAAGCATTTTAAGGGTAAAAGTTGGTCCTAACTCGGCAATTTAGGAGCAACTCCGAAAAATAATGGGCGTGTCACTCATAAATTTAGGACTCCTAAAATGTAGGACTCCTAAATTTTTGGGATAAGAGTATTTCACAAAGGGGTTGAGAGCTAAAAACAGCTCCTAGGTCCAGGAGAAGTTAGAAGCAGTCAAGAGGACTTCAACGTCGCTAAAGACCTACTCACAGCGACCTGAAAATGGTTGCTGCCGGCAATCGTCCGCTTCTCGCATTCATC
This sequence comes from Aldrovandia affinis, assembly GCA_029706075.1. Taxonomy (NCBI): domain Eukaryota; kingdom Metazoa; phylum Chordata; class Actinopteri; order Notacanthiformes; family Halosauridae; genus Aldrovandia; species Aldrovandia affinis. Next base: position 1,248,991 of record JAINUG010000182.1, on the reverse strand, counting down.
AGTGGTTCTCGGGAGGAGTGGGAAAGCCATGTTTATTTCCATGCGAATGCTTTCCCATGCTTCTTTTTTGGTTTTGGTGGTTATGCCACTTCCGAATTTCCCTTTGATTATTTATTTTCTTTCATTCACTTGTTCGGCCAGCAGTAGTTGTTGGTCTTTCGTCCAGTTTGGTTTGCGTTCGCGTTTATTGTCAGCCATAGTGATTCTAGTCTGGATAATTGGAAGGCTGCTTATATAGATACCCGCTGATTGTTTACGAGATGCAGACATTGAATTGACTGTATGTATGTATGTATGTAGGAGTGTTTGTGTGAATATAATCTTTGTGTGACTGACACATTTTTCCATTAATGTCTCAATTTTAAAACATCTAAATACATGTCTACATGTCATCCACCTCCACACTTTGGTATTGGCCCTCTTAGATTAGATCACGGTAAATTGTATAATTGGGTTATGATAACAAATTGTTTAAAAATATGCATTTTTTTCACATTTGGTTCAGTATATATAATGTACATTAACAGCCTCAACTTATGATGCAATTTGGTTCTCAAAAGTGAAATCAACAAGACTGGAAACTGAAAAATTGAAAGAATATAGAAAAATAATTGTGTTCATAAACCTTCGTGGCCATGCTGTTACACATTCAGAACCAAAGCAATAATATAGTCCATCTTCATCTTAGACACAGGGCTTATTAAAACTAAAGTCTCTGCTTTTCTTTCAACACAAGCCCATATTGAAATGAAACTCGGTTTGCCCCTTAGGTATTATGATCCTCTGGGACTAAAGATCCCCACCTATTTTGTCTAAATCATTGGTTGACAGATTTACACTCTCTAGAAGTAGGTGAGTTGTGGTGATAGGGAACACAAACTAGGTAGTACATCTCTAGAACCAGGGTTGGGGACCACAACACTACAGTTTTGACTGGTTTGAGTTTCATCTTCACATTTGAAGATGAAAGGAAATGTCTGACTGTCTATTAAAAATCGCTTAGTTAAAGAACAACACCTCCCCACCCCCCCAAAAAAACGACAAAAAAAAATTAAAAAAAATAAAAAGGATCTCACATTCACAGGAGTTCAAATGGAAAACATTACTGAACAAAGATGAATCTGACAATTGGATAGGATAATTTCAATGCTACTCTCTGAAAAATGAACAGTATTTTGCCTGACACCAATCCTATAATGTATTTCAAATTGGAACATGGGAAAAAAATCGAAGAGTATTAGAAAATGTACCCTCGGGAGAGTGCTTGGTGTGATGTACTACACAAGGAACACATTCAGCCACTGGACCTATAGGGACTGATTTATATGTGCCTGCTACAGTTGTCCAACCAAAGATATTCCTTGTTATTTTCTCATAGCATTGCTGTTAGCGTCTTTCAAAAGAAACAGCTGGAAATAGAATCGCATCCAAGGGGCAACGTCCTGTTGAGTATGCCCTCTCTCGGGCAGGCATGCATCTCCCTATGCCCTCTCTCGGGCAGGCGTGCATCTCCCTGTGCCCTCTCTCGGGCAGACGTGCATCTCCCTGTGCCCTCTCTCGGGCAGACGTGCATCTCCCTGGCCCTCATCCACCCGCTCTGGCTCACTTCAGCTGTCAGGTACGACCTTCAGGGCGAGGGCCAGCGGGCTGTGGAGGGAACGATCTGACACCAGGGCCCTGGAGTCAGCTGCAGACCTCAGGGGACTCACATCCAGCTGGCTGAGAGACATGGATACAGGGTTATCATGGAGGTCAATGCCTAATGAGTTACTGACCTGAGCGTATGCATGTGCGTGTGTGTATGTATGAGAGAGAGAGTATGAGTGAGTGTGTGAGGGAGAGAGAGAAAGATTTGAGTGTGTGTGTGCATGTGTATGTGTGAGGCCATAGAGGCCATTGCCCAGGTGGAATCAGTCATTTCCTCTTAACATTAGAACAGGACATGTTTGTCAAAAATGTCTCTTGCTCTGAGAAAGAAAGACTTGTGTAGTTTTGTTTTGGTCATCATAATGTAAAGGTTTTGTCGAATTAAAACTCAGCTTGTATAAATCAGGTTTTTCTACAGGTCAGTGTTTATTGATGATGAATTAATCATGAAAATTGACAAAGGTCTATAAGATACACTACGTGACATAAATTATATATTTTTTTAAATAATGTAAATGCCCAGTATGTACATACACTATAAAGGTGAGAGATGGTGAGAGAAAAGAGAGAGAGATATGCCTATTAATGCATAGGGCTAATCGAGGACAATCACATAAGACAACACCAGATTAATTATGACAGTCTTCCGTTCCTCTGTCTCCATGTTTCACTGTCAGAGACGTGGAGGAAAAACTCTAGCAGACTCACCATTGAGAGAATTAGAATGTCTGTGTTTCCATGGCAACACCTTTTGCTGCCACAGGGACCTGAATCCCCAAAACAGAGAGAGGAGAGCAGAAGGGAGGCTATCATGCCATGAATAAAATAAATAAGGAACGAAGGAAGGAAAGAAGGAAGGAAGGAGGAAAAAAAGGAGAAAAAAGGAACGAGTGATGTGGTTAAAGTCAGATACAGCATTGAAAATTATGGGCAGGAGTTCAGCATGACCCTTTTCACCAGTAGAGGGCAGTACATTCACTTAAATCGCTTCTCTTGGATTATTCATTCACGAGAGCATGCGTGAGTAAAGCAGTGCTGGGAAAATGGCCAGGACAAGTATATCAATCAACTTGACAACGGCGATAGTGCGCCAACCTCCTGCGGGTTGAGTTTTTCTTTTCTTTACAGCTAAGCCAAGAACGCGCGTCCTCGCCCTGCTACCGCAAAACACTTTTCCGAAATGGCTGCCTACAGAAAGCAAAAACATCACTCTCACCTGCAGCTCTCGAAATTCAGGAAATAAAGAATAAAGAGTAAATAAAATAAGTAGAATGACAGCATTCGTTAATTCAATTTGCGAACCCTGTGGCTGGGTAGTAACACCAGCATGAAATCATTTTAGTAAATTAGGTGGCTTACTCACTTTGTATAGGCAATGTAAGGATGCAAATGCAGATGTGCAAATATAGAAAATGTAGTGACGTCATCGCACAATGACACTGACCCACTGATGTCCTACAGAGCCATTACATGACATTACATTACAGGCATTTGGCAGACGCTCTTATCCAGAGTGACGTACAACAAAGGGTTAACCGTAGTCAAGAACAAGTCAAGCCAAGTCAAAGGCATCAGTACCTCTGTAAGTATCTCTTCTAGATAGTCAGTGTTTATCAATATTTCTTGAAAAGTGCTAGGTAAAGTTGTCCAAAGGCTAAGTGAACATGGCTTGTCTCAGGGGGATCTAAGCCTCTGATGTATTGAAATGTTAGGATGGCCCAGCACCAGGTCCACTGAGGTCAATACGATCACACAGGGAGAGGGCCGTTTGTATTGATTGAACTGCACAGCCTAGAGAATTGAACATTCCACAGCCTAAATAACTTGCGGTGTATATTAACCTATTACCTTGTGTCCAGTGTATGTGAGAACCAGTTTCTCTGTGTTCGGTTTATACAAAGATCTATTCCCCTGGGTTAAGTTAATGTCAATGAGCACATTACCTGCTGACCCAAAATAACCCCTGGTTATTGTAGAGAAAAGACAGATGGTTCACTGCAAGCTATGAAGGTTAGTGCACATGTTTACACAGTTAATGGGCAGGCTTTCACTGTGCCTTCAGCTTCATTTAATAAACACAAAATTAACACTGGGAATTGTTACTTTGAGCCAAGGGGAAAAAAACTGTTTGCAAATATTTCTTTATGACAAGCCAGCAACAGCCAAAGTAACATAATCATCAAAGGCGTTGCTTTGTATTCATCCTGCCAGAAGGTGGCAGTGTGAAAACATCTTGTGCTGTGTACTCATCTTTCATTATGCACATCTGGTTAGTGCAAACTCCCTGTGTAGAGACGTATAATAATCAGTTCAGAAGGTGCATATATGGCAGACATTTTGAGAGAAGGTTTAGTGCAATGTATTTTAAATAAACAGACCTGCACATTTAATAGTTAACTATGATGGACAGCTGACCTATGTGGCACAGAGAACAAAGAGAGTACCGGTAATAGGATCTGACACTTTAATAATATTGTAGCTTGGCTTGGACTCATCAGCGAGGTTTTGCATTCCCTACCAACCCCCCACCATGTGTAATTTAACACAAAAAAGAGGAGCTAAAAGTATAGATATATACACGACCACGATGACGCTTAAAGGACTCAAATGATTTTCTTATTTTTTTTAGATTATCTTGGGCTTTCTGAAAAGTGGTGACAGATGCAACATGATGGATGTATTTATTAGGCTCCTCAAGGTTTGTGAGGCTGTCGTCAAGAAAGACCTTTTGGATGTACTGCCCCTCCCCGCTCTTCCGTCTAAACTCAGGGGTTAACGCAGAAGCAAAGCTGCCAGAGTGAGCAGGGGCAGGATAGGTCAAGCGTTCCTCCTCTGGACGCACAGAATTCGCTCCATGGTCACATTTCAGAACACCGCCTCCCCCTCCCCTTAGCAACACTGGCGCTCGCTTGCTAGCTGAGGAACACTGATCAACGTCGCCGTTTTGTGTATGGAGCAACAGAGTTTGGAATACAACCCAATGTGCGTGGAGCCAGGGTGTTGCTGGGAGATGAGGTTATGGTCTTCAGAGACAGAGGGCGTTCCATAAGGAAGCGCACTCAGTGTTGCGCAAGATCCATCCAACCTTGGGGCAAAGAAATTCAGGCTGTTCGGATTGAGCAAGAAAGGGCGACGTGAGGGGAAGCTGGGATGTTATGCATCGTGGCTCCCTCAAGATCCGCTGCTTGAGCAGCTGGCGTTACAGAGAACAGTAATACGTGCAGACTGGCTCACAGGTGCACCAGTAACTGTGTCTATCTAATTCACTTCTCTTCACAATGTTACCCATTCAGCTGGTGCAAATGACAATTACATGATTTCTCTTTTTAATCAATACTGCATCAGCAATTCCAAACACATTTATTGCATATGCATATTGTATACTGGATACACTAAAATTACTATGGATAAACATATTTTGGGTTGTAAAAAAAAAGTCTGACACTGCCAACGGCACTGATATGACACTTTAACTGTTTGAAAATTCACAGAGGGAGGCTCTTTTGTGGGCAATATAAAATATAAGGAAAGAATTAAAAAACAAGCCACCGTGGCAAATAATAAATAAAACTATGTGAGAGAGTTAGTAGGCTCAAAGCTCACAGCTATGAACCTGCACACGGATAGAGTAAAGTATAAACAAAAGGAGTGCAGTTTATACTGCCAGAAGAGGAGTTTCCACTAGAAATCTGGGCCCTGGCCAATTCTGTCGTCCTTTGTTAATGCCAGACTTCATCTGAGCGCATGCTTATGGCTGTGAGCTTTGCGCCAACTAAATATCTAATTAAAAATATTTCTGTTGCATTTTTTATGCCTCATTTCTATTCTTTACACTTTCAATTGTTGACATTCTTTAAGTTCCAGATTGTGCATAGAGAGATTTTAAAAAATGTAAGCGCATGAAGAAAAGAAAAAAAATGTAAAGAGTACGTAATTCAGTTGGAAAAAAAGTGATTTGTTCCAGGGTTTCCTTCCATGTCTGCTGCTCTACGGGTGTTCGATCTCATGTTGCGCAGCCTGTGACATCAGTTGTGTTTTTGGGGATAGAACCTAATGATAGAACTCAGAGGTTACCAACATTCTGTAAAGCTTCCAACACAGGCAACAAGACTCAGAGACGATTGATATTTTTACATACAGTCCACATAAAGCATGTAACAAATACTCAGTATAACCAAACACAATACTAATAGGTAAACATCAGTGGACATACACACAATCATATATATATATATATATATATATATATATATATACACACACACACACACACACACACACACACACACACACACACACACACACACACACACACACACACACACACACAGTGGCCACTTTATTAGGTACACCTTTCTAGTACTGGGTACCCTTTGCCCCCAGAACAGCCTGAATTATTTGTGGCATGGATTCAACAAGGTGCTGGAAACATTCCTCAGAGATTCTGGTTCATGTTAATATGATTGCATCATGCAGTTGCTGCAGATTTGTTGACTGCACATTCATGTTGCAAATCTCCCGTTCCACCACATCCCAAAGGTGCTCTATTAGACTGAGATCTGGTGACTGTGGAGGCCATTGGAGTACACTGAACTCATTGTCATGTTCGTGGAACCAACTTGAGATTGCGTGTGCTTTGTGACATGGCGCATTATCCTGTTGGAAGTAGCCATTAGAATATGGGTAGACTGTGGCCATAAAGGGATGCACATGGTCAGCAACAAGACTCAGGTAGGCTGTGGAATTTAAATGATGCTCAGTTGGTATTAAGGGGGCTAATGTGTGCCAAGAAAACATTCCCCACACCACTACACCACCACCACCACCACCAGCCTGAACCATTGACACACAGCAGGAGGGATGCATTGATTCATGTTGTTTATGACAAATTTTGACCCTACCATTTGCATGTCGCAGCAGAAATCGAGATTTGTCAGACCAGGCAATCTTCAAGATCTCGCGTGTTTATTTAAGTTACTGTCGCCTTCCTGTCAGCTTGAACCAGTCTGGCCATTCTCCTCTGATCTTATCAACATGGCGTTTTCGCCCACAGAACTGCCGCTCACTGGATGTTTTTTGTTTTTCGCACCATTCTCTGTAAACTCTAAAGACTGTTCTGTGTGAAAATCCCATGAGATCAGCAGTTTCTGAGATACTCACCCCACCCCGTCTGGCACCAACAATCATTCCACAGTCAAAGTCACTTAGATTACATTTCCTCCCCATTCTGATATTTGGTCTGAACAACAACTGAACCTCTTGACCATGTCTGCATGCTTTTATGCATTGAGTTGCTGCCACATGATTGGCTGATTAGATAATTGCATTAACGAGCAGGTGTACAGGTGTACCTAATAAAGTGGCCACTGTGTGTATATATATATATATATATATGATTGTGTGTATGTCCATTAATGTTTACCTATTAGTTAATGTTTATACATATATATATATATATATAATATATTCTAAATAGATATATATATATATATAATATTAGCGTACATACAATGCTGGTAGCTCCTCATGTTATGCTTGTGCATTCCAGCTGTTAGCTTGTCTGACTGGAGAATTCACCGACATAAGATAACATTTTGTAGTGCCTAAACATCTGAGGCAAAATGTCATCCTATAAGCCTGACATGGGCCATGTAATGTGGCCAATCACAGAGATAAAACAAACCCCCAACATCTAAAACCTGTAGCGGAATCACTTAAACACATCCAAGTCCAAAATTCCAACAAAACTTTTTTTTACAGAAATGTTGTGGGTGCAAAGACAGGCGGCATGAGTGTTTTGCAGACTGCAACTGGTTCAGTAGACACCTCTTGCCGTGCTTCTCTGTGCACATGGGGGGGCATTGATACACCAGCAAATGAACGAGCACCTCCATGCTGTTAATGGTCAAATGTGGGGAGACAATTATGAACAACGTGATCAGACAACAACAACAAAAAAACACATTGTATGTGACAAACACACCGAAGCACACTTATATACAGACACACACTCTTACAAAACTGTTCACACCTTCTGTTTTGACTATCCGCCCCATCTCATCCCATCTCTCTCCATCCCTATAATAAAGCAAGATGGTAATCAGCAGGCAAAATTTTATGGAAACATTATGGAAAAAGAACCATCCAGAGAGCACACATTAACAGTAAGCAGAGCTCGTAATAGTCAACTGAAGAAAAAGGACGAGAAAGCGAGAGGGAGAATTTATTTCGGGAGGTGTGAGATTTCTCCCTCTGGGAGTCCACGTCGTTACATGCCTTTAATGTATTTAATTAAAATGAACAGTGTCATCTGCCCCTTGGAGTGCCATTACCAGATGGACACTTAGTTACAGCTCTGCTAATAAGGACTGGAGAGAAAGAGGAAGGGAGGGAGGAAGAGAGCGAGAAGGGGAGAGAGGGGGGAATGCTAATGACAGAGTGGGAAGAAAGATGGAGAGTCACCAAAGCAGAGAAAATGGAGAGGGAGGGGCACACAGAGAATAACACTTCAAAGAACAAAGTGGGCAGCCGCGGTTAAGAACTGTGCTGCTAACTATGCTGTCCTGTTGAGAAGTAATCACATTCATCCAACCCCATTTCCCCAAGACCATTTTTCTGACCATCATCTGAGGCAAAGACATTTTGCCTCAGATGTTTTGAAAATGGCCTGGCAATATGTTGGGTCCAGAAGGGGGTACAGAAACTTCACAGAAAACCTCAGAAACATGTCTGTCTTTTGAGAGAAAAAGGTGGGTACAAAAGAGCTTCCTTTGCAGCTGCAGGGTTTTCACGCACAACTGAAGATAGCTGTGGTGTGCGGGATGTTAGAAGTGTTCTGAAAACAGACAGCCTGATGCTCCCTCTACAGCAGGTCCTGTAAATCTAGAAATCCTTGGTGGCGTGGGGGATGGGAAACACGATAAACATGCACGCTCCTAAAAAGTCTTGGCATATGCTGCCGAGTCAAAGTGGCATATAAGAATTGAAATAATGAGACTCGCCCTCTTAATGGATGCTCCAAAAAATGAAGTGCAATCGTTTATTTAACCATGCACGGTTGGTTAACGTTTTGACCCTTGACTCTTCACCAGAACAGGGTGGGTGGCGGGGAGGTGGGTCCAGCAGAGCAAGGGCATGTGAATGGATGAATGGGGCACACCACTGACACATGCCACATTCAAGAGGCAATCAGCTGTGGTGTGAGGGTGCACCTTACCCATACTGGGTACTAATCAACCACACAGTCATGGAGATCCCATACAAAACAGCCATTGTCATGTGACTTCATTAGACGGTAGGGCCTTAATTGATCAAGTATCATTAGCATTGATCTGATATTACAGGGAACAGAACCAAAAAGCTCTCATCCTGTCAAAGGGAATCACTGTTTGACCATCTCATGCTTGGCACCACTGAGAGGAAAAAAGCAATTAAAATGAATAATTCATAAATAAAATATAGGGTAAAAGTGCCCTTGCGTATTCAACATTTTACTTTGGTGGAGGATCTGCCAGGCTTGTGCAAAGTGAGGATGCAGTAGACAGCCAACAGAAAGAAAACTTGATAGTGAGAATCAATAGATTAACATCATATGAGGGACCAAAACTACAGCTCTCTGTATAACAATAACTCGGAGCAAGTTTGTTACATTAAGGAAAAATAGCTCTTAAACCTTTGCCGTTGAATGCCCTTGGTGAAGACAAGCTTATCAAGCCCCGCAACATTAATGCCTATAAAAGTATATATATATACATATATATATACACATATATAAATAATTTAATAGAACTTTCCAATGGGCACTCAAAACATGAAGTATTCACTAGAAGGTATTGGCAAGCAAAGGAAAACGGAAAACGAAACCACATATATAACCATTTCCGATAAATATAGCCTACAACTTTACTGTAATGTAAACTGTATTTATTTGTGAACGAAAACACTTAAAATTCCAAGTAGCCTACTTTAACAATACAACGGCCGTGGGAATTTCCCAAACTTCCCGACCCAAGCCCGTACAAAGCTTGACGTTTAGATGTTGTGACGTTTCTGTGACATCATGATCACTAGACCACTGGCAAACGTGCAAGCAAAGGCACATTGAAACTAGTCAGCAGGACGAACATAGCTGGTTAGCGCTTCCGCGCGTAGTGCGACGCTGTTCTTGTTCCAGACTGACTGTAGCTACCTGTGCGCTTTTTTTCCGTCAGCAACCGCGCCTGGGATCTGAGTTCAAATTACCGTTAATTCCCACAAGCAACGGTGCATCGAAAGCTGAAAGCTGAAAACTGCACGACAAGAAAAAGCAAGCGCGAAACTGCAACTTGCCGATTATTTGCTATGTTCATTTTGTGAATAGGAAATCTATGTAAAGACGAGATTTTATTCTTTTAAAAACAGTCCTTCCATTTTAGTGCTGGTGGGGATTTTATGTTCGCGCTTTCCGGTGGAAGACTATGGCGAGAGACTACACTGGAAAATGCCTGGACTTTAGGAAGAACTGTGGACTGTCTATAGTGCTGATTCTCATGATGACTGGAGGTAAGGAAATGTGATGCATTCTACCGCGTCCCCGTTATATTTTGGTCAGAGAGAAATCTATTACATGCAAATGCCTGTTTAACCTGTTTTTTCCTGCACAACATTGTCGATACGTACTGCTTTTTAATAAGTGATTTTCTGCTAAAGGTATCCTGTGAATTTCCCATTTTAAACACACACACACACACACACACACACACACACACACACACACACACACACACACACACACACACACTATTAACATGAGCATAGCATATTTCGATAACGTTACGTTAAATGGCGGAAGGGCTGTTCTTACCTGTAGCTTTGTTTGTTCACTTATCTATATTACACTAGCGTACACTATCTCTCCCTCTATCCCAGAGTTTCGGTACGCCATGTTTAACTCAAGGTGTGGCTTCCCAGGGTAATTTTTCACAGCGGAAGCCAGCAGGTGTGATTATTCAATGGGTTTCCCAATCCTCCCCACTTCTGCGTCGACATAAACAAAAGATCTCTGTTCAATTTCCTTCGCATCTGTATTTCTTTCGAATGTCTCCCTCTATTATTTCCACTTGAGAAATTTGGGAGAAAGAAAACGAGAAAAGAAACGCAACAGGGTGTTGTCTGTTGTTTACTGGGATCGGATTAACCATGTTTGTAACATGGTGGTTGAATGTCCCGACCAGAGTTGGTTTAATTTTAGTTTAAGTATTGCTGCTCTTATGTGTTGTAAGTTATGAGCGTTAAGAAGTGGAAATCTATCAATATACCTGTGCTGTTGTAACAACTGACATGGCTTTCCAGAGTAAATGTGAGCAGTGTGCCGCTGGTAAGGTCTAGCCTATAACACGCCTGGAACAGTGCGCGTCTCCAGGCCCGTATCCCAGGTGCACAGACGCGTCTGACATCCGACATGCTGGTAGGATACGGATTTGCTAAACCCGGATCCATTCGTCTTTGACACCATGTTAACGTTAAACATTACGTTAACACTATTACTGTATTATGTAGCATTGTAAAACATGTAGGCTACTGAAAATAATTAGCAGTGGGGCACTGGTGGGTGAAGCTGTCATGTCCCTCGAGTTACCAGAAAATGCCTAATTCGCTTTGAGAAGACGACACTATTCAGTGGACCGTACTCTTCGGACGTAGGTCATATTGCGCAGTCGCCCATAGCTAGTTTTACACTCCTGGGGGAAATCAGGCACGGAATGAATTTGCTGGTGAAACTAAAGAAATTGCCATTCGTTTCAACCGTTAAGTTACTCAAGTTGGAAAATTCATAAAAGACCATGCGCAGCATTTTAATGTAAGTAGAAGTAGAGACGCAGTTCGTTTTCCGTGGACACATTTTTTGTTGCACAGTTGAATAAATAATCGTTGCTGATTTTATTCTACTGAATACAATTAAGGGATTGTATGCAGTCTGGTTGACTAAGATAATCTTATTTGTGGTTTGTTTATGTGGGTCAAAAGAGCCTGAACCATGTTGTCATGGAGACCTTTTCAATGAAAACTTCGATGTGGGGCCTTCTGGCGTCGTTTTTCTTCACTCGGAACAGCAGGGGGTGGAGTGACTGAGGACAATGCAAATTAAGGCATTTACAGCGTCGTGTTCAATTTTGTTGCGTGATTTAAAGGTAGCCTACATGGAGACAGATTATTTTAATGCCAGCAGTCTTCCGTAGCTGTTCAGTTTGTGGAGAGCAGTCAACAGGTGGTAGTAAACAGTTGTCTACTAGTAGGGCTATTTGCAAACATTTTTTCTACGTGGGTTTTAATTAATTAAAATGGGACACTGCCTTCCCTATTCCCTTTTCATTAATTCTATCCATATCCTTATTTTCCGACAATTCCAGTAGCCTAATGTAAAAGGGAATAAATATGTTTTCTCGGTAAAGGTTTAGACAAAAGCTGTTGTTTCCATGAATCTGCAGTCGTTGGTGATTGCATACACACAGTTGTTACAGTAGTATGTGGTTATTTTGTTACTCCATGTTCAGACTAAAATTTTGTCAAATTCCATCTAATGTTATTGTCTTTCATTCTTTATGATATTTGTGGTTTAAATAAAAGTGACGCTAAAGCAAAGTTGCTTGATGTTATTTGGTGAAGAAACGATCTCAAATTTAATTCTGAATTTAAAAAAGATTGAAAGAAATGCACAACAAATAGCCTAACTGAACAAAAGTAGTTCCCACATACAACTCATAAAATGTGTGCAGCTGAGATGAGTCTTAATATCCTAAGAATAACAGGGATGGCCATTCAGTGACAGATAACATCACATTCTATCCAGATTGCACATCTACACGTTTGGGCCAAAGTCCAGCTCTTCCGGCAGCTAGCCTATATATTGCCGGTTTTACACTGCAATACTTTCAGTTTTCGATTCTAATGAAGTTTGTTTCCAGGAATGAGTCACCCAGAAAATGTCAAGAGGGTTCTCTCCCCCATCTCTGTCCAAATTAACTTTTTCCTCCTTTGCACTGTCACGGAACATGATATACGTCTTCTTGGATTGCGGCAGTGGTGGAAGTCAGTGGGGAAGCAACGTCCTGACGTTCCATGGCATGCATCCCTGTGGGATCGCTCTGACTCTGGTTTTTGCCGCTGCGGCCGGGTCACTGGCTGTATGGGCGTGCCTTGGTCAGACAAGGTGGCCCACAGTTGTCCTTATGCATTCTTCTGATGTTTGAGGGAATTGCTACAGGGCATAGTGCTCTGTACCAATTTTACATTCTCCAAGAAGTGGGGTGTGTCCACCTCCTTGTGCCTTGTATGAGTGCTAAACAATTTAGTCTGGGCATTCATACCTACATTCATACCTTGCCTAGGTTTTGCTATGTGTATGTCTAATATAGATATAATATAAGTCTAATACAGTCTAATATAGTGTATGTGTTTGTGTTTGTGTGTATATATATATATACACTACCGGTCAAAAGTTTTAGAACACCCCCATTTTCCAGTTTTTCAGTTTTTGGTAACCTAAACTTATTTTTTTAACCTCTGGCACTTTACTGCTTACCTTTGTACCATTTCAGGTTATTCACTGGACTTGAACTGCTTAAATTTCAGTAAAAACGGAATATAATTGTATAAATACAATTACAATTACAATGATGTAACTTAGCAGACGCTCTTATCCAGAGCAACTTACAAGTGCATTCCACTATGTGGGGTGAGACCGCATATAACATAAATAGCCAGTACTTCTTTACTTCTTTATAATAGCAGCTAGGAGCACACAAAGGTACAATAGGGAAAAAAGGAGAAAGCTCTTCTGTCTCAATGGTGGTGGGGTGGTTATTCCACCACTGAGGTTCCAGGACAGAGAAGAACTGTGATTAAGATGAGCAAAGTAACCGAGCTGGGGCATGTGGTTGGAACCATAGCCTAGAAGTAGGGAGGAGCCGTTCCCTTTACTGCCCTATAGGCAAGCACCAAGGTTTTCAGCCTCATTCGAGCTGCTACCGGGAGCCAGCGAAAGGTGCAGAGGAGTTGGATGACATGGGAAGATTTGGGAAGATTGAACACAAGATGAGTTGTAGAGGTCAAATGGCACAAATGGGAAGGCCGGCCAGGAGGGGGTTGCAGTAGTCCAGGCGAGAGATGTCAAGTGCTTGGACTAGGAGCTGCATTGCATCCCTTGGGACATATCCTTCTGATTTTGTAGAGGAGGAACCTACAGGAATGAGTTACTGGTGTATATTAGGTCAGAAGGAGAGTTCTGTGTCCAAGGTCACCCCAAGGTTCTTCACAGTCTGGACGGGGGGACACACTGCTGTTTTCAATAGCGATGGAGAGGTCTTGGAGCAGGCAGGCATTCCCAGGGAACAAGAGCAGCTCTATCTCGTTTAGCTTTAGCTTGAAGTGGTGGGCAGACATCCAAGTGGAGATGTCTGCTAGCCACGCAGAGATGCATGTCACCACCTGTGTGTCAGATGGGGGGGGGGAAAGAGCGGATGATGAGGGGAGGAGGTCACTGGAGATAGTCTGCAGGGAGGATGAGGGGATAGGGTGGAGCTGGAAAGTTGTTGGACATCACAAGTTGTAGGATGCCATTTGAAGGGAGAGGAGGGAAAGCTGCAAAGCCAGAGGGTACTTCAGTGGGCCTGAGACAGGTAGTATCAAGCTTCTTTTCAAAGTATGTGACAAAATGTCAAATATAAGTATAATATATATTATATAAAATATATCAAAATATCCGCTTTGGAATACTTTGTCTCACTCCATCCGGCAGAAAGCATTCAAGTCTTTGGGTGCAGAGGAAAGCGGTATTTGAGGGCTGCGTGGTGCAGGTTGCACACTGGAGCACTGTCTCCATGGTTCCAATGGGACAGTGATTATAGCATTATGATGTCAGGTGGATCACGTGGCTCCGGGTCATCCAGCACATAGGACACACATGGTGTGTAACTATCAGGATGTTTCCTTCCACAGACAGCTCAAAATTGTGTGGAGTGTTAATGCCAGCACCAGTGCAAGGGTAACTGCTTTCCCCATAACATTCTAACATTTTGTGTGAAGACAGTTGTCTGGAAAACATACAGCATATGCTTCTGATCCTCTGTTCTTTCTCAGGGAATTTCTACAACTCACAACTGTTATTTCCACGCTGAGCGACTGACTGTGTTTGAGTATTCAGTTTCAGGGAATTTTTTCCCATAATGGGGTCTCTCCCCGAGTACATGTTTGCAGTGGGGCTTTAAACCAATGCAAGTCGTCCCTTTTAAGTGCCATCACCATATATGGGCAGTGAGATCGACGTGCTGCAGTTACTGAGAGCTTCTGAGATTTTTAACAGGAAGGTTATTTCATCTTATCTCCTTTCTGTTGTTTGTTTCACTTCTCTTTCTTCTCCCGCTCTCCTCTCTCCCTCTCTCCTCTAAATTATGGCATGCTGTGCATTTGGCAAACAGGGCAGGAACTGAGCTCAGTTTCCAGTAATCTCCCAGTCACACCCCTCCACCCTGACTGACCTCCCATTACCAGCAGACCCTTTTGTGCCTTAATGTGCACACGTGAGTGTGCCGTGGCTTAGCAGTATTGTGTCCCTTGATTGTTTTTCAATGCTTTAGTCAGTACGGCTGTTGCTGCTAGCAGTTAGGAAAAGACGGTTTTTGCACATTTTAAATTGGCACGTTTTAAAATTGCTCTGTGAAAGTCAAGTCATCTTATCTCTTGACTGCATTGCTTTTGAAGCCATAATTAGCTTCCTGTCATCTCCCTCGCTTTTGCACTTTCCTTCCTCTTTTAGCGGTAAGTGTTGGTGTCTGTGAGTTTAGCCGGCGACATCCCCGCTCGTCTCTCTCTCGCTCCATTTTCTAATTTTTCCCTGCTTTTCCGGCGTCTCTCTCTCTCTCTCTCTCTCTCTCTCTCTCTCTCTCTCTCTCTCTCTCTCTCTCCCTCTCTCACACAGTGGGGTGCTGGGAAGGTTAAACAGTGAGTAAGTAAGCCCGCTTGTCCTCCATCACGCTATCACACATGCCCCCTCTTCTCTCACCTCCGGCCCTCTCCCTTAACTCTGCGGCCGGCCTTCCCGTGTCTCCCCACCCTCCTTCTCCCCTTCATCCCGTCATCACTCTGTCCCCATTTAACCCTCTCCCATGTTTGTTTTTACTTCCAGTGCCCTGATTGTAAAGAGTATCTGTATATTCCACTCCCGCGCCCCACCCCATCTCGACTCTCTCTACAGGTCCTTGGGTCATTCCATCTCCCCGTCAGAACCCCCCCCACCCCATCATGTCCCTCGACACCGCCGCGCTCTCCTGCCATCGTTTTTTCCTGTTGGGCGCAGCCGGCACACGAGTCACAAGGGGGAGGAGGGAGGAGGGGGTGGGGGGAGTGATCCAAAATGTTGATCAACGGGGTAGAAAGAAGCAGATGCATAGTTTACAAAGGCCACGCGCTCCTGCAGGGATGCGATTATGCATGCTGTCACCGTGCAGCGTATCCACAGCGGGCTCTCCGCACACACGGGTGGGGCATCGTGCTGGCGGAACACAGATCCAAGCGTGCCCGTGGTCCGTATCGGTCCGATCCCAGCTGAATGGGCAGTCAGTCACCTGCTCCGCACGAGCAAAAGGGGGTATCTCTCCGTACCTCAGCAATCACAGGATGGTGAACAAACAGGCAGGGCCTCAGCTTCTCTGTGCTGGAATTTGCACTTTGGGCTCTGGCGGTTGAAATGCAGCACCCTTTCCAGCTCCTTCTCAACCACAAATCAGGAACCGGGTGAGGGGCTAAATTAGTTTAACCAAGGCGATAATGTGTGGAATTAGGTGGTTTGCTGAATTAGGTTCCCAGCAGGAAGAAAAGCCTGCAGTGGCTGTTGTCCTTTAGCACCGGGAGTGGGGGGCAGCCCAGTTCCTGTGCGAGTGAGCAGGACACCATTTACAGTTTTAGTTTTTGCATGATTCCTCACGTCTATTTTTGGAACTTAAGCAACCACTTGGATGCTTCCGAGTCAGTAGGTGGGTAAGCCTATGCGCTGGAATGTAAATATCCTGGTTTGGGCTGTGGTCACTTCGTTTGACTGCCTGTGGCAAATGAAATGAATGGCTCCTGAAATCAATTACATGACAAATCATGAATCTGCAGAAAAATAAATGAACTAGTATATATCCTTGTTACAAACTCCCAATAAAAAATAATCTGAACAGAAAACAATAAAAAAAAGAAGAAAAATGAACTGCACAGTAACAATGTTCAATTTTTACAATGAACATTTCAGTATTTCAGTTGAATTATTCATGTTGCGTTTGTACTAAAAATCATGCCCATCAGTTTTTATAGGAAATGACATCTCAAAGACTGATCTCGGAAAACTTGTCAGTATGAACAAAGTACTTTTCAGAGGGGGATATAGAGCACCATAAACCAGAAATGAAAAAAGTATTTTTGAAATATTGACATTTTTGAAAACTCAAGATGTAATATAACCTACATGAATTTGTAACAAACCTAATATTTGAATAAGAGTTAAAAAAAGACCTTCAGTACAATACCAAGATTATGTCCTTCATCATGATGGATCAAACTCCCGGGGCAAACAGTAACTTCATTAATAAATCGTATCTCAAAATGTTAGGCACACAGCTTCTTCACTTATGTCTAATGTGTTTCAGCTTTCAAGAACAGGAAAGTTGATGTAATTTCATGCCGAATGGCTCCTCTAAATGTTGCAGATCTATCATATAATCTTTTAGGTTTTACATGCCTTCCTTTGGTATATGAATGATGTATGCACTGTTGCTTTTATCTGCATGTGGCAAAACACGGTTCTCAGAAAACACAATAATTACTGAGATTCCTGAACATGAAAAGGAACGAGCATTTCTCTTCCAAAAACAAGACCGACCCCTCAATCTATTTTGAATTCCTGACATGGCATGATCAAGAAGTGGTGAAAACCCCAAGGGGGGAAATGTATTGCTTTAGGTCATCATAAACAGAAATGTTTAGTCAGTAAATTCCCCTAGAAGTCCCAAGGGGCCCTGAAATTGAAATTGAAAGTGGAAATCCGGGTGGGTCTCGTTCATCCTGTGATTATTTGAGTAATTTTTAGTGCACGTGCAGTTTGCAAATGACTGTTTTTCATTGACTAAAGTAAGTTACAACGAAAGAACAAGATTCCCTAAGGCTGGAATTTTTTTGGGCGATTGCAAAAATAACAGACATTTTTTTGTCAATCTCGAACATTGGTCCAGCGTGGCCTGTTGATTGAGAGGATGATCTTTTCAGACAAGAAAGAGTTTAGGTTGAAATGACAGCAGGCATTAACATGGCGCAAGAGGAGGGAATGCAAGCAGTAACAGAGGACCAGCAGAGAGGAATGATGAACATGGGAGAAGCATGAGAGAAGCGAGGAAGAAAGACAAGCCAAGCAGCAGTGTTCTTTCTGTTCCACATAAAGAGAATGTAAAGCATAAAAAGAAGCGCCCGAAAAGAGAACACTGTAATTAATGGGAGAAGTGACAGACGCAGAGAAGAGGAGCTTTGCAGGATACATTGTTTGAAAGGGTAAAGATGAACGATTGCATGAAACCGGGCTGGAGTGGGTTGAGAAATTCATCAAGGAGGACATTTTGAATAGTGGCTCCAAGGATTCAAGGAGAGATTGTATAGACCCTGCGTATATGAGTAGGTGCACAGAGGTATGGCTCGGTAGCATTGAGTGTGGTTGTTGTAGTGCACCCCGGAAGAGACGTCTACCAGACGCACTGGGATCTGAAGGAAGAGACCTGAGAAATCAAAGGGAGGAAAGAGGTGTGAAAAGGGAAAGGAGGATGGAGCTTTGAACCATTCACGGGTTCACCCATAGTCAATTTGCCCATAGAAAAAAAATGTGGTGTTTTTGCTGTGTAAGAATTCTCCCTTCAGGCCCCTAGTCTGGGAGTCAGTGGTGTGGCCTGAGTGCGAATGTGCGTTCAACTGGTATGAGTCTGCAGCGTTCACGTACTGCATTTGGCAATTTTCTGACTAAGGCTGCCTCTGCAGCTCTTAATTTTTCAGAGTACATTTCCCGTGCTCTTCTTGCTCATTTGTGGCTGCGAGTTTGTCAGCGTCTCATTAATTCATCTCCATCATGGGGGGTGCGGGGATTGGGGGTTGTGGTAGAGGCATTTTCTTTCTCCTGAAAGGAAAATGGGTACGTGCTTCAGGCAGAGGAGAGGGAGAGGGAGACGGATCTGTGACGGCAGCCGCGATTAGAGCTATAACACTCCTCCATTAAACACGTATTTAAATAGACACAGCCGGGGGAGATGACAGTGGTGGGGGGCTTGGTTGGGGGAGCGGTGCCGCACGCTAAACCAACGATGGCATCCTTCTCCCTCCCTGGTGGAATACTGTAACCTGCATAGATTATTCATGTTCTCTGGATCTGTGACTACCCCTTTATTTACCCTTCATCCACCTGGAACCTTCGACGACACCATACCCTTATAAGAGTTACTTCCTGTTTAAACTTGATTTATTTGGCAGACACACGTTTTTCAGTGGGACTTGCAAGGCCATTGTGGCCACGTGCTTATAGTGTGTGTCAAAGGAACGGTTACTGAAAGGTTCGACATGGGCACAGAACAGCAATATCATGTCATGTGGTGAAGAATTGGGCTGAATAACACAGCTAGCACAGAGCGAGAGCTTTGATCTCTCTTGCTCTCCTGGCCCTTACTGTGAGTAGTAGTGGGACGTCCTGTAGATGTATCAGGTTGGAGTGCCCTACTTTAGAACTCTCCTTTCCTTCCCTTGCCTGCATTTGTTTATTCAGCTGCACAGGGAGACAGGGAGGGAGGGGGCCACAGCCAGAGCCAGAGCCATGTTTCTCTTCTTTGAACCTGCAAAAACGGAAATAATTCGAAAGACCGCTCCCAGCACTGCGTTTGTCAGGGGTTAAAGGTAAAACAAGAATGTATGCTTGGCCACTTCTTAGTTCAGTATTGGCCCTTTTGAAAAGCGTCCAAATTGCTGTATCTATGTAGGAAAGGAAAGAATCCTCATCTCCATTTTGGGCACTTCAGATTTCACTGTCTACTGCAGGTAGCTGCTCTAGAATGATTTTTTAACTGCAGCAGTGAGTCAGAGTAATTGCTGTGACACGGAAGCACAGATAAGTGGAACATTATTGTCCAGAATCCCATCATCTTTGATTATTACACTGTTCCTTGAATGGAAATGATGCTGAATATGACGCTGGGCACTCACTGACTGAACGCTGGCTCAAACCCATTACGGCAGCCCCCCAAACCCACTGTCATTTTACACAACAGCCCACGCCAGCAGTGACACCTTATCGACAGGAAAAAACCTGGAAACCGATCAACCTGTGGCGCTACGCGGACAAGCGGGACGGTGACCTCATTAGCGGTAACGGCCGTGGGCCTGCATTATCGGTGGCCCGCGGATTGCAGACACTGGCCCACAGACTCAGGCTGTTGATCGACGGGAACGAAGCGGAGATCGGTCGTTGGTGGGTAGCGGCTGGGTGAATTATCACGGCTGGAGCGGAGGATGTCATTCCCAGCCCATCAGTCTGGATAATGAGACACAGGTGCTGCCCAGGGAGAGGCTGATGAGGAGAGAAAGGTAGAGATTGAGGAGGAGAGGAGTGGAAACGAGATAGAGGCGGGAGGAGGGGGAGGGTGACGAGCAAGAGCAATGGAGAAATGGAGCAGGAGAATGGGAAGAAGGAGGGGTGTGAGGGGCAGAGGAGAGAACGTGACAGCCAAGGTGGCCACAATTCTTGTTTACGAGATTGAGCAGTCAGGGTTTCGTGTGAGCCGAGTACAAAGTACAAAGGGCGAAGTGGCTAGAGTTTTAATATGTAATATATAACACAATATAACAATAAACAGGTGGGGCTGGTGAAGAAGCTATTTCCACAGAAACCTTCAGAGAGGGAGAGCGAGGGATCAGAGAGAATGTCCCTGAGAGAATGCCCTTTTGTATGCAACTCGCAGTGTAAATATTATGCTAGCCCCTGCTGTGTGGGTAGACTGTTCAATTGTTCTCTAAGGAGGCGGTAAGTGGGGAGGAAAAATGCACAGATGAGATAAGAGCAGAGGACAAGAAAGACATTTATAGCATTGCAGGGTTTCAACACCAATGGGATAATTTTCACCGAGTTTATATATAGTAAAAGGTGTATTCTAATATAGACATTATTCACACCATTCTCCTGCGAACACATGATTTCCTCTTTGTATGCAGCCACTCGGCCCATGCTGGTTCTGCCGCTTTGCTTGGTTATATATATCCTACTAGCACAGAAATGCATCAGTACTCACGTGTTAGTTGATTAGCCTGTGACAATTTGGCTGTGTTTAGCGAAGGGCCTTGTGTCAGTCGGCACCAAAGCTGTTGCAAAGTGTGGCCGGAGGCTTCGAGCAATATTCTGTTAAGAGTAGCTAGCAAGTTAGCCATGGAAAGACTGCACATACTAAATCCTGTACTGTTAGTTTATGAGGGTTTTTTTCTCACTGGCAATACAGGTGTGTGAAAGCGATCTATAACTAAGCGAAATTAATCATTTTTACTCTTGAGTGGGTTGAGAACGTGGATAACCGTTCCGTTCAGGAGAGTTTGGTCCTGCTAAGAGTTTGTTCCTGCTTGCACTTTGAGATTTACTTTGAATGAAAAGTGCATTATAAATAAAATGTATTATTATTATTATTATGGCGGCACGGTGGTGCAGTGGATAGCACTGTCGCCTCACAGCAAGAAGGTCTCGGGTTCGAATCCAGGCCGGGGGCCTTTCTGTGTGGAGTTTGCATGTTCTCCCCGTGTCCGCGTGGGTTTCCTCCGGGTACTCCGGTTTCCTCCCACAGTCCAAAGACATGCACGTTAGCCTAATTGGAGAGTCTAAATTGCCTGTAGGTATGAGTGTGTGAGTGAATGGTGTGTGTGTGCCCTGCGATGGATTGGCGACCTGTCCAGGGTTTATTCCTGCCTCTCGCCCCTATGCATGCTGGGATAGGCTCCAGCCCCCCGCGACCCTGACCAGGAATAAGCGGCTTAGACAATGAGATGAGATGAGATTATTATTATTATTATTGTTATTATCACTAAGAGTGCCTCAGGTGTTTAAGTGAGGTGGATCTCTCTTCCTATCAGTGCCAGTTCTCCTATAGCCTCTGTTCTTTGTGCTGGGCCTGGTTGCGCTGCAGTGACAATTGCCGATTCCAAATTGTGGAGAAAAAATGGTTAAGAAAATCCAAATCGACTTTGCATTCAAGTAAAAAAATCCAGTTTTAATTCCCTGCTCGATTATACCATGGGTCTGTTCTCCTGATCTGCTCAAATTTAACTTGAGTAATATGCCCGAGTGTCACTGCAGAGAATGTTCCGTCGAAGGACTTTAGTCCAGTTCTGTTTTCTGTAATGAGCAGATACCCACAGAAGAAGACAGTGTAAGCTGTATTCAGAGATATATGAATGAGAATAGATGGCATATTCTCATTATTTTTTAACACTTGAGCATCACTGCATGTGATTAAATGTAGACTTTGTAAAAATATATTTTCTGGAAGACATCCATCTTTTCTGATGGGTGTTAACACAGAATTGCCGTCAAAAACATTTCTTTTCCCCCATTTCAAGGAATAACTTAAACTAGTCCAAGGGGAAGTCATTACTGAAGCAGAAATGGAGCACAGTACCATTTGAAATAAAAGGTGCAAATATTAGTAGCTGTCTATCCATTCCGTATATTGAAAGTGGCATGCTATTCAGTAGCACAGGCCTCAAGACCTTGGTAAAACAGGAGCTGCTATACCAAAATGCCTTTTTATGAAGACGATTTAAAGCTGTGGCTCTTGTGCTACAAAATGTTATAAACCAGTTTAACAGATAAAACATTTACATACAGTACATTTGTGGAATTTAACCTTACAAGCATGGACAGTGGAGGACTTAGGGCAAATGGCCTTCCAGTGTGTCGAGTTCCAGCATTCCACTGCCTGGGGGTGTTACTTAGGTTGACTGAAATAAAGTTTAGACAGTCTGACGTGTTCCACTTATTGGTGCAAAACCATAACTAAGATACCTGATAGTTTAACATAACCTATTCATACCTGTCAACCCAAACGCTGTGCCCGTATAAAATAGCATTTGTAACATCATTTTCGAGATTGTAGGCCTACAGTATATAAGTATTGAATATGGGAACTCTTATGGGAAAGCTTACATTTTAGTCAAATTTGGGCAAATTGATTATCAACAAAAGTAAACAATGGCTAGAAATACACTATTTAGTGTGAATAAATGCTTTGTTGTGCCAAAATAATAACTATTTCTAGAGTACCTTTCATACATTTATTGCAGCTAAATTGAGTTTAGTTTCAATTTAGTCGAACGCTAACACCCTCACCTCCAGACTTAAGCACCCGTACAAACATGTGTGTTATGAACATGTATTCGATCAATATAGTCATTCCACTGTACATCAGATATCCATATGGTTTATGATGAGCTTAAAGTTTAGGTTTGAAAGGTTTTAAATAGGGGCATCTCTCTAAAAGGGTTGACATGTATGCGTATTTGACCATCAGTAAACTAGCCATGTAAATGAATAAAGCTACTTCCGGTTTAAAGGACATGGCTATGTCACAGCCTGCCAACCTTATTTACATTACATTTGCAGGTTTTTATTTTGCATACTCTTAATCTGGAAAGATACACAACAGAGCATACAAAAAGGATAGATGAATACTTGTATGGACTGTGAGACAATGGAAACAAAGTGTAAAACTGTGAAACAACATCAACATTATGTACCATGCTGAATGGTAGATATCAATATAATGTAGGCTAAATATTTGCACAGTATATTCACATATTATTGTGTATTATAAACTTGTAACTTAAATATGAATGTAATCGTAGTAAACCCTATCCCGGAGTACAGCCCTTGTGGGGTCAGTTGGGTGAGTCTCAGGTGGCTCCAGCTGTTCCCTCCTCCTGCTTTTCATGTCTGTCTCTATTAAACCAGAGACTTGAAATGATCTGAAATTGAGCTCATCCCTCTCTCCCATCCTCAGAGTCCATCTCCTTTGTTGCTTTGTTCTGCGTCCCTGACCAGGTGTGAGACCGAGCAGGTGGCGCTCCGCTTTGCTGCTGCTCTGTTGTGTTGCCGCTCCGTCCGTTATGCCTCCGTGACATGTCTCACCGTGCTACGAACGAGCAGCCAGCTTATTCCCGGAGAACACAATGTGCTGGAACTCCAGCATATTCCGACGGGTTAAGCGCTTGTGGTAATAATGCAAGAAGTCGAACGTAATGATTCTCTCGGGGTTTTATAGAGGGTATCTTTCTGATACTCTGGCTGGAGGGACATGTTGAACCAGGAGGTGGGTGGAATTGAATTCTTGGACTGAATTAATCCAGAGTGTTTGAGGAGATTTTCTGAGGCATACTGGACATTTCAGACCTCTTCAGTCCAGCGGAGCCTTTCATTTTCCAGTGCTATTGATCGTGAATTTGATTGGATGCCTTTGACACGTTTCCCTGGAGACCTGTTTTGCCCATGTGACCTGCCTGGACTGTGACAGGCCTCCCCCCACCCCCTCTCCCCCTCTTCACCGGTGACGGTGTGACCCTGAGGTGATCCAATCCCGCGTCTCCTCCGCGTGAAATGAAGACCTCCGCAAGGTCCTTGGGATCGACCGCAGATAGTGCGTCGTGTCACCCCGACGGCTCGGGGACCTTCCAAGGCTTAATTAGTTTCCTCAGCCTCAGTGTTCCTGACGGATTGTGTCAGGATCCTGGAAATCCAGGATCAGAGAACCAGATGTGTGTAATCAACAGAGCTGGCGCGCTGTCGCCTCAGAGCCAGAGATTGGAGATTTGGCTTTTAAATCGTCGCAGATCCTTTAATGTGAAATGCAGCAAGCCATCTAATTTGAGGGCTTAGCGACAAAGCCCACTTGCTTTGTCTGTACGTTTGCGATTTACGGGCACGAAGAGAAAAGTCCCACCACACAGCTGAGCGAAGTGTTTACAGATTTGCCCTGGAATATTAGAGCCCCGTCTATTATAGGCAATGTACGGATGCATGGGTGTTTATTGCAACGCCAGAAGTTCCCAAATAAAGGAGTCCACCGTAGATGTATATCAACATTCTCCATCGTGCTGGATCAATAAACGGGTGGGCACGGAACCGGAGTAGGAAAGGTGAACGTGCGATTCAGAGGGACTCTGTGAAAATGCTGCGCATTGAGGTTTAGGCCTTTTGTGAAGTCCCTGCTCCCTCAGAGGGAAGAGGAACAAACAGTAGAGTCATTTTGAAGAACACTTTTATTGTTTTTCATTCATGATAAAAGAAAGCTGTCTCCTTGTCATTTTCCGTTCTTGCTTTGTTGTTTATATCAACAGCGGTGACTGTAAACACTTGTTTAAGGACCCGGCTATGCTTCGGTGTAGTATTGCACACAGTGGCCAGTATCTACAAATTCTCATGGAATTTGTCTGAAGGTTGTGCAGGTCGGTGGATGGGTCATATAGATGTTGCTAAACATGTCCTTAGATAAATATTTATACATTGTTCTTTGGGGATGGGTAATAAAAACCTTGATACACCAATAGCAATGGTGGACGCCATAAAGCCAGCGCCTGCTAGTAGATGCGTGGTAAGATGTTTTGACTTAGGGGTGCTGAAATACGAAATGAACAAATATAACATTATGATAACGCAGCGGGATTGAATAATATTGTTTTGTATAATTTTGATGCAGAATTCAGTTCCCTCACATGCCATCTTTTATGTATTTAGTGTTTCAAGTTATTAAATACATATTTAAATTGTAGTGACGAGTAGAAGGACACGGCCAGAACATGAAAACAAGATAACACAATAACAGCACATTAATGCTGGCTGCCACAGAGCTGCAGCTCAGTCTGGAACCTGACTATACATAAACAAACATGGAGACACGCAAAGAAACATAGCTTCATGGCGAACTAGCTACCACTGCTCGCTAAAATAGCTACAATATCCTTTAAAATTGCATTAACATAACTTTTATTGTTTTATATCAGGTCTTACCTTATAAGCACGACAGTCACAAAGCTGTTGCAGGCTTTTTGAAGAATTCATGAATTCGTTTTTTGAGACATTTTGTATGTCGCGACTCAACAGCTCAATCAATGGTTACTTCTTGATAGCTAGCTAACTCCCTTGCTTGCGTTGCTAGCTACGTTGATACAGTTTTTCTTCATGTGCCTATCAGGTGATTGGTCGATCAATAGTTTTTTTCTCATGAACTGTTTTTAACCTCCATTCTGCACCTCCTGCAGCTCCATTCAGCACCTCCCACAGTTTAAATTATGACACATAGACACTCATTTTTGTCTTTATTGTAAATATGATATACTTACACTGTATAAGAAAACTGTTCATGACAGTGGATGCTGCAGCACCCCCACTTCCCGTGTATATGCCTGCTAGTCTCAAAGCAGATATTTGAGTGCATTTTGGGTTCAAAACCAAAGCTGATCAAAATAATGCTGTCTATAAGCTTTGCCATTCGGTATTGTTACTCTGGTAACACGACAAACCTACGCGATCACCTGACTAGGCACCACGGGGATGTTTTCTGACAGCCAGTGGCTAAATTCGTGAAACTGGACAAGGCCTTCATCTAGTGTCTGTGGCAGTTTTCATCTGTAAGACCATATGTCCTATTGTATCGTGACCCATATTATCGAAATCGAATCATATCGTGAGGTTCTTGCCAATACCCAGCCCTGTTATTCTTCGATAATTCATTATACATTCATATTAATCCATTGCTTAGCATATGCCCTTACATAGGGTGCCTTACACAGTCACAGTTATTATTATTTAAAAAAATCACATTCTCCTGCTATAAAGCTGGATATTTACTGAAGCACTTCGGGTTAAGTGGTTTTAATTAGGGGATTCAACAGCAGCCTCCCTACTGAGAGCAATGCCTGCAGCTTCACTGTGCCACCCTCAATCATAAGTGATATTTTGCCCATAGAGTAATAATGTAATGGCAGTGAAGCAGGCCTGCCCCATTTGTAGCGTCGAGATGAACTAAATGAGCCATTAGATGAAGCTCAGCTCATTTGTGTTTCTCATCCTGCATTTGTGTGTGTGCGTTCACAAACACGGAAGCAGGCCGTCAACATGTCTCTTCCAGTGCTTTTAGAAAGCCCAGTGGGCTCTTTTAACCTACAGTGGATGTCTCTTTAGCTGCGTAATTATGTCCACGATATGACCCTGAGCGTGCATACATGGTCTTATCCGCTCTCTCTGAACAGCCTCTCCTCCTCCACTTTGCTCCCACTCACCGAATGTTCTCTGGCTGGCGAACAAGACAATTCCTGTTCGGTTCAGATGAAAGAGCCGTTCTTTTGCTATTGTGCCGTGGTACATTGTAGCGCTTTATTGCATGGAAAGTGCACGTTCCAAAAAATGACAAACTAAACAACGGATTAAAAAAAACAGCCTAACAAAATGAGGAGACGACGCTGCCGAACTGTCAGGCTTCTTCTTTTCTCTCCTGTTTGTTTATTTTATTTATTTTTTTACTCGTTTGCATCATTGCCTGTTTCCCTCTGGCTCCCTTGCTGTCTTTCTCTCTTCTCTCTCTCTCTCTCTCTCTCTCTCTCTCTCTCTCTCTCTCTCTCTCTCTCTCTCTCTCTCTCTCTCTCTCTCTCACACATTTTCTATTTCTCAGTCCCTGTTATGTGCATTCTCTCTCTCTCTCTCTCTCTCTCTCTCTCTCTCTCTCTCTCTCTCTCTCTCTCTCTCTCTCTCTCCTCTCTCTCTCTCTCCCTCTCCTCTCCCTCTCTCCCTCTCCTCTCCCTCTCACTCCCCCTCATGTCAGTTCCAGTGTAGATGTTGCTTGTTTTCAATAATTGAGTAAGGAGAGCGCTCCTGCTAACAAGGGGAATTAATTATTGACCAGACTAGTTGAGTGCAAGGCTGTGCAAGTGCCCTGTCTATCCCACCTATTTACTATCTACACCATGTATATACAATTCACATCATGTATGTATATACCATTCACTGGATGTACATTGCCATGCACACTATGTATATGCCATGCATTCCTTGCATGTATAGAGATGGGGGCCACTGTTGTGTGCACTGTGTGGGACCTAACTCTGAACCAAATTGTAAAGGAAGCGAACTCATTGGGATGTAAATCTACCATGTATGCAGGCCTACTGAACAACAGTTTTACATCCCCGAGCCCTGCAACACAGACAGCATACGCGCTGGTGTCTGCGATGAGCAAGAGAACACGAGGCATCGAGGCAGAAGGGAAACCAACGTGCATTCCAGCAAAGCAAGAAGTGTGCAATTAGAAACCCTCAAACTGCTGTGACGTGCTCATATGGTGGTGTATGGGAGGCAGTTTGGATGCAAAACAGTTTTCTGTGTTAGCAGACAATAAAGTATTATCTCATCTCATCTCCTCTCATATCAACAGACTGTCAGTGGTGGGAGTTCATGAGCAGCAGATATTCACCCACACATGTACGCATGCATAAACAATCAAACACACACACACACATGCACATGCGCGCACTCTCACTCATTCACTCACACATACAAATGTGCGCACACACACACACACACACACACACATACAAACACTCACTCACACATGCGCGTACTTACACACAAAAACACATACGCGCTCACATGCACACACAAACACAGACTTGCGTGCATACAAACACGCACGCACACACGTGCACAGACGTGCATGCATACACATACAAACACACTCATTCGCTCTCACTCACACGTGCACACACGCACACATATGCACACACGCTCTCTCACTAATACATGCACACACGTGCACAGACGTGCATGCACACACACACACAAACACATACAAACACACACAATACCCCCAGCTGTTTCCTCTGAACCCCCAGGCTGTTGAACAGGCAAAGTGCGGCCTCCCCGCCCCACCCCCCATCTCTACCCCCTCTCCTCTCCTCTAATCTACACCTCTCACCACTCGCCCCATCTCTCCTCAGTCTCTGTAGCTCTCATTCTGTCTGGACCCCGCTGCCGCCGCCTTTTACACATGTCAAGACCAATCATGTCCGTTCTCCCTCACCTGCCCGCCTTCGGAGGTGTCTGATTGTGTCTACAGCGGCCATACGAATGGGTTTTCTCACCTCCACCTCGATCAGAACCTCTGTCCCTCGTTCTCACTTTCCTCCACAGCTCCCTCCCGCTCTCCTTTTCACTCCTCTCTCAAGGTCGGGAGCAGCCTTCCCTCCACCTCTTTCATCCTCTCTCTCTCTCTCTGCATCTGTCCCCTTTCCCCTAATTATTGCTCCTCTTGAGGTCTGTCTCATCCTTTCATTTCCCTTTTATTCATGCTGCGCTTCTGACACCCCCTCCACCTCTGCCCTCTGCCGTGTCCCCTTCTCTCTGGCTCCCTTCTCTCTTTCAATTCCGGCTCTTCTCTCCATCTCTTGGCGCTTTGCCCCTCCCTTCTCCTTTCTCTAGTCTTCCTGTCATCTTCAGTCCTTGACCTCATCAGAGAGCCGTCCCCTGGGGAGTGTCTTTCAGCTCCGTAGGTGACTCGGGCTGTATTGTACCTGAATTGTCTCTTGCACCTGCTGTGCTGTGAGCATGTCAGCGGTGTGTGTTTTTGTGCGTTGCCTGCATCAGGAGCAGACAGAGTGAGCTGTGCTGTAGGGAGGGTGGTGAGAGGGCTGATTTGGAGACTCTGTAATATGGTGTCAGCATGCACTGTAGTGGCCACTGTGTGTGTGTGTGTGTGTGTGTGTGTGTGTGTGTGTGTGTGTGTGTGTGTGTGTGTGTGTGTGTGTGTGTGTGTGTGTGTGTGTGTGTGTGTGTGTGTGTGTGTGTGTGTGTGTGTGTGTGTGTGTGTGTGTGTGTACGTAATTGCAAAAGTGTGTATGCAAGCTGCACAGCATGGTAAGGCACAGCATCACTGACACGCCACTTCTGTTCCGACTCTCTCCCTGCGTATACACCCTTCCACTGGCCGTGTCCCTGCACCGTCCCTACCTGCCAGTCTCTGAAGCCCTTAGTTCTGCTCCACACACATCACTATTACGCTCTTCTACACTATTCTATTCTGTCCTAATATGGACCGTGCAGCAGCATTCAATGGAATCCCCATATTCATTTCAATCACTTAAACAAGAGACACCTGAAGGGCGTGACCTCTGTAGCCTTGAGGATGTTTTACACGGCCGTGTAATTGTCCGTGTAATGACCCGACGTGATCCGGGGCCCGTAGGTCTATACCTCTCTGCAGGGAGCGAGTTCTGCGGTCGCCCCGCCCCCCTGGTGTCAGCTGGGCCCAGCGAGGGAACTGGGGGCGTGCCTGCGTCTCCCTGCGTCCCACTTTTGACCCCTCTAGACTACGGCCAGTGCTCCAGCTCAGTACCCACGCAGCGATGGTCAGCGTGACCATAAGGAAGGCTCTCTGGCCTGTGGAGTGGGACTCTTGTGGACTGGGACACGCACTGTCTCACAAAATCCCTCCGACTTGTTTGAGAGAATTGGTGAGGGTAATGTGCTCTTGAAGGATTGCTGCCGCTCCTATTCCACGCCGTCTTTGTGACAATTACAGCGGTGACTGATGGCTCAGAGGAACTAGAGCGACCAAAACAAGGTGTCCTGAGTCACGTTTTTCAGGTAGGAGGAAGGATGTAAGAGAGACTGCTGCCTTCTTACTTCCTGTTCTGGTTGGCGAAACAGGCCCAGCGTTCCATCGTTTGACCGTGGGAGTTGAGGTTCGAGAGAGGAGAGCTGCACACATTAGCGTGCCTATACACTCATATTGAGATTGTGCTTACGTGCACACATGCACGCACACCGAAAACATTTACACTGAACACACACACACACACACCAGAGCATTTACACTGAATGCATACACACACACACACACACACACACGCCCAGGGCATTTACACTGAACACACTCACACACACACACACACACACACACCCACAGCATTTACACTGAACGCACACACACACACACACACACACACACACACACGCACACACACCCAGAACATTTACACTGAACACATACACTCACAACACACACACATATAGAGTATTTACAATGAACACACACACATACACACACACAGAACATTTACAATGAACACACGCACATATAGAGCATTTACAATGAACACATACACACACACAACACACATACACACAGAGCATTTACAATGAACACATACACATACACACACACAGAACATTTACAATGAACACACGCACATACAGAGCATTTACAATGAACACATACACATACACACACACAACACACATACACACAGAGCATTTACAATGAACACATACACATACACACACACAGAACATTTACAATGAACATATGCACATACAGAGCATTTACAATGAACACATACACATACACACACACAACACACATACACACAGAGCATTTACAATGAACACACACACACACACACCCAGCGCATTTACACTGAACACACACACACACACAGACAAGAGGTTATGTGGTTTTCCTTGTCTTGCCCCTTTAATGCAGCTCTGTCCAGGCTTCTCTAGCTGCTTCTTCTAGTGGCCCCAGGATGGGGAGCACACTGTTCTGACCCAGTGGACCAGGGCCAGGGCCGGGCCCAGCACCAGGCTGGAGGCTGGCTGAAGTTTAAGCAAGTGTCTTGTTTGGCTCCTCCCCCAGGTGCAGCAGGCCAGCATGTGAAGGTGGAGGCAGAGGTGGAGTCGTACCCAGGCCAGATAATCAAACTGCGCTGCCAGTTCACCGATTCTGAAGGGATACGGCTAACGCAGGTCAGTCCCCACTCCCATTCCTTATCTAATATGGGCAGACCTTTCGTCAAGTCCTCATAGGCAATTGTACACAAAGCAGACACGCTCACACACACAAAAACACACTCGCATGCGGTGGCATACTCACACACACATGCAGTGGCACACTCACACACACACACACACACACACACACACACACACACACACCAGGACACCTAAGATTGCAGAAAGCAGGCAGATCCCCAGCTGCGTTTGCTCAGGCCTGTCCTGTCCCACAGGTGTCATGGATTTGGGAGCCAAAGGAAGAGGGGCAGAGGGAGAACATCGCTGTCTTCCACCCAACGTTCGGCGAGAGCTACCCCGACTCGGCCATGAAGGGCAGGGTGAGCTTCATCCATGGCTCCCTGGAGAACCCCTCCATCCAAATCACCGACGTGAGGATGACGGACGAGGGGAAATACATCTGCGAGTACGCCACCTACCCCAGCGGCAACGAGCAGGGCACCACCACCCTCGTAATGCTCGGTACGTGTCCGTCCGTCCGTCCATCGCTCAGATTAGCGGCAGGGTCATGGACGTGTCATTGCACCACCAAATCAGTTCACCGGGCCTGTCGCACAGTTCCCAGTAACAAGTTAAGCTGTGACACTGCGGTTGTGCCCTCAAGCAAGGTTAAATTACTGGGTATTTGTGCTGATATTAGCATTTGCGCACCCATACAGACATAGGAAGAGTTTGGATGGATGAATTGACTGAATCTCTGTTATTGCCCTCCCCGGTGATACTACTCTTGTTGAGTCTGAGATATCCTCTCTCTAGCTGCATGTGGGTCTCACTCAGTCCAAATGTACTGTTCACCATATTCTATTCTCCCTTTCTACTGTTCACCACATTCAGCTGATCGTTGTGCTGCCCACTGTATTCTGCTCTCTCATTCTACTCTTCAGCGCATTCTGCTCCCCATTATGCTGCTCATCATATTCCGCTCCCCCTTTGGAGCAGGGGACAGTCCAACCCGGTTCTGTTGGACTCATGAGTTGATCCTTTCTCTCCCTCTCTCTCAGCCATGCCCAAGAACTCCGTCTCCCCCGTCACGGTAACCGAGGGGACGTCCCCGGTCGTCGTGGCGCGCTGCGAGTCAGCCGACGGCCGGCCGGAGGCAGAGATCACCTGGGAGACCGAGGTGAACGGCCAGGCGACCGCCACCTCGGTGGAGGGCGCGGAGAACACCATGACCGTGGTCAGCGAGTACCGCCTTGTCCCTACCGCCGAGGATGACGGCAAGGCCATCACCTGCCTGGTCAGCCATCGCACACAGGGGGAGTCACAGAGGCTGCCCATGAAGCTCTCCATCGAGTGTAAGAGGCCGGATGCTCCAGCTCCACGAGTCTGTGTCCACTTACAGTACCAGTCAAAGGTTTGAGTACACCTGCTGGAAACTAGGTTTATCTCATAATTGACAATGTTTTACACCATATAAGTTTCTTTAAATACTTGAAAATGACAAAAAAACACATGTAACGATAAACAAAAGGAACATCAAAGCGATGCTCAATAAAATTTAATTGAAAATTGAATCTTGGATTCCTCAAAATAGCCACCCTTTGCTGTGATAACAGCCTCACAAACACAGGCCATTCGGTTAATACGTTTCAGCAGGAAATCACCTGATATGTCTTCCCAGCTCTCCTGCAGCAGTTCCCAGAAGCCCTTGTGGGTTGCTTTGCTTTGACTGTTCTGTCCAGTTCATCCCATACAAGTTCTATGGGA
Source organism: Aldrovandia affinis (assembly GCA_029706075.1). Taxonomy (NCBI): domain Eukaryota; kingdom Metazoa; phylum Chordata; class Actinopteri; order Notacanthiformes; family Halosauridae; genus Aldrovandia; species Aldrovandia affinis. The sequence continues at coordinate 1,215,726 of JAINUG010000182.1, read as the reverse complement.
TTGAAGTCTGGACACTGGGCAGGCCAGGTCCTTAGTTTGAGTTGTCCTTCACGTCCCCCCTTCACCAGATAGTTCTTGCACAACTTCAAGGTGTGTTTCGGGTCGTTATCTTGCTCAAGAATGAAGGAGTGCCCGCTTAGCCGTAGTCCAGATGGAAGGTGTACTCAAACTTTTTACTGGCACTGTAGCTCTGTGACTGCAGCCGCTCAGTACAGGCATCTCTCTCTCCATTTCGTCCCTCACTTTCTCACACTCTCTCTCGCTCTCCTTCTCCTTCCCCTTCCCCACCCTCCTCTCTCTCTCTCAGATCTCCCTAAGGTGAGAATTGAGGGCTATGACATGGACTGGTACATGGGTCGCACCAATGTTGTCCTGACCTGTGTGGCCACTGGAAACCCTGAGCCAACCAACATCACTTGGAGAGCGTAAGTGTCATTCTGCCCGCAATGTTTGTGTGTTTTGAAAGAGTAAGCGCTGCTCTGCCCATGCCATTGGTGTGTTTGAAAAGAGTCATTGTCATTCTGCCTGCGGTGTTGGTGTGTTTCGAAAGAGAAAGTGTCAACCTGCCTGCGATATTGGTGTGTTTGAAAAGTGTAAATGTCACTTTTGGGGGCATTTGGATACCAGTAAAAAGGGGGTTCATGATCCACATGCATATCTCCATAGCACTGAGCTTGGGGGTAAAAAGGTGGAATCGATGGGGATCCCTTTGCCAGATTGGTAACCTCTGTTCATCCCTTAGCGTGCCGGGCCCGATGCCGGACACAGTTCTGGTGAGGGAGAACAGGATGACCGTGCTGAAGGTAGACGAGGCCGTGAACACCACCTTCGTGTGCGAGGCTCAGAACCGGCTGGGGGCCGGCATGGACCAGGTGGGCCCCGTCATCACTGGTGAGTCTCAAGAGAGCATGTCAGCCCCCCTACCCCCTCCTCCCCGCGCACGCATAACCTACCCACCACGTTCCTGTGACGTTGCAGGAGCATTGACGACACACGTTCACGCACTCACTGGGGTGGGGTCACAGCCAGATCTGGGACCTGCCTGGTCACGCCTTCATTTACTCACACAAAGAGCTTTCACTGACACAACAAGCACAGCAAGCACCAGGACAGTCAGGCTTTGGTAACTGGGACACTCGGATTTGGGGTGCTGGCCAGGATTTTAACAGGTGAAGTGGTGCGGTGTGAGCCAGTCTGCCTGTTTTTCTTTATCACATCCTTCAGATTAGTCTCCATCCTTCCTTGCCCCTTAAGCTGGAGCTGTCTACCTTTCCCATTTGCATGTCCTCATTCCAATTTCGCCCTTGCTTCGTAAGGTCTTCTAGTCTACCGAACGCCAGGAAACACGTGACTTGAGCTGCCGGCTGGAATGCTATTGTTTGTGATGTGCTGCTGCTGGATGTAGGCGCATGATGCAATCTCGTGAAGATGTGATATCTGTGATTGTATTCTGTACTTGTAACATCAAGCCACTGAAGCGAAGACTTTCAGCTGACCAAAACCTCAATCTGAATCACCGGTTGTCCTTTCCCAAAGTATTTGGCCAGTTTTTTTTTGGGGGGGTTTGGCTTGTGAGAGCTAGAGTATTTTATCAGGCCCAAAGAAATACAAGAGAGGTCAGAAAGCGCTCCCAGAACTCTCAGAAAGCACACTCTGTCTTTGTGAGAGTGCAATCACGAGTTAGGAGTGCCCGTTCGCCTCTCCCTCCCCCCTCCGCCCAGCCGTAAGTAACCGAAGGACACACAGGCTTAAATAAAATGCGGATTTCAGCGGAAATTGCCAGACTGTGTTTGCTGGCCGTTTTGCTCTGCGATGCGGGAACTGTGTCGCATTTTGGTTTCACCGGCATCTGCGGGCGTGCGTGGGGACAGGCGGTTCCCCTGGGAAAAAACTTAGCGCTTTCAGAGCGGCGCTGCGCATCGCGTGTCACTAGAACGGGGGCTCGTGTGCGATGGGTGCAAGATCCGCTTTCCGCCAGCTTGATCCCCTTTTGCGAGAGGGGAGCCGGACAGATGCAGCCGGTGTCAAAAGGCCTGCGGGCATCCGCTGCAATGTCCCGGAGTCGGAGTGCTTTCATCCCAGCTTTCAGTGAAAAAGCACTTGTGAAAGGCCCGTCTGCCAGCGCTTGCTCCCTGAGCGCCTGGTAGCAGGGGAGAAGCCCTTGATGTGTGCCTCTGTCTGACACGCTGCCGGCGCGGTTGTAGCGAGGCGACGTGCCGCAAAACGTCACCTCCCCGCAAGGGGATCGGCCGATGGCATCTCATGCTCTAAAATGGGAAAGACCAGCTGCCCGAGGTGTCTGGCCCCGCCCATTAGCAGTCTGCTCTTTGCCTCCTACGGGTCCTGAACAAGTGAAGCTTAAATCAACTAACCGCGTATAATGGTTCACTCCCTGCAGGGCGGCGTCTCTTTATCTGAAGGGCCTGATACTCAGGGAAATTAGTGCTTAAATGCCCTCACAGGATGGCGGTCCGCCCGCCAACGTCTAATGGAGCGTCTAAAAACTGGGGGGGGGTGGGCGCTAAAAGCCGTTTAAGGTTGTCTGCATTTGTTGGCGACTTCCCTTTAAGTTTTCTGCTAATTCAGCACGCTGAATATTAACAGGGCATGTCTTTGGAAACTCCTTATGGTCTGTTGCTCTCAAAGACAAAACATCACAGAACGTCACAGAACATCTGATCAGTGTTAAATCTCTTCTTTAACATGTCTGGGGGTTATTGAACGTGTTAAGTGTTCACACCTGATCTCCAATGACCATAAAATCCTGCTGCTCTACCAGTCTTGTGAGGATTGGAAGGGGAAAGCCACTATAACACGATTGACGTATGCATGAAAATGTTATTCCATTGTAAATGTCGGCTGTTCTTGCACCTAGTTGCTGTTCAGTCTCCTACCCCCCCCCCCACAACATTGTGACCTGTTGGCTGCACTGAACACTGCATGAAAGCTGAACATGCTCAATCATGTTCTTTTTCTGATGGACACAGTGACCCCAACCTACTGTGGCTGAAAGCCCCGGACCACCCACTTTTCACCTCTTTGGCCACGTACTGCATATCTTTCTTCCTGTCTCCTGCAGTAACCACACAGCATCTGCATGCGTGCATCGACAGAGTGGTTACTATGGATATCCAGAAACGAACAGTGGGGGGTACAGCACCCTCTGATATCCTGTTGTAATTGTTGCTGAAGTGAACACGGTCAGGAGGCTGCATTTAAAGACGTTCTCAGGCCAATTTTTCCGGACGACAGCCCGAGAAAGCATGTTTCAAAACGCGACGGCAGCCTTGACAAGACAAAGTGACGTTGCGAATGGCGTCAAAACCTAACCTGCACATTTAAATGCCCTGTAGCCTGAGCTGCGAAGTACAAATGACACCCTCAGTCAAAAATGCGGGGTTTCCGAGAAGACGGAACGATGCTTAAAGGAGATGTGTCTGACAGACCCAAGGTCTGTCTGTGTCACTCAGTGACGGCTGTCTCGCTCTCTTACCGATGTGCTGCTCCGTGGCCTGCCATTGCTCTTGTGTGTTTTTGCGGAGCGGACCTGCTGTCTCTCCTTTTTAGGCATTTTAATTCATTTGTTTTTCCTTTCCCATAACCTTTGGCTGCATCTGTTTAAACGAAGGCTTTCGACAGGCATGTTAGGCTGATGTATTGTTTTTTTGCTTTTTGTTATAATTAAGGCTCGGTTGCAAATCCGTGAGGGCGTCCAAAATGTTGGCAAACTGCTATATGGTCTGAAGAAACCTGAAATAAGAAACTCTGACAAATTCCAAAGTGTCTGTTTCCTCTGGACATTCTGTATGCTGGCAGAAGGAGTGATGTCTTGTGCAGGATTAATACGCATGTGAATATTTCCATCATATTCTATGATTGTGTACAGTGTCCTCCAAAATTAGTATTTGTTAAAAAAAAAGATTACTTGAACAATTGTATTAAATAATATAAAATAATATAATTATCCAATTTTTTTCAGCATACAGTATAGTTCATTACCTGCATTGTTTATTTTATACAGCCTTTTTTGCTCATCTTTACCGCGTGAATAATTTTGGAGGGTACTGTATGTACACAAAATATTCTGTTTATGCGCGTCTTATGGGCAAGTACAAAATACTGTATGTCGTCGCGTAAACACTGATCGACTCAGGTGACTTCCTAGCAGCTTCTTGCAGTTTGATATGTTGTTTTAGTTCTGAGTAGAGGGACGGGTGCACTGTCTGAGCTGGAACTCAGCATGGAATCTGTAAGAGGGGAAATCACAGGGGGTAGGAACCCCCTCTGTGTTTCTCGGCTGGCTACAGCGATTAAAGCTCACGAAGAAGACACTGAGAGTTTTCAGATACAGGCGTGAGAAGTTCTGCGCTGGAGGAGTCTAAGCTGGAGGGGGTGGTTTTTGTGGTTGGGGAGGGGGGGGGGGGTTGCAAAGTTGCTGGAGAAAGGCATGGGAGCAGAAAAAGAATTGAGAGATTGGGATTGGGGGAGGGGAGGAGTGAGAAATAGCTTTCTGGTTCTGTTGCTTTATAGCAGCTCGTTCTCAGAAAAGCTTTTTTAGCACCTCTCCCGATCTGTCTCTGAGGAGACCTGGATGAACTGGGCTGCAAAGTACTGAGAGAGAGATGGTGTGAGTGTGAGTGTGAGTGTGAATGTGTGTGTGCGTGTGTTTATCAGGAGAGAGGGGGAAACTTTAAGGAAACTCTGTTTTTCTTACACCAGTTTCAGCGATTCAGATCGTCATGGAAATGGCACTAATGAGCTCTGACAGCAGAGGGGTGACAGGGGAATTTGTGTTGGCGGTGGGGGGGGGGGGAGGTGGGAATCGGGACAGTGTTTATCTGGAGTGAGGTAGGAAGCAGAGCATTTTAGAAGGGGGATGGGATGGGGTGGGGGGGGAGGTGAGACGGAGAGGGAGGGAGGATGTCAGTGAGAAGTGTTTTTCACGGCCTCGATTTAGACATCACTCCCCATCCCCCGAGTCCCCTGCTTCTGCGGTGTGTTACCCCGCCGCTCCCGTGGGCGGATCTCCGCATGGATCAGAGAGAGTGCAGTGGGAGGCCTGCGTTCACCCGGCTCTCTATTGTCTAGGCCTGGCTTCTCTTCCTTGTGTTCATCATGAATGGGTAGCCCCCCCCACCCCCACCCCAATCCCTCGCTTGGGGGAGAAGGAGGGGGACCGCTTGTCCACTCCGGATCTTTGTATGAAAGTCTCTGTGTTCTCCCACTTTGTCAGTCATACCCTTTCTCCCCTTTCTTCTTCCCCCTCTCTCCTTCTTTCTCTTTACCTCCTCCTCCTCCTCTGTCTTTCATGTGTGCATGTTGTCCATTGTCCATGTAGTAAGTCATCCAGAGCTCTGGGCTGTCTCATAGGTCGACAGCCTTTCAGTTTCTTTTTTTTTTTTTTCTTTTCTTTCTTTTTTTTTTTTTAAACAAGAGGACCGGCAGACTGGGCTCACACCGCATGGCGTACTGCTGAGGTCATGGGGCAGGAAAACGCCTCAGGGCGCGATATCAGTCTAAAGCAAACACTGGCGTGACACCCCAAATCGCAACCCAATTCCACAAACAGACCACCGCCGCCACACTGAGGATGAGGGTGGTGTGCAGAAATCCCAGCAAACCCGTCCTCTTTGTCTCTCTCTCCTTCTTCGTGCTCCTTCCCTCTCTGCAGAGCCACGGGCCAGCCCCTCCAACGTGGGCCTGGTGGCGGGCGCTGTCATCGGCAGTCTCTTCGCACTCCTGCTGTTCGGCGCACTGGCCGCTGGGCTGGTGGCCCGCAACCGCCGGCGGCAGCGGGGCTACCGGGGTAATGGTGGCCAAGGCGCCTTCGGGGGCAAGAAGGCCAGCAAGAACGGCGCGGGCAGCGGTGGCAACAACAATGGCCCCATCTACACCTACCGCGAGGGTGACCCGGGGGCGCTGACAGAGAAGCCCAACGACCTTCACTACGGCTCCACCCCCACCGCCCACGACATCCTGCTGAGCAGCGAGATGGACGAGGCGGAGAGGAGGAAGTTCGACGAGCTGGAAGAGGAGGAGAACGAGGAGAGGTATGACCACTTCGGTGGAGGGGGCCCCACCCTCCACATCCGCCGCCACGACGACATGGTTGGCTACCTGGACGACGACATGGAGTCGCAGAGGGATGGCTCCATTATCTCCCGGACTGCCGTCTACGTCTAGAGGGGAGAGGGGTGGAGGGGGGCACAAAGGCGAACCAGGCCAACAGCCGACCTTCCTCCGGCAGGACCAACCATCTCCCCTAACACAAACGGACACCACTTTTCAAAATTGTCCAATAACGAGGGATCACCCAAGCGAGAGGTGGACAGAGAGGGACGGATGGATCGAAGATTCAAAGAGAGGAAGAGCGTAATAGAGAGAACATTGGTCCATGACATCTTCCCTTTACAAACAGGAGGGTCCCTAACCTCACCATGGGGATTCTGTGAAAAGCAACCTCCCTCAAACTGCTGAGTTCTCTTCTTCTCATTTCTCTCGAAAGCTTCAAACTTGAAGAGAGACTTAACAAGGCTTCAACCGTGCTCACTGAAAACGTTGTCGTAGTCAAAAAGTGATATTTCATTGCGTGACAAAAAACCTATCAAACATTTTCTACCATCTTCTACAGAAAACTCTTAAATCACAGCATATCATAACAAACTCCATAACTGCTGCCCTAAGCAGTCCTGCTGTATACTTACTTGTTTAGGGTATTTTTAGCAGATTGTGTTGTCTGTCTTAAGTTAAAACAACAGTGGGTACTGCGGTGGATGGGGTAGGGGGAATATGAATGACTGCAGATGGTTTTGGTGATAACAGCAGAGCTGATAAATTGCTCTGTGGTTCTCCTGCTTTGTCTGTCGGAATGGACAAAATGTAGGGTCTGGCCTCTGACTTCTTCTCTTACCTTGGTGATTCTATCAGCATAGGGATATCCGAAGGGGATATCTGCCCAATCTACTGCCCAATCATCAATTCACTGATGATTTATGAAGTTTTACATTTAATTCAATACCTCATACATGCATGTACACTCAATACTTTAAAAGATATAAGCCGTTATTTCGAGTTAATACTACCACTTAAAATTGGAGCCAACAGGGCGGCCACCTCCCTCCTTCACCCAGCCTTACACAGGGCTTGTGACTACCATGGACTCATCTGAGATAGGTATGCATGGTCTGCCGGGACGGTCTATTGCTTGTTGTGCACTCATCCCATTTGTTAGGAAAAATGCCCATGGTACATTGATTGGGCTGAAACACATGCGGCTTTTCATTGCGCATGCATTATCTCAGTGGGAGGTACGGTTCGCACCAACCTTTGCCGACCAGACGCACCGTACCTAAGCACGTCTAGCAGGGCGTTCTCTTTAAGTCCGAGCCCCATTCCAAAAGTTGAGGCACATCTGTATTACATTTTAGCCCCGCCCTGTACATTTTACAGCATCTGTAATTCTAAAGCTGTACAGGTAACTGCCAAAATAAAGGAAACACCAACATAAAGGGCCAGATTTATCAAGATAGTTGCAGCGCAAAGGCGGTTGCTATTTTGTTGCAGCTATTTTGCGGTCGCAAATAGCGACACATTAATCACCAATTTATTCAGACTGGTACTAATTATGCAATAAAATAAATGAAATGCCCTCTTTCACAATTTACAGTAGGATACACCCATAAAAAGGGTCCGAAACAACATGGCACGCTCACACGTCTAGATCACGCCAAGAAATGGATACGCAGTAACCAGGCACAAGTAGCGAGGTAACAACGAGAAAAATAAAACATTTTACAGATCAGAAAATAGAGGTATTGGTCAACGAGGTACAGCGTTTTATGCACATATATTATGTATCAATGCACATATTGTAAGTCACTCTGGATAAGAGCGTCTGCTAAATGCTTAAAATGTCAAATGTGGCGTAACAAATTTTTTTGGAGTGACATCACAAAATAAATGAATTCATCATCAGAATAAGAATAAAGAATATAAACAACGAAACTTTGATGGGAAAAGGCCACAGAGCGTCTGAAAGTAAAACTGAAATCACGATTCATTCTATACCCTTCCTGACCGCATACACACAAAAAGATAATTGTTCAAATTTGGAACTGCGTTTTTAAACCGAGTGAAAGCTGATGATAGATTGGTCAATAGAAATCCTGCGTCCTTTCATATCATTTTTATTTCAAGTTCTGGTAAATAATATGTATGCTACATAGAATATGCATTTAAAATTCTGACTTTGCTGTCTGTAGATACAGGTATTCCTGAAAATAAAGCTGTCGTGACATGAGCCCGGGCTATTTTGCAACAACAGTTGGGGTTATTTGTTTTGCATCAGGGAGACAGCGACTACCACTTCAGAAAGTGCAATACAAAATGAAATGTGAAATACCAAAGCAATATCAGCACTCATGTTATTCTGGTAATATGCTCATATATTATGCTCATAAAATACGCCTGGTTTCAAGAGTTCTTTAAATTCTCATGCAAAGAGGAGAGTCGCAATTAAGGCACGCTTTACTAAATCAGACGGAATACTTAATCGACCTAATTTACAAAATCTCCACCCTGTTTTAGCGCATTTACCCCAGATATACATATGCATAAACAGATTTAACTATTCATATAAAGGAAAGTTGTAAAGTGACTTAACTCCTAAAAACGACATCCTAATAGCGATTTTACTCATTGCAACCGTTTAGTAAATCCGACTTGGATATTGCGACCTTGTAGCAACTGCTTTTGCATTTGAAAAGCAGTCCCAATCCTTTAGTAAATCTGGCCTAAAGGTGTCTTAATAGAAGATGGAATAGACTAGGCATTGGGCCACCACAAGCTGCCAGAACAGCTTCAATATACTTTGGCATAGATTCTACAAGTGTCTGGAACTCTACTGGAGGGAGGCAACACCATTCTTCCACGAGAAATTCCACAATCTGGTGTTTTGTTGATGGTGGTGGAAAATTCTGTCCTTGGTACCGCTCCAGAATCTCCCATAAGTGTTCAATTGGGATAAGATCTGGTGATTGAGACAGCTATTGCAAATGGTTTACATCGTTTTCATGCCCATCAAACCATTCAGTGACCTCTCGTGCCCTGTGGAAGGGGCATTGTCATCCCGGAAGAGACCACTCCCATCAGGATAGAAATGCTTCACCATAAGATGAAGGTGATCACTCAGAATGGCTTTGTATTTATTGGTGTTTACCATTTACTCAAGTGTTTCCTTTATTTTGAGATCTACCAGTGTAGTGAGATCAGTTTTATTCAGTGTGTGCATTTATGTATGTACACACAAAACACAACACACAACATGGCCTTTCAGTGTGACAGTGTGAGGGAAGACCAAGCGAAGCGTGTGAAGCATGCGGTGACAGAGTCAGCTCCTCCTCGTTTGTCTGACAAATAATTCACCGTCTCCTGCCAGCAGCATTACTAAGCAACGTTGACTAAGGATTTGGAGAGGGAATCTGGGCAGCTAAGCGGGCGTAAATAAAGGGAGCGGTGGGCCTACTCTTGGGTCAGGACCCAATTATTGGTGACGCAGATTGAATATTTTGTGGCCAAGCAAGCCTTAGAGTATGTCATGAAATGGCTCACGTTTGTTATGTAAGCCAGATCGAGGACCGGAAGTCTTTTGATAATGGAGGTGAGGGCAGTGCATATTGCAACATTGTCCTGACATTCAACCCACCATGTCGCGATTCATCGCGATGCAAGACGAAGCTCGCTTTTATTTCCTGTGCTGTTTGTGAGAATGATCTTTTTAAATAAATGGTGATTGTATTATTCAGCCAGAAGCGTGGGTTGTGTGTATCTTGGTGTAAGCTGTCCTTCTACAACAATCTTGAGTATCAGTCTTTTGTCGTGTTAGAATTACTGTGAGACATAATTATCATAAGTGTATCATAAATGTGACTTCAGTACTTATTTTTATGTGTTAAAGTAGATTGAACTAACCAAACATGCCAAACTAACCAAAAAAACATGCACATACAAGGAACACATTTTGTTGCCATGATAAACCTCCTAATTCACACAAGCAAAACTTAGGCACAACCTACAATTGGGTCATAATATCTTTCTTTGGTTTGACAAACAAAGATGGCACATGAAGTTTATTTTCCCCTACACTGTGATGGTTTCTTCCTGTACATTACAGTAGGGATACCCAACCTCGTCCTGGGAGGGATCACAGGGTCTATTGATTTTTATTGTTGCTTAGCACTTATTTTGTGAATTAAAGCTGTTGTTTACGCAGGTACTCACCCCACGTGGTTTTTTTAGGTCTAAATTGGCTGCTTATTTTAAGGTGAAAACCAGCAGATCCTGTGGCACTCCAGCACCAGGCTTAGGGACCCACCCCAGGAACCTTCTAGAACAAGAATTTTCTAGAAAGTTTCTAAACTTCAGAATGAACTGTTGGAGGAATGTGTCACACCACATGTAGAACAATGGAGGACACAGGGACAATAGTTGGAATGTCCCCCCCCTGCCACCAGCCCCATCCTGGCCAGTCCCTTCTGGTAGGTTCCTCTTTTTTAAAATTAATTAGTCCAGAGAGAGATCTACAATTCCTCTTTCATGACGGAACAGTATTATTTCTCGTCCGCACATACTGTATTACAGTATAAATGTGTAACTGACAGGCCATGAAATTACGTTTTCACATTTTATGCGTAAGTCATGCTGCAGGCGTGGTATACTTCTGTCAAAATGTATTTTACAAATGGTGTTTTTCCTTTTAACTGCAAAATTTCAATAAACATTGGCAAAGAAAAAATATATATATTTATATATATATATATAGAGTGTCCCTGCTGATAAATATTACACTTGCCGAAAACACTGTCTGTGAAAAAATGTTCTTCCCCAATGCAGATATTTCGTTGCAGTTCTAGATGTTCATGTCACTTTATTTTTGTATTTACTTTGCAATTAAACAATCTTGATTTTTTAAATGGCATGGTCATGATTGTTTGGTGTGTGGGCGTGTAGCGTTTGTTTTAGAAAATATAGGGCTCCCAGAGTTTTTTCCTGCTGATAGTCTGATAATCCAGTAAAGAACAAATGATGTTACGATTTCAATTACGTTTGTTTTTGTTCCACACTTCAGTGCAGTTGAATGCCTTTATTTTTTAGAGATATAGATATATCTCTATAAACCTCCCGAAGCAATGGTCTCCTCCTGCAAGTAACAAATGTTATATTTTTGGAAAAATGTATAATTTTTAATAAGGAAGTAATCCTCTGTGTTCAAAGGGGCCATGTCACCTCCATATTTTTCAGCCTCGCTTCCTCTGTAACTGTGGCACAAAAAGATGTAGATGAGCTCAAACTTTTCAGAAAAACGACGGTTGGGGCCAGGATTAGAGTTGCGTATAATAAATCCTTGATTGGTTGTCCCGGAATCCAAAAGCCTGTTATAGCGGGGGCTCTTCTCGCCTGAGCTGTAATCTGCCAAATATGGCTCTTCTGTGTTGTGAACATTCAATCAGGTGCATGTAACGGGCTGACGATGCTGGTCTTCACAGCTAATCGCTCCGGAATGCAGATCCGTTACTCAGTGCCCCCCTGAATCAGACCGCGTTATCATGCAGTGAGTGTTCCTTTTAACAAAGGCTGGAATTGTTCAAAAATGTTATTTGTATTTTTTTTAACAAGCCCTACATATTTTTTCAAGGACGCCCTGGAGTGAACGCTTGCCTGAAGGCATCACTCATTCGTGGCGGCGTGCGGCTCGGGCGAATCGACACCGCGTGCCGCCTATCACAGCAGCTCCCAGACTTATTTATTTTTTATCCCCTATCCAGATCTGCTAAATGCTCGGCATGCCCACGCAAGCACACTTTATTCTGGGATTCATGCTGGCAACTGAGGAACTCACAGAGGAGCCAAGGAGATAAAAACCCTGGGAAAGTGTCTTGTTGGCCACACTAATTATTCACAAAACAGCTGCCATGCTTCACTGAACGTTCCACAGAATGTTCCACTAATGCTTGCGTGCTACCGCAGATATTTTATACTCTGACGTTCAGCTCTGTGTGTTTAACATTGAAAGTCCTGCCTCTGGCATTGTTGAATTAATGCCATTGACCAAGTAGCTCTGGAGCCAAATAACCTTGGGAGTACATGCGTACTACTCTGGCAGCCATTGGTCCATTGCATTCTTGCATTGACCACAAGCATTGATTAGATTACATACAAACGGGCCATGCGCAGAAAGATGCCCAATGATTTTTCTCCATGCACGTAATACTATTTAATCGATGAGGTCCTCATTCACATGCATTTTTGATCGCTGTCCCGTACATTTTTATTCACTTTTTTATTTTTTTATCAATGCTCGCTGAAGCACTCTTCAACGAGAAACTTGAAAGGATTGTATACTGTAAACACCACAGTGAGGTGGAATGTTCAGTAAATGCTTTTATTTGTTGTCCTACTTCTCGACAGTCGGGTAAAATGCAGTCAATGAAAACCACATGAATGAAAGGAGGTAACCCTGTATGATAAATGGGTCCAATCCCCGGGGACAAAGAGCCAGGACACTGATATGAAGAATCGCCCCACGCGGCAGCTCTCATACCTGGCCCTGCCGCGGAACGGTGAAGAACCCTTGAAAGGGCGGCTCTGCCCGTCCTGTGGTCTGTGTTTGCTCTTTAAACACAGCGTAGCAGACTCCACGCGGTGGCGGCGGCTCCGTGCTGCGGTCAGGGGTCCTGAGGGGCTCACATTTGAGGTTCTGCACGGGGTAGCCCATTAGGGTCCGGAAAAGCGATGCGGATGGAGGGGGCCTGGGCGCCACTGCATCGACGTTGCGCGGGGTTAATGGATCCGCAGAGCTGGCGCTGCCCGCGGGGTGTGCTAAACCTGCGCTGATGGATGCAGGGCTCATGGTTTCACCTTCACTGTGGGAGCCAGGCTAAGTGGGTGGACGTGGATTGATGGCTAAATGGCTTACAGCTGCTTGGGCGGACTCAAAGGACCAATGTGGAGGATTTGTACTACGAGTCGGGCCTTTTCTGCACAGCCTGAAACTTCATTTCAAAGGCTGAGCTTACGAACGCTTATCGAGTGAGCTGGTCTGTGCAAGGTACAACCCAAGGAGGAGCATGCAGACCTCAGTGTGTGGGAGACGGCAGGGACTGATTTTTGGCTGGAGATAATTGACTACATGAAATGAATTGTTCATTATTAGACTGGAAACATCTTTGGGGCAGGAGCACTCATTATTTACCTGCACACCAGCAACAAGTGGAGTACTTGGTATAGCATTTGAAGTATGCTGGTACATGATTTTTTTTAGGCGGGTTGTGTGGGTGGGTGTGTGTGTGTGTGTGTGTGTGTGTGTGTGTGTGTGTGTGTGTGTGTGTGTGTGTGTGTTTGTGTGTGTGCATGAGTGTGTGCATGTGAGAGAGAGAGAGAGAGAGAGAGAGTGTGTGTGTGTGTGTGTGTGTGTGTGTGTGTGTGTGTGTGTGTGTGTGTGTTTGTGTGTGCGCGCACGCGCGCACATGGGGCATAGCTGTTGTTCCTGCTCCTATGAATAGATGCTTGAGACGGAAATGATTTTGATGCGATGTGGTTTGTGTGAGTGTGTCTGCATGTGCGTGGTTGCAGGCATTTGGTCGATCGTTCAGTGTTTAAACCATCGTTTTGCTGCCCGCACGAGTCCTGTCGGCCAGACCCTCCCCTGCACTGGCAACATCGCAGAAAAAAACTAAACAAGCAACCAAGAAAAAAACAACATTGGAACTACACGCTGTGTGTTATGCTGTTTTACACTGGCAGTGAATGTCTCTGTTTTCCTTTTTTCATAATTTATACTCGGCTTATGATTTCCTGTTGGGTGAATCACACAGAGAAGGAACTATTTGAGAAGCTGTGTGTGTGTGTGTGTGTGTGTGTGTGTGTGTGTGTGTGTGTGTGTGTGTGTGTGTGTGTGTGTGTGTGTGCGCATGCGCGTGTGCGTGTAGGGAAGGGGAGGCATAAAAATCAATATTATCTGATCTGGAGAGATTTTCTTGCTGGCACAAAACCAACCCAACTCGTTCCTAACCCCGCAGGAGTTAAACCTCTGTCTGCTCCTGTCTGACAACACTACACTTCAGACACCTCTACCTCTGTCTCTGCTTATCCGTCTCTATTTCCGGCCCAATGGGTCTTTCTCCTCTCACTTCCTCTTAGTGTCTGTGCCCTGCTTCTGTCTGATTTCCTTCATCGCTGCGTTCATCTCTCCCTCCACTGCGTTCATATCTCCCTCACATTCCGCCTTTCTTTTCTTGCCCACATTACAGTCACTCAGAGACTGTCTTGCACACAAATGTTTTGTCTTTTCCTCCTCTTCCTCAAGGGCCAGCGCAAGAGCGTGCGTGGAAGCCTGGTCTTGCTCCGCCAAACTGCGAACCGATCGACTGAACGAGGCCATGCCGCTCGATGCCGAGGCAGTGAGCTGTAAATGGGGGAAGAAGAAAGAAAGATGGCGGTGTCCTTCAGTGCAGTGTTCAAGGCTGTGTCATATTAGACTGATGAGGGGGTGACGGGCGGGGGAGACTGGGGATGGATCACCTGCTCCGGCTGCTTTCATGTGAAGGACTCTGAGGGGAGGGTATCGGCTCTGTGATCACTCATGTTCCCTCCCCCGGCTGTGTGTAGCTGGATGCTGCGCCGGTGTCATAATGCGACTCAACGTCGCACGCTGAATGGCACCGGTGCAATCTATATCGCACAGACCTCATACTGTGCCATCTCTTACAGCCCAGGGCTTTGCATTGTGTGGCTCTACACGGCCGCTCTGTATTAGCCTGTGCGTTTCCTGTTGAATGCCTTTGGCGGCCATAGCGTGATGGGATTATTGTGAGAGGTAGGGTGGCTCGGGTGCTGATATTGTATGCACTGGAACAGCTATTTCACACTGGAGAGATTGGAGCTCACAGCGTTGTGAGGTGATAGGGTGTGTGTTGGTGCAGCCATTTCACACTGGAGAGACCAGAGCTCATAGCATTGGGCGGCAGCGGCTCAGTGGTTCGCGGCACGGGCTGGCAAGCGAAGGGTTGCTGGTTTGAATCCCAGGAAGGCCAAACGAAAAAGCAATGAACTGGAAACCGGAGGAATGCTAGTTCACTTCCTGGGGCACTGCTGAAACAAGGCACTGGACCCCTAACTGCTCCAGGGGCGCCGTACTATGGCTGACCCTGCGCTCACTATAGAGGGGATGATTGGAGCCACGTGGCGACTGGCGATCAGATGGAGAGGGGAAGCTTAAGTAATTATAAGGAAAAATCTGAATTCACATTTCACTGGAGAGGAGTTGTCATTGTAAAAGTCAAAAGCTGAGTCTGACGGAAAATATGGAAAATGTGCCTCATGGGTGAGAATTTTGTGTCACATAGAGACGCATAGAGCACCATACGGTTGAGTGTCATAATGTATTTTGGTTTAAGTCCCATATCATATTATTTCAACTTTGTTAGTTTTAACAAGTTTAAAAAAGTAACATGATGTATTTGATCTGTAGCAGAAACACACGACAAAGAGCATTCCCGTGCTAATAGCTCATTTTTTACAAAACTGTCAGCAAGAAGCCCATAATTCTTAGCTCTCAATATTTTATATTCAGGTAAATGAACTCAAAATGACATTGGAAAACATCCCAGTCCATCTGTATCATTTCCGAAAAGAAGTTTAATAAAAAATAAACCAACAAAAATATATATT